>LPNX010646122.1:60576-338670 GCA_001517045.1 Pseudotsuga menziesii | reverse complement strand
GGGCCTTGGCCTTTAGCTCCGCACCAAGATTATTTACAACATATGTATCCTATGTACTTTAATGCAAGCGGGGTTAAAACCGGGGTATTACATGAAGGAATATTTTGGATCAGATCCAAAAGAAGAGGAAATATCAGATCTGAATTGATTGTTTGAATTACCCAATGAAGTGGAAGACAAGCCCCCACTAGCTAGGTGTGAACTGGGAAATCTCAAGGAGAAAAATCTGGTGCAAAGGGATGCAAAAGGTTATGAATTTTGGACTCTCTTGCAGCATGATGAAGTTGCATCCACATCAAAGGAGAGGCTTGAACTCATTGAGAATCCCAATCCCACTATCACCATTGTGGAGATCTATGAGCCATCTAGTGTTGCAGGTGGGAAAGCAGAAAGAAAGATTCATAAAGAGAAGTACAAGTCACAGCAAGAAAATTGCAGGAAAGAAGAAGAGGGTGATTTTCCTCAAGAGCCCCACTCATTTCCTTGGCCTTTGAAAATGAATGAAAAGAATATTCAAAAGGCTTTACACCTTCTCCAAGACACACCTTCTTCAGTGGCACACCAGTGTTGGATAGCTGCTTCATTGGAAGATCAATCTTCTCTTGAATCCAAGGAGGAGATGCAGAAGGCATTGTCTGCAATACAATGAGAATTCTTAAAATTGCTTTCTGATAGAGATGATTTGATTGAGGTTGCTGATGTGTTGCATGGAGCATCCTTGAAGGATGAAGAAGAAATTTGCAAGCTCACACAAGATTTATTGACCACCCAAGATTCTTTGAAGAGCACTCAATGTGCACTCCAAGAATCCAAGATGGAGATAGAGAAACTTCATGAGAAGTTGAAAAGGTATTACCTACCCTCTTATACACCATTCGGCCATATTCACAAGGATGATTGCATTCTTGAACAGAGGGAGGAATCTCATGAGATGGTGGATCATGAGATGCACTTAGATTTCCAGGTGCTTGTAAAAAGCTACGAGGAAGAGAATATTAGCCAAGCACTCATTGAGGTTGAGAGGAAGGATGAAGTGTTCTTCTCTACCATAAATATGGCTAATCACATTACTTACGGATCAGCAAATAAAATTCCTTATTTATCTATTGATTGGGTGGATAGAGACACCTTTAAAGTGAAGAAGGTGGGAGATAAAGAATTTAATTTCTGCAATAAATTTTTTGTTGTGACCGACATTGCCTTGGCATGTGGGCAGCCACAAAGATTTAATTTGCAGAAATTGGATACATTCCATACACATGCACATGTGGTGCATTCTGATTTTTTTGTGCTTCAGGACTGTACAGACAAGTTTGATGAGAACCAAGCACTTGGTCTTTCCCAGAAAAAATTGGAATTGTTTCTTGAAAAGAATCTCTTCCCTTTTTTGCTTTTCCAGACTCTGTACTTCTACCCCCACATTGTCAAACACCTCTCCCATGTCCCTAAACTTGGCCTTTCCCCCTTGAATCGTGGGTATAGCAATGAGTGCAAACTCCTCCATAAACGCCTTTGTTTCACTCTTTCACACAACCCCCTCCCTTCCGTGGTTCTAGAAGGATTATTGGTGTCTCCTCTACCATAAAAAGTGCAAGGTTCTTTTCATAGAAAGCTGAGATCTTCACTCAACCCTTGACCATTCACCTAAATCCTTTTGGTGGACCCTTTTACTTAGACAACCTATTTTCCCTCTTGATATTGATCATTAGTGTTTGTTCTCCCTTGCTACCTCCCTTTAGGATCTGTTTGAAGCCTATGGTTGAAACAAGCAGAACTACTCTCCTTGGTTGCACGGTTTGGCTGCCCAGAAGCGTGGTAGTAGGTTTTCGCGGCGCGGATTCTGAAACCTAAACGACACCAAATATAAATGTGTTAGGGGAGAGAAAATTCAATGTCTGACATATCTTTGTTTTCTGCCCACTGATCACTCTTGTCCTCTGCAAAATCTCCCAGAAGAAATCCCTGATTTGCCTAGTCCGAGAAGGCTTGTGTGAATTAATTCAATTTCAGAATTTTTAATTTAAAAAATTGCAGCAAATTAATATTCTTATATGTACATCATATAAGGGATATTACGGTGGTATCAGAGCTCTTTCCTTGGATCATCCCGTGGAAAGAAATTTCTCACTGAATAAATTTGCAGCCATGTCATACTATGAGGATGACTATGATGAGCAGTATGAAGAATACTGCAGAAGATATTAAGAAGAAGAAATCCTCTATGTTGATGGAGGCATACTAAAACATGAATATGATGAAAACTATTGGACATCAGATGGGGAAGAAATCAGATCTAATTCTCCAATGGTTAAGAAAAGCTTGACACAGATTATTGAAGCATGTGAGAACATGTCTCACTGGTATGAGGACTATCTAGCGTTGGGTAGGAATATTTGTGCAAACCTTTCTTTTGGAGATTATATTTATTTCAAGTATGGATTCCGGCCTAAGCATGATTATGAGAATTATTTCAAGAGCAGCAAGCTATCCAAAGAAGAACCAATTTGTTCCAACTCTCTGGGAAAAGAAGAAGAAGACAGAACCAAATGTGAAGATTCCTCCAAGCGATCGACATGTTCGAGATTTAAGAGTTTGTTTGGTTTTTCTTCAAATAGATCTTCTAAATATTGTGACATGAGTACCACTAAAGATGAAGTATCTTTAAGTTACTTGAATAAGAAGAGAAACAAAGTGGAGACAGAGATCCAAGAGGTGAAGTACAAATCAACACAAGGTGGTTGCATAAGAGAAGAGGTTGAAGAGGAATGCAATTCAAGTTTCTTGGTGGGTGATCTCCGGATCACTGCTCAAGGTTCTGGCTCATGTATGGGTGGTGAGACATATTTTGGATTAGATCCAAAAGAGGTACACAAATCAGATTTACAGTCACCTTCTGAGCCACATAATGAAGATGAAAACAAGGCCACACCGCTTGGGTGTGAGGCAGAAATTTTGGAGGAAGAGCAGGCCACCATAGTATCCGTACAAGAAGATGGTAATGTTAAGAACATCGATAATAAAAGTTCTGATTTTTGTAGTATCCCTGTACACATGCAACCATCTGATCCATGTAAAGATAAAAGTCTTCACTTGCATTTGAGGACTGCAAAAGGAAGGCCAATTGTGAGGGAGATAAGTTCAATCATATTTTCCCTATTGGTGATCGCACAATCAGTGCAAAGAAGGGTGATATTGTCAATGATGATAATATGGTGAAGTGTAACGTCCCCGACTCTCCGACCGACGAAGAGGACGCTACCATGGTGTTAACCATCAGGGCTAAGAGCCCCATGAACATGTACATTCATAAAATGGTGAAATGCTGAAACAAAATGCTTTGAACTAAAACATGCATACATGATTATTTATCATACACAGCGGAAGCAACATACATTCATACAAGCATTCAACATGTTCATCATGATCATTAACAGTAAATAGGATTGCAGAAGTAAAATAGACAAGATTACTTATCTTATAAAGAACTCGTTCCGTAACCAGCTACGTCGCTGCAACGTCCCACCCAACCATAGGCTAGCACGCTCCTAAATCTCTCAGTAATGTTGCCACCCCCGAGCTGGGCATGACTCCCCAAGGAATAAGGAACTAACAGGCTTACACATAGGCAAGGGTAACAACACCACAAGGGTACACAGTTCAACCAAGCCAACACAACTGGGTTTATCAGGCGAACAATAGATCAGCCAAGTCAACAGAGTTGGGTTTATCAGGCCATCCAAGAGCTGGGAAAGGCTAATGCTAAGCTTGTGAGCTCATTGAAGAACTGCAGACACCAACACCAGAACCAGCCTGGATTCAATAACACCCACACACACCCAACACAAGGAAGTCAGTCCCTTCTTTGCAATGTAGTCTCTCAGACCATGATCTTCCCTCCAGTGCTCTTTAGGGGTTGTGGAGAAGAAATCTAGCTCAGTAGCTCTGTCCGTGTGGTTCTCAACCCACCAGGTTTATCAAGCACCTTAGGCCCTCATTCACCAACCCAAAATAGTCCAGGGAAAAATCCACTGCATGCAAGCATCCAAACAGCTATTCAAGCGTTTACAGGGAAAAGCACAGTCAAGCCATCGTGGCAAACAACAGCTAACACACTCACATGAACCCACAGCAAACCAATCTTCAATACTATCGCTGTGAGACTTACATAGACCAGAAAATGGTTAAAAAGACATGGCCAACATTCACAGTTCAGCGTGGATTCACAGGAAAGATCACCCCGATCTTCTACCAATGCCACATTGTAGGTAACTCAGTCAACAATGCGTGGGGAAAATTGCTCCCATCAATCAGTGGGAAAAATCCCAATAATTTTCGCTGCGATCCGCTATGATGGATGAAAACAATACACAGTCCAATGCGTGGAGGCAAAAGTTGGTTCTCTGTGTGGATGGAAAGAACAGAGCTACAGACCGACAATTAACGCTAGAGAGAGGAGGTGAACCCAACACAATGGATGGTAAAACATTTTATCCCCCGTCCTGCATGAGGAAGACGAACAACCATGATCCGAGGGAGTGGGCAGAACGGTCCCTACGTCGTGGAGAGGAGAGCAAGCATGGGCGTGGTAGTGGTCTTCCTGCCAGCCAATCGCTGCGTCAACTAACAAAAAGGAAATAACCAAGGGAGGTTGTGACAAATAGTTTTCCCCTGTGACTCAATGTTCCACATCCCCCTTTCCTTATCCTTTGGAATCATGCCCCTTCTCAATTTAGTTGCTGCGAACATAGCTGGTTGGGTTATTTAATTAAAATGCGTGTTTACATGATGCCACAATTAAATATATGCCGCATGTCTCGATATACCAGCGGTGACCATTCCTAATCAGAAACACAACATAACCAAATCTATGGTGGGGCCTTGGCCTTTAGCTCCGCACCAAGATTATTTACAACATATGTATCCTATGTACTTTAATGCAAGCGGGGTTAAAACCGGGGTATTACATGAAGGAATCTTTTGGATCAGATCCAAAAGAAGAGGAAATATCAGATCTGAATTGATTGTTTGAATTACCCAATGAAGTGGAAGACAAGCCCCCACTAGCTAGGTGTGAACTGGGAAATCTCAAGGAGAAAAATCTGGTGCAAAGGGATGCAAAAGGTTATGAATTTTGGACTCTCTTGCAGCATGATGAAGTTGCATCCACATCAAAGGAGAGGCTTGAACTCATTGAGAATCCCAATCCCACTATCACCATTGTGGAGATCTATGAGCCATCTAGTGTTGCAGGTGGGAAAGCAAAAAGAAAGATTCATAAAGAGAAGTACAAGTCACAGCAAGAAAATTGCAGGAAAGAAGAAGAGGGTGATTTTCCTCAAGAGCCCCACTCATTTCCTTGGCCTTTGAAAATGAATGAAAATAATATTCAAAAGGCTTTACACCTTCTCCAAGACACACATTCTTCAGTGGCACACCAGTGTTGGATAGCTGCTTCATTGGAAGATCAATCTTCTCTTGAATCCAAGGAGGAGATGCAGAAGGCATTGTTTGCAATACAAGGAGAATTCTTAAAATTGCTTTCTGATAGAGATGATTTGATTGAGGTTGCTGATGTGTTGCATGGAGCATTCTTGAAGGATGAAGAAGAAATTTGCAAGCTCACACAAGATTTATTTACCACCCAAGATTCTTTGAAGAGCACTCAATGTGCACTCCAAGAATCCAAGATGGAGATAGAGAAACTTCATGAGAAGTTGAAAAGGTATTACCTACCCTCCTATACACCATTCGGCCATATTCACAAGGATGATTGCATTCTTGAACAGAGGGAGGAATCTCATGAGATGGTGGATCATGAGATGCACTTAGATTTCCAGGTGCTTGTAAAAAGCTACGAGGAAGAGAATATTAGCCAAGCACTCATTGAGGTTGAGAGGAAGGATGAAGTGTTCTTCTCTACCATAAAGATGGCTAATCACATTACTTACGGATCAGCAAATAAAATTCCTTATTCATCCATTGATTGGGTGGATAGAGACACCTTTAAAGTGAAGAAGGTGGGAGATAAAGAATTTAATTTCTGCAATAAATTTTTTGTTGTGACCGACATTGCCTTGGCATGTGGGCAGCCACAAGGATTTAATTTGCAGAAATTGGATACATTCCATACACATGCACATGTGGTGCATTTTGATTTTTTTGTGCTTCAGGACTGTACAGACAAGTTTGATGAGAACCACGCACTTGGTCTTTCCCAGAAAGAATTGGAATTGTTTCCTGAAAAGAATCTCTTCCCCATGGGAGATTCATATGAGGATGAAGATGGGGAATCCATAAGTTGGGTGGATAAGTATTGCAAAGATATGATTCACATTTCTACCCATACTTCTATTACAGCCTCATCAAGAGAGAATGAAATTTGGGAGAAGGAATTTTCCTTGGTGATGCAACAGGAAGAGCTAGAGACTTTCCTAGGTGTTCATGATGACTTGTGGAATGCACCATCACCCTTACATCAGCGACATAGGAACATATTACTGTCACTTACTGCCATTCAACTACATGTGGATTGGGTGGAAGATTATATGTCACACATGGAGTCTTCTTGTAGAAAAATTTCTGCTCATGAGCAGTGGAAGGCACCTAGGAACTCTGTAAGAGAACTCTGCAAGTTTCCCTAGGCCTCTGGTTGAAACAGCCAGAACTACTCTCCTTAGTTGCACGGTTTGGCTGCCTAGAAGCATGGTAGTAGGTTTCTGCGGCACGAATTCTGAAACCTAAATGGAACCAGATATAAATGTGTTAGGGGAGAGAAAATTCAATTTCTGACATCTCTTTGTTTGCTTCCCACTTATCACTCTTGTCCTCTGCAAAATCTCCTAGAAGAAATCCCTAATTTGCCCAATCCAAGAAGGCTTGTGTGATTTAATTCAATTTCAGAATTTTTAATTTAAAAATTGCAGCAAGTTAAGATTCTTATATGTACATCATATAAGGGATATTACATTCCTCAAGCATGGTATTCACATTCTCAACTTCCATACTGGTGATTTGTATAATCATGTTGTTTGTTCAAGCTTCCTATCTCTTGGTGGCACCATATCATCCACCCCATTTTCAAATCAGCGGTTGGCTCAAATTCCAACAACCATAGAACCATCATCATTGTACACACCTTCACCAATATTTATCCTAAAACAAGTCCTTCACATATGGCTATTGAATGAGCTTGAAAGGGGGCACCTCAAGGCCATATGATAGGCATTATTCCAATTGGAGCATCATACCATTGATCACATCCTCACATGTTGAGCCATTTTGTCGGAGGATCTTGGAGTTGACACTTCGATGGAGAAAACAAAATTGTCAATGTTTCAAACCCTTCAGTGAGGTTCATCATCAGGACAAAGACAATTGTTGAAGCACAATTCCAGTAAAGACAACCCATAGGTAGTTGATGAATAAAATGGAGTAGAGAGATGATCAATTTTAACGCTTTTTCCAAAAGTTGTTACAAGAGCCCTAAGATAATTTTTGATAATTTTGTAATAGTTTCGATATTTTGTCTTTTGTAAAATAGTTATTAATTCAATTAAACAATTGAGATTATTGATTCTAATTAATAATGATATCTATATTACCAAGTATAATAATAAGTCTGTTTTCAAGGGTTAGATAAATAATATTAATAAATAGTTTAATACTATTAAATAGTTATTAATAAGTAGGTCAATAATTAGGTTAATTATTAAAAGTAGATATTTTAATATTATTTCAATTGTCCGAGCAGGTTAATTAGTACTACTCCATTAATAATTATTAGTTATTAATAATTCGTAGACATTAGTAGGTTTAATCATTAAGTCCTAGGATTTAATAAGGCTTAATACTAGGTAGCCATGTTCTACTTAGACCAAGCCATCATCCCTATTTAAGAAATTAGGGTTCTTAGTAATCTCAATGGCTTCCCTAATTCTTCTTTTGGACCAATGATCAATTGTTGTCGAGACTTTTGTTTCTTCAATTTTGAAGTAGTGTTTATTATTATGGGCATGTTCCGCAAGGGCAAATATTTTTGTTCTATCGTGGGTAATATCTGTGTCGTGTTCTTTGACTCTTGTGTTTATTGACCTCCTAGTTTCTCCTATGTAGATTTTATCACATGCACAAGGGATTTGGTACACACCTTTGCGTGATCAGGGGATGACATGATCCTTAACTAAGCTACGACATTTCCTTAAATTGTTTGGTGGTAAAAATATTGTTTTGATGTTATTTTTCCGTAGACATCGGGTTATTCTATCTGTTGTTCCTTTGATGTAAGGTAAGATAGCTTTATGTTCTTCTTCGTTGTTTTATGTCGTGTTTAGGATTCTCTTTTGTTTTCTCTCCTTAGATTTCTTAAAGGTATTCTCAATTTCCTTATCTGAGTAGTTATTCAATTGAAATAATTCACGTAGATGGTGTTTCTCATGTTATAAATATTCATTGCACCGAGAGTAGTGAAGTGCTCTACAACCCAGTATAGGGGAGATGTTGTGGCATGGGTGACGTTGACATGGCAATGTTGGTTAAAAACAAATTAAAAAATAAAAATAAAAATAAAATGTGTCGGCTCATATTAACCCATAAGGTATAAAATTAACATGTCAGCCCAAAATAGTAATTAATTTTTTTTTATCTTAAACATTTTACACATCAAGAAAAAAATTACACCTCAACAAATTGGATCCCTCTCAGTGCTTAATAGATCGGGGTTTAAGATGGATCTAGGTTGGTTACCTGAAATCTTGTTTACTCTTGTGATTAGTGTGTTGAGAAGACCCCTTTTTTGGCTTGGATGATGATGAGAATTGACATGTAGGTATTGGTCCATGTGAGTTTTCTTTCTGTAAACTTTAAGAGCCATAGTGCAATCATTTTGTCTAATAACTAATGGACTTGTTCCACAAAGATCACCTAGGATGAATAAATGCTTAAGGCCTTCAACCTTTCATAGATGTATCAGAAACTATAATCATACAAATCACAAATGGATGATGAATTCCTCCTCTACTTATTACTTGAGTGAAACCCTACACTAGAAAGGGTTAGTTGCAAAATCTTAATAAGGATTAGTATGAAGAAAAACCTCCTTCTATGCAAAAAAATCCATTGAGTCTATAATAAAACCTCTGCATAAATCCAATTTGCAAAATCTTAATAAGGATTAGTATGAAGAAAAACCTCCTTCTATTCAAAAAAATCAATTGAGACTATAATAAAACCTCTGCATAAATCCAATTTCTTTGGACAATATTGCCCCTAAAGAATCTGAAGAGAAATAGAACACAATGCTAGCACAATGTTACCTCCAGTAGAAAAATCATGAATAAGAAAAATACCATCACCAATAAGAAGCTCCAAGATATGACCTCCAAAGCCAAATAATTTTGTATTATAGATTGTCTTGTACAAAGATAGCTCTCTTGTAGCACCAACAACCAACAAAGAAAATGAGAGAGGAGTCTTCATTTTATAGCTTTAGATGCTCAACATCTTCTCATTAAACAATTAATTTTCTCTTTTATAAGACTCAAATCCCTAACTAAATCCTCTCGACATGGTAAAACAATAATAAATATATTCTCAAGTGGTATGAACAAGTCAAAAAGGGGGGCATTAGCTTTAGGAGAGTGTTACACAGATTTTTCGTCAGTATCATGAACCTTGTAACCTGGCATTGTCGCAATCTCTGAAGAGATTATCATGGAGAATGAACCATGTTTTCCTTGTGAAAGTTGGCTTGCACAACATCACAACCATGGTTCTGAGTCACACTAGAGGAAATTTGGGGTCTAAAATGGGCCTTGTAAGAAAACAAACCAACAATAAGTTCTTGTGAGTTGGAATTCAAGAACCAATAGAATTCCAATCAAATTAGTCAACCATAATGGTTGAATTGACATATTTGTCATAAAAAAACTACTTTTTGTGTTCGTATTTTCGACATATCTCCATGTGTTTTTACTCAAATTTCGATCGGGAGAACTCGTTGGATGCGGAATTTGATTCCGCATCCAACAAGTACCCACACTGCATACTTTTCACGGACCTCGTTACCCCAAAAACAAGAAATACCTGGAAAAACGTGATGATAACCCCGTTACCCCAAAAACAAGAAATACCTGAAAAAACGTGATGATGATGTCATCATCACATTTTTTGAGGTATTTCTTGTTTTTGGGGTAACGGGGTCTGTGAAAAGTATGCAGTGTGGGTGCTTGTTGGATGCGGAATCGAATTCTGCATCCAATGAGTTCTCCCGATCGAAATTTGAGTAAAAACACATGGAGATATGTCGAAAATACAAACACAAAAAGTAGTTTTTTTCTTTTTTCCTCCGAAATTAATAAATATTATTTTATTGTTTTAACTATTATTTTATTATTTTCCTTAGGAGGCCCATTTTAGACCTCAAAATTCCTCTAATGTGTGCAAACCACCTAGATCTAGATTCATGAGCAATTCTTACTTATAGTTATTCTAGAGATAACATGAAATGAGAGAAGAATTTGAGACATAAACTAGAGAAACCTCTCTAGAGTATATTTCCATTACTGTACATATTAAGAAAAAACCAGTACAATATATATGCATTATCACATGCAATACCTTGGGTAAATACCATGGGTAGCTCACATTAATGTTGTCTCATCTTGACTAATTCCCCCAATGTATGACATTGTGCCAAGTGCAACTCCAAGTAGTGGCCATAATGAGGTGAAATGAACCTAGATGGACCATGAAATGGTTAGGATAGTCAACAAGTGTGAAAGGAACCATCGTGAGGGAACTAGAGGTGGTTAGGTGGTTTAGTGGCTTGGTTTTGGACCATTAGTGAGCAAATTGACCAAATCCTCAAGAGGGCGCACCCAATCTCCTTAAAATAGGGAAATGCATAACTACCCCATAAATGTAGCATAGAGGGGCACATTGACTCCATAGAATAAGGAAATGAGTGGGTAAGTGGAAAAACAAGCTTTTATGGCATAACCACTAATTTAAGTTGGTCAAATGTGGACAAACTCTTGGTCCAAGACACTAGAGTAGGAACTAGAACCATTTTCACATGGAACAACTTACACTAAACACTTGGAACCTTATACAAAGATTATTAACCAAGGTCTAGATGGGAAATATGTTCTAACATTCCTTTCCTTGCATATTAACTTATTTTGCAACCTCGACGTGCATTGCTCTCCGAACAACCTATGTCACAACTCACTTGATGTGTTGTGTCTCGTTGCAACCTACATCGATGGCGCACCTTGCCTTTACAATAGACCACGTCGGCCCAATGAGACGCATCTTTCTCCATTGCAAGTCGTGCCACCCTATGTATGGAAAAAACATTAGTTCTTCGAGAGGGTTCTAGGGAAAAGTCTATTTGGATAAGCTTTCTTTCCTATTTGCTTGGATCTTGCTCAAGTTCCACAACTATGAGGATCCTATATCATCCTCTTTCCATTATTCTCTCATCTCTTCTTTATCCATTTTGGCCTATAAATGAAGCTCCTGGCCATGGGTGAGAGGAGGAGGAACTAATAGAAAGTAGATGATAGAGAAATTTTGATAGGGTGCTATACTCTTGACACCCATTCTCCCAAGACAAGTGTGACATTGGAGCATGAGGAACCCATTGGAAGGAATCCACAACACCAAGGCCATGATTGTAATTATTTCTGCTTTTTATAATACAATGATGCATTTACTTTCCCATATTTGATTATTAATATTTTGTAGTGAATTTCCTTGGTCATTTACTTAGATTAGTCAAGTTGTTTAAGTATAATCCACCTGGTCTTTATTCTGATGAATCTTCTACATGCGCTTTCATTCACGAAGTTGGATTGCAGCTGCTCAAGGACAACAAGGACAAAATCCATTCAAGAGGTAAGCCTTTCTTTCTTTGTCTCTCATCAATGCTTAATTAATTTAGGAAAAGGCATGCATGTATTGTCTTGTTTTGTCCTAGATTCAAACTATTTGAACTAGGGAGGTCCACTTGTGTCTGCACTCGTAGACTTATATGCAAACAAAATTGGCGACTCCACTAGGGATAATTTCCCTAGATCTCCCTTGCTTTTCCTTGGGGTTTTCTTAGACCTTTTCACTTGTTTTTGTCTTATTTGTTGAAATTTTAGTTTTCTTGAGTCACTGGGTGATCCAAATCAACTCTGACACCTTAAGTATGTTACTTTTTCTTAATATATGATTAGATTATCTAGGATCTTTATCTAAAAGAATAACAAGTACAACAAAATGCATAAGATATAAAATATACACAAGACAGATTTTCATCGGGGAAACCATAAAGGAGAAAACCCTGCAAACTTCTTCAAAATAATAAGATGATCAAAAGCAGTAATAAGAAATGTTCAGCAGCTATCTTTCTCTCCTCATCTGACTGTCTCTCTCTCATGTGCCTTAGAGAGTGCATGGGATGTGTATAAAGGAGGGAAAGTGCCTCCCTATTTATACCCTTTCAAGTCATTGACCAAATATAAGACTCGAGCCTACATGTCATCTCACATGGGGCCCACTTCTCCTAGAGAGACCACAATCACATATTACATGATGTTACACTGGGGACTATTTCCTCGACTTACAACGAAGGTTGTACCTCAAGGTATAGACACAATTTAGACATCCCGTAAAGGGGTAACACACATCCCCAATGGGGGTAAAACAACATACAATGATAACATACATCAGAATATATTCCAAAGTTACAAATACATCAACACTTCCTCTTAACTAAGAAAGCATTCTCTCTCTTCAAAGTCATCAACACATTTGGTCAGGTCTTCATTGCATCGTCATCATCGCGAAGGCATAGAGTCTTCATCATAGCTGCTGCCATCATCTTCTTATAATTTGATCATCGCCCCATACTATCTGTCATCAGAAGTTTCTACAGTGCCAGCCCTTTTTCATGATGGATGTAGACCTATCCCTTTGCCAAGTCTTCATCATCTCTGCGAGCAAGCCATCAAGTAGGTACATCCCAGGACTTATTATATGCCTCTTGCAAAACTTGCAGGATCTCCCAGGACTGATTATATGCCACTGCAAAACCTGAAGGAGCATCCCAGGACCGATTACGTGCCTTGCAACTATAATACCCCAGTTTCAACCCCAATCACATTAAATTATATATGATGTAAATAGTGTTCATAAATCATGGTGTGGGCTCAAGGAAAATGCCTCGCCACGGATTTAGTGGTTTACGTTTCGGCAATTAAAATCGATGTCAATGGCTATCGTGCTAGCCGATGGCACCATATAATTTGGACATCATGTAAATATGCAATTAATAAAATACCCACAACTAGCTATGCCAATGCGAAATTCAAGAGATGGGGGCATGATTTCACAAGGAATAGGGGGGGATATTCAAACCCTTGAGCCAATGGGGAAAATCCAAATGTCAAAGGGAAAACCCATAAACAATCAACTACCCATTTTGTCTTTTGTGCCCAGTCATCCAAAAAGTGGTTGATTTAATTATTGCATGGGAAGGGGTAAGGTATGGAGGTCAATTTCGAATTGGTAAGAGCACCCATTTTAGAAAAACATGTCTTGACTTAATGGGAAAGTAAGAACCCAAAATTTCACTACTCACCCATTATGCATTCATGTTCTCTCTTCCTCATGCTTGGGTTGGAGCTCTGAGCGTTTTTCCTCACATTTGCAGCAGTTTCCTCTCTTTTCCCCATGGATGGGAAGTTGTTTTGTTAATGTCCAGTGGCTGGGATCTCTCCTGGGCTTTTTTTTGTTATTCCCTCCTTCACACAATTGGGGAATTTCATTTTTGGGTGTTGCACAGTCAATGGGAGAGTAGATCCACGAATTGGGGGGTTGAAGCGACCGTTTTTTCCCATGTGAATCCCATGGAAAGTTTCTGAAATGAATTGTTCATACTGGGTCATTTTTCCCCATTTTACTAGTCTGTTTGGGTTGCAAACCCATCCCTTTTGGTTGTGTTTTTTTGCTGGGAGGGTAGACCCACAATTTGGGTGTGAATAGAGGTTGTTTTTGCCTTTGGAAGGCCATTAAATGTTTTCCGAGATGATTTGATCACTTGGGTCATTTTTCCCCTTTTTCCATTTTCAATTTTGGGTTCTCGGGACGTTTTTGTCCATACCCAGAACTTGTATTTTGTTGTGCAATGTATCCTTGTGTTGGCTTGGCTGAGTAAGTCCAAGAATCCATTTGTTAGTGGGATGACTGTGTTTGGATGTGGTTATTGTCTTGACTATGGGTGTATGGTCTTGTTGTGTGTGAGCCTGTGTTCCCTAGTTCCTTGTGGAAATCATGTCCAACTTGGGGGTGGCAGTGGTGCTGAGAGATTCAGGAGCACACTGTCCTGTGGTTGGGTGTAACATTGCAGCGACATAGCTAGTTGCGGGGAAGCTTCTTCTCAAGATAAGTATTCTCTTGTGTTTAACCTTTGTAATGTATTTGCTTTGTAAATTATTCATGAACATGTGGAATGTTTGAACAGAATGAATGTTGCTTGTTTTATGAGTTATGAACAACATGAATGTGTTGAATGAATGAGTATTGCTTCCGTTGTGTATTTACATGTACAACACTTTTGTTTATGTATTTTATGTTCAAAGCATTTTTATGGTTTATGTTCATGGGGGATTAGATTTCCTGACTAAATGATAGCAGCACCGTTAGGTCACGTCCTCTCGGGCGGGAGGGAACGTGACAACAACACCTGTGTACCCTACTATTACCTCATCATCTCCAGATCATCTTGTCATCACAAAGAGCACAACCCAGATACACATAACACAACACTTACTTCCACTGGCATGGTAGGACAAACCTACCACCATACGGGAAAGGCTAAGCATTTACATCAACAACCATGGGAGGACCAACCTACCACCATGTTGGAAAAGCTCCAGCACTTACATCAATGACCATGGGAGGACCTAGCCTGCCACCATGTCGAAAATGATCCAACACTTACATCAATGACCATGAGAGGACATATCCTTCCACCATGTCGTAAAGGCTCTAACACTTACATCAACGACCATGGGAGGACCTAGCCTGCCACCATGTCGGAAAGGCTCCAACACTTACATCAACGACCATGGGAGGACCTATCCTACCACCATGTCAGAAAGGCTCATGTGTATCTGCGTCTTCTGGACTCATCACTTCGCCTTGGAAGGAACCTCGATCCGAAGAACACCAAGCTTCTCTCTAAAGTACTCAAACTTCACTATGAATAATGTCTTGTCAATACATTGGCTATCTGCTCGTCTGTCGCAACATACTGGAGCTTCACTGCTCCGCTCTGCACCATATCCCTGATATAGTGATACTTGATGTCGATATGATTTGACTTTTCATGGAACACCACAACTCTGGTTGTCGTAATATATACAAGTAACATCCAACTGGAGATCAAACAAATTAGACAGTAGCTTCCTTAGCCATACTGCCTCACAACTAGCCGAACAAGATCCAACATAATTTTCTTCGGCTGTACTCAGTGCCATGCAGGACTGCTTCCTGCTAAACCAAGAGATCACTTTTGATCACATACTGAAGCAGCACCCTGAAGTGCTCTTCCTATCAATGGCATTGCTTTCCCAATCTGAATCCACTTAACCTTCTAGGTTAATATTCTGATTCACATCATACTTGAGCCCATAATCAATTGTACCCTTCAGGTACCTTAGAATATGCTTTGCAAGAATTAGGTGAACATGTCTCGGATCCATCAGGAACTGGCTCAATGTGTTCACAGCAAAGCAAATATCTGGTCTCGTATTTGTTAGGTACATTAAGGATCCAATCATTTGATGATACATCATGGCATCAACTGACTCTGATGAAGCATCACTCAATAGCTTCAGGTTCGATGCCATAGGTGTGGCCATGGCCTTACAATCCATCATACCAAACCTCTTCGGGATCTCCACTACATACTTCCCAAGTCCAAGGGAGATTCCATACGTACTCTACCACACATCCATGCCTAGAAAGTAGTGCATCATACCTAAATCCTTCATCTCGAACTCGACAGCAAGCTTCCTCTTTGTGTCAGCAATCAACCCATCCTCACCTGTCACAAATAGGTCATCTACATACAATAGAAGTATCACTAGGTTCCCTTCCTCAACCTTGTAGCAAAGGTTGGAATCCACTTTACTCTTGGTAAATCCCAAACTAGTCAAGAAGTTGTCAATCCTGTCGTACCACGTCAAACCTCATGAGGATATTATACATTCACTCCCTATGAAGTGGAACATCATTCTACCTATGCCTTTCGTACTCTATGTATTGAAACATTATGTACTAGAGTGACAAGTAGCTTTCTCTACTATTAATATTCTATGTATCCATCTAGGGTCACTGGATACCAAGATCCTCTATCTTGAACTTTGTTGAAAATTTCTTCTCGCACCCATATATGAGCTTGTCATCCTCTATAGGCTTTCATATTCAATCTTGTAGAAAATGTTATAACTTCATCACTCTAGGTGATCTTCAAGCTCCTTATTTAACTGTATGTTCTTTCCCATGGGTGCCTTTTGAGCTCATACAAGGCCTTCTTTAATTTGCACACATGAGTCTGTCTGTCATGTGTCTCAACTACCAGTGGTTGATATGCGTATACTTCCTCCTTGACTACATCATTCAAGAATTTTATCTTGGTGTCGGTTGATGTATCTCCCATATCATACCTGTATGTATGGATATAATGGAAGTGTACCACATCACTGTTGCAAATGTCTCTTCGTAGTCTGTGCCTTCTTTCTGTGAGAAGCCTCATGCTAAGAATCTTGTCTTGTATCCCACGATGTTGGCATATACTACATGCTGGATCTTGTAGATCCATATGGAAGTCACTATGGAATTCCCTTCAGGTCTCGACGCTGCGTCCTAGACATCATTGTTCTTGAAATGGTACTCTTTAATCACGGTCTCCTTTCCTTTCTTCTTGGTTACTTCTTCATAGCTGGAAGGCTCTGCATCAATGATGTCTCTCAACAGTGTCACATAACTGGAGTGTGTATGAGGCATTTTGCTTTCTTTGGAAGTCTCATCATACTAATCTTCATCTTGGATTATTTCTCGTGCCCAAGGTGGTCTTCATCTCTCGAGATGGATCTACCATTCTCTTTATACTCTTCTAAATATCTTTCTTTTGCCATGGTGTCTTTGACCCGGGAAGCTTCAGGTTTCTCTTATGAACTGTCGTTACTTGTTCTTTGGAATGATCTAAAATTCAAGTTTAGTTGCATGATTAGAAACATATCATAAGTTTCAAAACATATTCATAGTGACAAATATATGTCACATAGCCGTGCTACTATTTTAGCCAATGCTACAACATTCATCCATATCATGTATACATACAGTAACTTCTAGATGTATTCTACCCCAATGTTATTAAGAGTGTGTACTACTCCTAATATGCCAGCAAAGAGGTTTCAATCTAGATAAGTAGTAATGGAATGTTGTACACCATCATTGAATTCTTACCCATTATGTGCAAAATGCTCAAACATCAACTGAATATAAATAAATGTATAACCAAAAAATATCATGAAATGAGAATTGAATACTTATCTTTATTTGTTTCGTGGGTAGACTCCTTCTTGAGCCTTCAGCTTCATCCTCTTCTTCATTCATAGCAACATCATTCTTATCCAAATGCTAAGATGGATAAGAAGTTCTTCAAGAATTGAGTCCTTCATGTTCCTCATCGCTTGAGGGATCTTCTTTGAATCGTGAGAGTTTGATCTTTAGTTGCTCCCATATCCTCTTCTCTTATTATGAGTCGAGCTTCTTCTTGTGTGCACTCTTCCAAGAGTTTGTTGAAGGTAATCACTTCCTTCTGGCACACATTCCTTGAATGAATGGATCCCATAATCTTAGGAGGCTATTCAAGGTTGTTATAACAATCTCTTATTCTTCTTCGATTGCTTCGTCATAGCATCAAATACTTCCTTTTGGTTTCTTCAAGGATGACACATGAGGGATGAGACGATCTTTAATAGAATATGCAATTATTCTCTTGGATCTAGCCTTAGCCTCATCTCCAGCTGGCTCTTAGAACTTCTTTACTGAAATATTGATCCAAGTCAATTTATTCAAGGATCACAGAGGTCCTGTACTTCCATACTCGGAAGTTGTCAGCTCCACCAATATTTTTATCAAGCTGGGTGTGATTAGTCATTTTGAAATGAGAGCCTCGAATGTAAATAGCAAAAATTTAGATCTTATCGATTTGAGGTGTCCAACCTGGTTCCAGAGCTAGCTAATCTAGGGTTTGTCAGAAAAACAATAATTTTTCGAACTTGGAATTTCAAACTTTTGATTGAATAGATAGATTGGCCTCTTCAAGGCGAGTTGTCCAATGTACTTCTTTTTTGAAAACAGTGGTGGGAAGCTTCTGGAACAGTAAGCCCTAGTTTTTCAATTTCTTCTGCATAAATGTCTTAAATTGATCCTGCTGTATCTACGAAGATTCAGATCCTTGCACTCTGAAATTTCTCACTGAGATAGCCTGATATGTCTTATTTCCAACCCAACCGGTTAAAGCAGACATGGATTCTCCAAGTGGGACTTATGCTGATTTCCCCAAGGTGACTGTTTTGGGGACTGCTCAGAATAACAAACTTGTACCAACTTTCACATGTCATTGTTTCACATTATGGGTATGCAAAGCGTACCATAGAAACTACAGTCTATTCCCCACTTGCAACATCTTGGGAAATTTCATTTGGACCTTCCTAGACCGAGATATAGAAAATATCCCTAGGCCACCTGTTTACGACTATATTGTGGAGGAGGCTAGAACCCTAATTTGGAGGAACCATATCTCTTGAAGTATAGAGAATCTGAGGCTGTAACTTTTACACAAGGTACACCAATAATTTCCCTTTGGCCTGCAAAATGTTGAAGGTTCTGAGCCTTATCCAATATCGCATTATAGAGAAAGTTCTAGAATGACTAAATTAAGTCTTTTAGGGTTTTCAGACATGAAACCCTAATTTTCATTAGCTGCCATTGTAGCTGTATTTGGACTGCATAGTGAAACTTCTCTGATTCATAAATTGCTACTAGAAACAGATGCACCCTACTGAGGTGAGTTAGCCTATCCCTCCTTGCTTGCTGATATGTGGAGAGAACACCTTCAACTAGGAAGCCCTAGTTCCCGCAGCTACACAATGCCTTCTTTCAGAGAGACTCTAGTACCATGTTAGATTTTCTTAAGACCTGATTAGATTATCTAGGATATATATCTGAAAGTAACAAGTACAACAAAATGCATCAGATATAAAAGATACACAATACACAATTATTTTCATCAGGGAAGCCATAAAGGAGAAAACCCCACAAACTTCTTCAGAATAGTAAGATGATCAAAAGCAATAATAAGAAATGTTCAACATCTATCTTTCTCTCTTCCTTTGATTCGCTCTCTCTCTCTCTCATGAGCCTTAGAGAGTGTGTGAGATGTGTTAAATGAGGGAGAGCGCCTCCCTATTTATACCCCTTCAAGTCACTGACCAAATATAAGACTACAGCCTACATGTCATCTCACATGGGGCCCTCTTCTCCTAGAGAGGCCACAATTACATATTACATGATGTTACACTGGGGACTATTGCCCCGACTTACAACAGAGGTTGTACCTCAAGGTCTAGACATAATTTACACATCACGTAAAGGGGTAACACACATCCCCAATGGGGGTACAACAACATATAATGATAATATACATCAAAATATCTTCCGAAGTTACAAATACATCAACAAAGTCCATTTAGATCCTTTGTGTTCAGGGCTCCTTTGTCCTTTGATTTTTGAAAAATAATTCTCTGCTATTATCGATGCTCTCTACTCTCACACATAGAGTTCCATCGACACACTTGGGCATTTCCTAAACTCGCATTGACTTTGATAGATGCATTGTATTGCACAACATACCACGCCACCCTGTAAAAATTTGCATTAGGGCCAGGATCCCCACTTAAGGTTGGACTAGGTAGTTTTTTTATATTTGTGCTTTACTTGTCTTAGTCAAATTCTTCTTTAGATTTCATTCTTACCTCTTTTCTTTGATATTCTTGAGACTTGGAGCTTAGTTTGGTTTCTCAGTGAGTTCTAGGTATTCAAGCAATTATCTATCTTGTCTTGGGAAATTTCAATCCCTCATAGGTGTAGCTAGTCTTGTGGCTCTTGGGAAGTCTCTTATTTGCTTGGCTTTAAGTTTAAATCTTTTAAAGTGTGGTGTTGTGAAAACTTTGAGTGTTGTGGGTATGGTTTGGGTTGTTTGGAGTTTTAGTTTTAAGTATTTTGGGTAATTTTTTTCTTGGAAACTTCTTTGCTTTTGAAGATTGCATGACTAATTGATCTCTTACACTCTGGATCAAATCAAAGTGAGAAAAATCACTCTTAGAATATTTTGAATACATTGTTAAAAGAAATCAAAATTTCGTTTCCTTCACTCTCAAGTGCATTGCTTTGGTTTGTTGAAAACATGCATATTTTGGATCCTTAATACTTGTTTAAAGAACTTTAAAAGAGCTGGAAAATCCCTCATACTTTCTTCTTTTTGACATGTAATACTTTAAAAGAAAAAAAGTACTTATATCTCTAAAAATATAAAATAAAAAAGTATCATCTCTCAAATCCATTTGAACAATTAGTGAATAAACCAAAATCTCTTGAATTACTCTTTAACTCTTTTGCTTATTTGCTCCAAATTAAGAGGTTTCACAATTGAAAGAAGTCCATTTTTCATTTTAGATTGTAGTTATAAGTTTCTTTGAGAAAAAAATAAGGAAAAATTGTTTCTTTAGGGTTTTATCTTTTGTTTTTGGGTTGATTGAAAGATTGTCGTTTGTCTTTTGGCTTTGCTTCGGGTAAAGAAAAAACTATCTCTCTCTCCCATAGTTAGACTTATTCGAAAGGAAAATACTTGCATCTCATTTAATTCATGCATGATATTGGGATGAATCCACAACTCATTGGTCCACTTAACCATACAAGATAAAATAAAGTGCTAGTTAAGTTAAAATATTTAGTAACTTTAGTGATAGGTTAGAGACATGTTCCAACGTCTTTAAGTGTAGGAGTTTTCGTTACTTGTCTGCACTGCATCCTAGGGATTGTGTGGTTCTTCCAAAAACTAGTCGATATATAGAACGACATTTCATGTACTTAACAGTATATATAAAGGTTCTTTCATGTACTCAACGATATATAGAAAGGCCCCTTTCGAATGGTTGTGTATCATACAACACTACTACATATTTGAGCTCCCACATTCCTTGTGTATATAGGAAGACCCCTCTAGGAGCCAGAAACCAATCGAGTTAACCTATCGGTCATCACGTTGTTGCAATACACCAAGAAAAACACTCAAGGAGCTACTACACATGTATTGTTAGGGGACCCGACAATATATAACGAGTTGCAACAACTTGACACTCATGTGAGGATCCAGCTTGTATATCTCACCTATCACCAGTTTGCTTGTTGCTTTAGATTGGGGAGTGCTTGTTTTGTGTATAGTTAAAATTTCTGAGAAGATAGAGGCAGGTTTGTTACATAGCTATGGCCACGCCTTCTGGGACTACCAACCAAGAGACCCCTTATCAATCAAAACCTTTTGTTTTTTCTTCATTTGGAAATGTTGGCCCTCCCTTCGTTGCCACTTTGAATATTCCTGGATTGACTATAGGATTACCGATATGGTTATTCAATCCGGTGATCCTGGATGCAACTAATGGCTTGAACTTTATATCCCCATCACGAGAACACCATCCCTGTGTGGATCCTTCACCTTCTTCACTATATGTATCTTATTCCCTTTCTCCCTCTTTGTCTGTTGAAATTTGTGATGCTAGTAATCAGGTGGATAAGAAGAAGAAAATGAAGATTAAGAAGAAGAAAGATAAACAAGCAACCAAATTTCAACCATCTACTTCTCCCATTACTGGGAGTGTTTATTTACCCACAAAAACAACTCGTAAGCCTAAATTCCCTTAAAGGATTTGTAAGGGTGATCACCTTCTTAAGGATTCTCATGGCCTTCTCAAGTTTTAGAGGTGTGATCTAAGGCCTCCCAACACCACATGTCGTTAGCCTCTAGTCATCATACTAATGATACCCTATCAACCGGTGACTCCATACTTAAGAGTAAAAAAGGTAAAGTCAATAATCCTTGTTTTTTATGTAACGACATGCACCTTACTTACCTTTTCCCCTGCATGGATGACACTTCAAAGCTATTGGAAGATATTATTGTTCCTCGCCAACATATTCCAATAGGTTATTGTAAGTTGTCCTTTTACCCCCCACTAGTTTCCAAAGTGATCGCTCTAGTTCTATCCTTGGTCAATCCCTCTCTTCCTTCAAAGAGTGAAGAACAATAAATCCAACCTACTCTTCCTTCCAAGAGTAAAGTTGAAGTGGTTGAATTGATGTCATCTCCACCCAATCCCACTCTTTTATCAGAGAGTGTTCAGATTGAAGTGGTCACCTTGACACAACCTTTGTCTCAGTCCTACTCTTCCAGTTGAGAGTGATATGAAAACCATTGAAGTTATCTTAGTCATTTTGGATTGTTCCAAACAAGGGGAAATCTAGTCCATTTCAATAGAACCCCCTCTAAGTACTGAGCTTATCTCCTTTGATTGGAGTAGTCTAACATAATCTCGTCTTTCTTTAGGCATTCCTTTCCAGATATCTGTGGGAATTGCCGATAAGACCATATTTCATACTATTGTCGGTGAAGGGGCTTATGTTAGTATTTTATCCTCAACTACTTGGAAATCTATAGGTTCTCCTCATCTTGTGCCTTCCATTGATCATATATTGGCTCTTAATAGAGGACCTATTGGATCTTTGGGGATCCTTCCTTAGTTACTTATTACCTTAGGAGGGAAAACAATATGTATTGATGTTATAGTAGTCCAAGGTCCTTTGGATTTCAATTTTCTCCTTGGACATGATTATGTTTACGCAATGAAAGTTGTAGCATCATCACTCTTTAGAGTGATATATTTTACCCATGATGGGAATATCATGACCATTGATCAACTTTCCTTTATTCAACTTGATCATCACATGACTTCTAGTCATCAGACTTTCCTAAATGTTCCACATGTTTTAGTGGTTTCTTCCCCTTAGGGATAAGGGGCATGCATCCAGCCTCTCGACATCATGCTGGAGTTACCCCGCTGGATTCTGATGTTGGGGGGGCATGCTACCAGCCTCTAAACATCATGTTGGGTAGGATATGTTTCCAAGCATATTTTACCTTTGGTTTCAAGCTTGCGTAAAAATGAAACTGATCTCAAACAGAGTAAACCTTTGGTTTTAATCTTGTGTAAAAACAAAAACATTCCCAAGCATAATTTACCTTTGGTTTCAAGCTTGTGTAAAAATAAAACCAGCCTTGAGCATAGTTTCAATCCCTTTCAAGCTCATTAAAAAATGAAATGGGCTACCTCAAGCATAGTTATTTTTTGTTTCAATCTTGTGTAAAAATAAAACAGGTCAATCAAAGAAGGGTTCCTTCTCCATGTCAAGTTCATTAAAAAATTAAACGAATTAGGTGATTCCCCTTCCTTTTAGCCAAGTTTTCCATCCATTTTAGGACTTGAACCTTCATTTCACCTGCATTTATCAATAGATCCTCTTTCTACCTCTGTCTCTAGTGAACCTTTTCCTAGTAGTAACCCAGAGTTTAGTTGGGTGATGAAAAAGAGTAGGTAAACGAAATGAAGTTTGAGGGGAATGTATCCAACATCTTTACATTATGTTGGAATTAAGCCACTAGACAGTTATACTATGGGTATGTACAAACCTATGGATATCATGTTTGGAAATTACTCGTCAATGGGACTCATGTCAAGCATACTTTCTTTTTGGTTTCAAGCTCGCTAAACCATGACACAACATCCCAAGCATAGTTCATTCTATGTTCCAAGCTCTTTAAAAAATGAAGAAAATGAATCAAGCAGTCTTCGAACCTTTCTTTGAGATCGTTAATGTAATGAACCAAAATCAGATTCAATGGTTCACTAACTCTTGCACACAAATTTCGAGAAAACAAGCTATTAGGCAAGGAAAAAGTCGAGCTTGAGGAGTGAACAGAAAGGGGATTCAATGAGATAAAAAAGGTATGGGAATGGTCATGGATTTTCAGGTTCCTAAGCACAATATGTTGGGTCCTTTTAGGTTTCAAACATCATTCAAGCTGAAGTCTAATTCCTGGCACCTGGGAGTCCCAACATATGCCAACTAGAACCTTTACAATTCATTCTACAACAACCAATGGTGATAGGATTGGGCTTAGGGATATATTCATAACTCTGATATGAAAGTATGGGTTAGTATTAACAAGTTTGTATAGGTCTGAAATATATTCGAAAGGTTCTGTGGGTCGCACTAGTAAAACTAGTTATTTGGACAACTCATTGGGTTCGACTTCTGTCCTTCCAAAACAGTGAAAGGTAGATACAAATTGCTTGATTTGGACCTAGAACCTGTAGATGAGTGTGTCAATAACCTATAAGAATATAAATGAAGTGAATTCATTACAGAGAGAGTGATTTATGCTCAATACAACAAAACTAGCAAAAAATGCATCTAAAACCAGGCAGGGTCGAAGTAACTCCTGAATAAACTTATCAAAACAAATCGAAATTCCATAAAAATTGAAGAGATTATTTATTAAGCCATTAATTACATACATAAGTCTAAATATAAATCATAGGTATCTCAAGACACATTATTCATAATGATTCCATAACCATAGTGCAATCAAATGCACTATTCCCTAGAGAAAAGAAGAATTTTGGATCTATGGCTTCTTCAATCAACTGGAACAATATTGCATATGATAAATAACCTGGATTAAAAATCAATGATGAATTTTGAATGCATTCATCCTCTCAATGGAAGCATGGGCACATCTCTCGAGTTGACTAGGGACACATCTCCCAAGTCTGAGTAGCACAATGGTCTCAATTCAATTCTCAAAGTATTAAAAGTCTTGATAGTGATGTGCAATCATTGTTTTATAGATAAATTAGGTTTCATGGTTAAATTAAATCTTCATGTGTCCCACTTCCCTTACCTAATGCACCCTCGTGAGTGGATTAGGAACTTTCCTGCTTTGTCTTCCTTGCTTCCTTCCCTCTTCAACTGACATACTTTTCTTCCTTTAGAAACTATGCCCTCTTGTTTCCCGATTTTCACACTGACGTGCTTTATCCTTTTTAGAAACTAAGCCTTATAAAATTTCCTTCTTTTCTAACTGAAATGCTTTATCCTTTTTAGAAATTGCACCCTCTAAACTTTCATGCTTTTCTAACTGACATGCTTTATCCTTTTTAGAAACGGTTTCCTTTCCTACATTTTTGGATTTCTCTAATTTTCTCTTAGTTTTCTTTTAGTGTGACAACCCATTGGGTCTACAAGGCCTCATGCACCCCGCCTTGGACACCTAGCACATCCACTAGGTCCAAAAATTAATATATTCATAAAATAAAATAATTAAGACATGAAAATAATATCCTAAGTCTAAGAGTTGCATACAAGAATATTTATTATCTATCAAAATTAACCCCATTTTTAATTAATCTATTCCTCCACTAGGAACAATGGGGTTCTCATGGGTCAGGGGTTTCTCCATGGTGTTAAGAAAAATGGGAACATTACATTCCTCCACTCCCAAAATTGCTTATACTTAATCAATGAACCAACTCCAACCATCTATGAATCCAATAAGTGACTTCAACCCTCAAAATATGTTGTTGTCTGTCTAGAATTGGCATACTCAATTCCAAGATAAATACCAAAGGTTCACCATGTTTTTGCTGCACCACTCTGATTATATTCATACCCCCTTGATTAACCCATTTTTAACAAAACTCTCAACCCAACTAAGATAAATGAGTAGAATGTTTGGATCCCACTGCTTCCTCTGCAATGATTCAAATGTTCCTGCCACTTTTGGAAAGCTGTCATTCCATGAAATACCAGTGTCCCAATATATCAAATGCATCCTATCAAATGTCAATAACATCAATAAGGATTCATCATCACAACAAATGAAAATGAGGATGTCAAACTCATACCACCACACTGGAATATCAACACTTTTAGTGCAAAATCGAAACTATGAGGGCCCTTGTAATAACGTATGCACCTCTTTAATGTAGGGACAAAACCTTGTGATCCTTCTACACCCACCATAAAATTTCTTATGTTCCTGATGAACAAAAGCACTAGATCTCACAATTTTGTTGCTACAATGATATATATGTGGGTCTCATGTCCCAAGAAAACTATAGGCATCCTCCAACAACCACAGATGCCCATGTTGCTCACAGAATATGTAGGATGTGTCTGCTGAAACTCCCTTGTTGTAAGAAAAATTTACACCATCAAAGGTTCATAACTCCAAAAAGTACCTATCCATCCATTCCATTGATGAAAAATCCCTCCAACTGTCAATTCCATATGGAAATATTATTTCTTTCCCATATGCATAATCCCAATTGCTCAACTCTCTGCCACTGGTCATGCAATCACCACGATGAATGGAGGAATCAACGATGGGTAATGGATTCCTTTGCTACTACTGAGAAGGGGATGTTTCTCTCATAAAATCCCCATGGATGAGTGTGGGAGCCTCCTACTCCTTACTTGGAACCAAAAGAAAGAATCCCTTCACCCAATTATTATCCTCATGTGTTATAGTTGTAGTAGAAAGTGTAGAGTATGAAAAGTCATGAACCAAATTGAAACTTTGGTAATACTCATACACTAGGAATTCGGATGAATCCTTGACTCCTTTTATTGGTTCATATTATGTACCATATTGCGCCTCCTCCAAATTTATACAACCTTCACCAACATGCATCTCCAAATATCTCTGAAATAGTGCAAGTGCTTCGTCTCCATTTTGTTTTCTCTCAAACACTTCAAGCACATGCAAATCAAAATGCACCTCCTATGCATATGTACTGGAGGTATATGATGGCTGCAAAATATATCTTTGTTGCTTCCCATAGGGTAGGACAATATCAATAAATCCAAAATACTTACCATAGAAGCGAAAATATTTTTTTTTCCTTTATGAATCTCCATCTTGGCTATGTATTAATCCACCCAATCCATGGATGAATAAAATCAATGGCTTTCTGATTTATGTGGGATGTAATCAGCCACCCTCTTCAAAGCTAAGTCTTCTCCCCATATAGTTAAATCATAAGGCCTCTCCTCCAATGCATGCATGCCACACAACTCCCTATAGATGCAGGAAAGAGTTGTGCATCCTTGGACCTCCATCTCAGTGATGTACTTATCTATCCAATCCATAGACAAATGTTTGAATGTATTTCTACAACAAGTCAAATTTTTGTCCAAGATCTTCTATGGAATCTCCTTTCACCACCACTTGTAAATGGGAACTTTTTTCATGTTCATCCTCCACATGAATTTCATCCATCATACCCCATGTATTTCCTTCCATGCAAGATGAGAGGCTTGGTACATCCAAATCCTTTTGAAGTTTATATATTTGAAACTTTGACTCTTGAAGATCCTTTTGGGTGCTCTCTAGAGAGACATATGTAGCCTCCAATTCATTACCAATCCTTTTTGCTTCATCTTCCTCCCTTCTGAGTCCATGATGGTATATTTTGGTTACCTCGAGAAGATGATTCCTATATGAGATCAAATTCATGTAGCTTTCCTTCATCTTGTACACTGCTTCTTTGAGAGTTTCAAAATCTCCCAAGAAATCTTATGCTTCCAATCCTTCTTCCGAATCTCTCCAACAACATCTTGACACCAAGGCATTGGCCTCAACAAAAATTTCCTTGGCTACTCTAATATTTGCTTCACCCTCCTCTAGTGGTCCCCCCAAATGGTGTGTCTCACAAGGAAGATTCTTCACAAAATGATCTTCTTCTTTGAGTTCCACTAAAAGATACAAATTTGATATAGATGATTCATTCTCTCCCAAATTCTCATGTGGTTGGGAAGAGTCTAACATTTTGTCCTCATCAACCTTTTCTTCAGCTACCACAAGGTTTTGATGCTCATGGATATTTGGTCTTGTATAAACTTCTTCGAGTGAAATCTCTGTGTCACCAACATAGAGAGGTGGACATACATGAGTAGATATATCATTGAAACTCGAGCACCCATAAGTAGGTACTCTTTCAACCATATCCAGAGTGTTACTTGTATCTCTGGATTATTCTTCTACAACACTGGTGGTAGGGTCAAGTGAATGAAACACCCTGCTATTTTGCTGCACAATCCTCACCAGTAAGGATTTCAGTTATGTCTTCTGATGGCTTCAATGCAATTATCACTTGCTTGAACCTGATGTTTAATTCTTTATTTGGATCAACTTCATCATGATACAAGGGAATACAACAATCTAAACTGTGTTCATCCCTTTGCATCAGAATTTTCTCTTCATGTAGTGGAGCTATGGTATCTTCATATTCCACCAAATATTTTGGTTCACATCCAACTGATGTGTGCTTGTCTTCTACTACATTGTGAATCCAAAATGGTTTTTTCAGATATGATCTATGTCTTTCTTTTGGATATGATCCAAAATATGTTTTACCACCATTGCCAACCTCATCCTCCTTATTTTTGCTAGCACCAAAAGATGTTTGGACCTCTTCTAGAAATAGCATGTGCTTCATCTCTTTGCAAACCTCATCAACCATATGTGAAATAATTTTCATGTTTGTCCCACAATATATATCTCTGAACAACTTTTGTATCTCAAGAGTGAAGTACTCTCGAAAGGAGAGGTCCTTCAAAACTCCATCACTTAGTCCCCAATAATCTGCAAGGTAAATAAATGACTCATTTGGCCTCCCTCTATAAGAGAACCCATCATGAATAGAGATAGTCCGCATGACTTCAGCATAGGATGAAACATAGAAGTATTTATCATTCTTGTATGTGAAATGTGATGAACTACTGCATGTTGGTTTTTCATATATTAAATTGTAATATCCTTCTTATAGTTTACAATCACCATACAACTAATAGGAATCATCATTAGAGTATGACATGGCTGCAATTTTTTTATTCTAATTAAGAGATTAATTTCCACAAGAATAGAGGAAAATGATCTGATACCACTGTAATGACCCAAAATCATATTCAATGGTTCACTAACTCTTGCACACAAATTTCGAGAAAACAAGCTACTAGGCAAGGAAAATTTTGAGCTCAAGGAGTGAACAGAAAGGGGATTCATTAAGATAAATAAGGAAGGGGAATGGTCATGAATTTTTAGGTTCCTAAGAACAATGTGTTGGGGTCCTTTTAGGTTTCAAACATCAACCAAAATGAAGTGTAATTCCAAGCTCTTGGGAGTCCCAACATATGCCAACTAGAATCTTTACAGTTCTGTCTCCAACAACCAGTGGTGATAGGATTTGGATTAGGGAGACCTTCAGAACTATGATTTGAAAGTATGGGTTAATATTAATAGGTTTTTATAGGTCTGAAATATATTCAAAAGGTTCTATGGGTCGAACTAGTAAAACTAGTCATATGGACATATCCTTGGGTTCAACTTCTGGCCTTCCAAAACCGTGAAAGGGGGATACAAATTTCTTGATTTGGACTTGTAACCTGTAGATGAGTGTGTCAAGAACCTACATGAATATAGATCAATATAATTCATTTTAGAGAGAATTATTTGTGTTCAATACAACAAATCTAGTAAAAAATGCATGTAAAACTAGGCAGGGTCAAAGTAACTCCTGAATAAACTTATAAAAAAACTTGAACTTCCATCAAAATTGTAGAGAGTATTTATTAAAATATTAATGAAAAAAATAATTTGAAATGTAACTCATAGGTATCTCAAGACACAATCTTCATAATCATTACATAACCATATTGCAATCAAAGGCACTATTCACTAGAGAAAAGAAGAATTTTGGATCTCTGGATTCTTCAGTCAACTATAATAGTATTGGATTTGATCAATAACATACAATAAAATTCAATGATGAATTCTGAATGCATTCACCCTCTTAATGGAAGCAGGGGCACATCTCTCAGCTTTACTAGGGGCACATCTCCCATGTCTGAGTAGCACAATGTTCCCAATTCAATTCTCAAATGATCAAAAGTCCCGATAGTGATGTGCAATAATTGTTTTATATATAAATTATGATTCATGTTCAAATTCAGTTGTCATGTGGCACACTTCCATTACCCAATTCTCCCTCATGAGTGGATTAGGAACTTTCCTGCTTTGTCTTCCTTGCTTTCAATCCTTTCCAACTGACTTGCTTTTCTTCATTTAGAAATTGTGCCCTCTTGTTTCCTAATTTTCACACTAACATGCTTTATCATTTTTAGAAGATGATCCCTCTAAAATTTCCTTCTTTTTTAAATGACATGCTTTATCCTTTTTAGAAATTGTGTCCTCTAAACTTTCCTGCCTTTTTTACTGACATGCTTTATCCCTTTTAAAAACTGGCACCTTTTCTGCATTTTTGGATCTTTCTAATTTTATCTTGGTTCCCTTTTAGTGTGATAACACATTGGGTCCACAAGGCCTCATGCTCGCCCCCTTGGGCACCTAGCACACCCACTAGGTCCAAAAAATAATATATTCATAAAATAAAATAATTAAGACATGAAAATAATATCTGAAGTCAATGAGTTGCATACAAGGATATTTATTATCTATCAAAATTAACCCCCTTTTTAATTAATCTAGTCTTCCATTAGCAACCATGGGGTTCTTAGGGGTTGGGGGTTTCTCCATGGTGTTAACAAGAAAAATAGGGACATTACAGTTAAAAATAGTAAGAGGTGTCAAGCTTACTTTTCACTTTTTCTTAGCTTTGGTTCAAACATGAAAAAGTTTCATAGCACATTTTATGCCATTATCGTTCTCGTAAAACACTAAGTAAAATGGTGTCAAGATTAGTATTTTTTCTTTCTCATGCTCATAAACAAATGAGAATACATTACTGAGTACACTTTATCACTTTTTTGGGCTCATAAAGACTTTATGAAAAAGGACCCCCCCCTTGGAGTTGTCTTTAAGATCTTTCCTAACTCTCGAAATAGGAAAAGATTGCCAATAAAACTTGTCTCTTTCATGCTTGTAAAATATTTTGAAAGGTCATATGTTTGGTGATATTTTATCCCCTTTTCGGTCCTAGCAAACTAATTATGAAAAATGAATACCTTAGTTAGCCAATGACTAAGAGAGTTCTCCTAGGTATTATTTTATACTTTTTTGGACCTCGGGGACTAATTTTATGAAAAGGTTCACCCTTAGGTCATCTTTAGTTTTTTAATATTCTCTAAACATGAAAAATTGTCGAGTTTACCTTCTTTGGACTCGTAAAATTAAGCATTGAAGGACCCTTTCAGGACCAAATCCCTCATTTCTCAGACTTGTAAAACATGTGATATTGGACTTGTCCAAAGTACGATCTATACCGAGCATTTTTTATCCTACTCAAGATCGTTAATAAAAAATAGGTACTCGTAAACCATGATAGGGAATAAGGGAATGGAAATGTGTCTGAATATGTATTTAGGGAAGGTTATCATCACCCTTGAACATGTCACCTATTTTTCTTGCATTTAAATAGTTGGGTAATCAACTTGTCTTTGGGTTGTGTTAAGTAAATGAGTCTTTTTACTCCTTTGAGTAATCCAAAGAATTCTTCATTCATGTCGCATTATGTCTTATCCTCTGTACCACTGAGTCAATGCTTCCAGGTCACTTTTCATGCTGTAAAATGTTCAAGGGAAGTCCTCCATTTGATTCAATCTTCACAATTTTCAAAACCTTTGTCATGCCGGCCATCCTTGAACCAGTCTCTTAGCATCACTTACCCATACACCTTGTGTCAGTCCATACTTGTTTGGTTTACCATGCAAAATCATCCTCCTATATCGGTTTTGTGTCGATGATGTGGGACACATCATGCCCCTCTGACAGATCTATCTGTTTTGACACCGACACATCATCCAGGGGTTAGATTTAGAGACCACTTAGTACCTTGAAGTCTGCATGCCTCAATGGCAAGTATTTTCTCCTTCGACAGTAGGTTTACATCATTGACCTCTGACTGAATGATTCCACAGATTCTCGACTTCAACTCATCTATTCGCATTCGTTTGAATGTATTGTGATACCTTGGGAATAATTGTTATCATTGGTGATTCTATACGTACTTTTTAACAATTCACATCATTGACGGTAATCAACTGGTTCCTACCATGTTCGAATTCAACTCCTTTATTCACATGGTTAGTTTCGTTCCAATTTTGGGATTGGTTTGAAGACCCTAGGATACCTTTGTTGCATATCTTACCTAAGTAGAGATGGAGATTTTCTAAGTAACTTCCTACATGCGTATTGTGTAGGTACTATGTCACATAGATACACATCGAATTGGTTGGTGGCTAGGTTATGTTTGCTTCATAGATCCATTGTGTATGATCTCATGGTTATGATTTAAATCTTATTTCGATGATATGGATCCATGTTTGTATCTTTAGTGGCCATATCCACCTCCAGGTATTCGCATGGATCTGCAGTGTGTTGGTCGACAACCATGCTTTGAGTCATTGAGATGTCTATTTCGAAGATGTTAGAGCTTGTATTGAAAATTCCTTGATTGTTGTCAATAGTTCTCCAATCGATGGTTCCTTACTTTGATAAGTCACATTAAAGTACATCACTAATCACTTCTCTATAGCTTCACAATTTGGGGGAAATCTGTTACATGGAATTTTCGTCAATAGCATGAACCTTGTAACTTGGAATTGTTACAATCCATGAAGAGATTATCATGGAGAATGAAGTATGTTTTCCTTACCTTGCAGATTAACTTATTTTTCAACATAGATGTTGGTGTCCTTTTGGTCAACCCAGGTTCAGATCCCTCGTTTGTCAACAAAGCCCAAGATATCAGCCCGACAGAGAAGGACTCTGTTGGCAATACTTGCGATGCATACTCAGTCTACCCCGAGATATATTATGGAAACTGCCAGAACCAGGTTTCTACAGTTATGTGAGGATTTTCACCCTTAGAATACCTTATCCTATCACTTGACCGAAACCAGGAATTATACTCTTGTTTATTCATTCAAGATAACAGTATAATTATGTGTCAACATATATATAGAATTTAACATAAATAATTATCACATATTCAATCTATTAGAGGCATGACACACATATATGCTAGTTATTCAGAACAAAGTTTGTGCGACATATCAAGATCCACTTCATATACAACATACATGCACTCGACATAAATATAAATATCACAAAAAGACAATGACAAGATTTAACGTGGAAACCCATCCGAGAAAAACCACAAAGGTGCTCTTCATTTGGTGAGAGAAATATGTTAGAACCTATGGTATATGCAAGACACTTGCATTTATTTAGTTATTCTTTACAATTCAGACACATTTCTCTCCTCTCATGTTCTCTAGTTTTGGGTCTATGTATTTCTTCTCTTCTTCTCTCAAATGTCGATCTGCATACATCCTTGATCGATCCTCTTTCTAAGTAGCGCTCTTCTCTCTCTAGCTAGACCAAGACCGAACCGCACACATATTCAGTTCATGATTTTATAATCCTTATGACTTTTACAAATCTTGATCCAACCGTCAACTTCCTCACAACTGTCAGTTGACATGCTGTCTTTCTATTTCGATACATTCTGTTACATTTCAAAATAGGCACTATTGGCTCAAAAATACAATTATGCTTTATTATTAAAAGCAAGATTTTAGTCTAACTAACTCTTTCCAAAAATAATCAAAATTTTCTTTTCGACTTCTTTATTCTTCTTCTATCGCAGTTCCTTCCGTTGTGGCTACTCACGCCACAGCTCCTTCCATCGCAACTCCTTCCGTCGCGACTCCTGCTTGTCTTGTGACCTGAATCTTTATTCTCCCAACCAGAATTATGGCAGAATTATTTATAAGTTTTCCTAGGGCCAATAAGCCCCCAACACTCACTTGTGGCTCATCCTAAGCCACATCATTCTAAATGTTTAGTAAGTGTGACTTTTCTTTGAAAATATTAGAATATTTTCACTATTTGTTCAGTCGCCTGTCACACTTCTGCTTTTTATTTCTTCAAGTTTTCCACAAGTTTGGAACTGAGGTGTTTCGAATTTGTAAGTCTTTTCGACGCCAAACTTGTCACACCTTCCCATTTATAGGCTTAATGATGCTTGTAACTTTCTTTGCTTTTGCTTGTAATTCGACGACCCTTTTATTTCTCTTTTACTATTGTGTTCATAGTTTTGTGACCTGCTGTTGTAGTATATTCATGTCGGCATCTATGAGGAGATATTTGGGCTTTGAGGTTCTTGCCATGAGGGCATGTCCTCTTTCTTGTTGGATATCCTGATCTTGATTATCTCTCTTCCGAACTCTCTCTGAAGGACTGATATTGTTCCTCTCAAGGAGAAGAGTCATATCATTAATATTTTTCTTCATGCATGCATGTTCAGGGTGAAATCCATTCCCGCAATAGAAACACTTGACTTTCTATTTGCCTTGGTTTCCTTTGTTCTTATGTTTATTTGAGCGGGAAGGCTCTTCTTGATGTTGGTTGTTCTCTTTTGTCTTCGGAGCATCAAAATTCTTTTGATTCTTCTTCTTTCCTTTACCCTTCGAATCTTTGGGCCCCAAAGCAAAAAGTTCTTGATATTTTGAGGATTTGATGATCCCCTGCACAAGCTTGTCATGCTCGTTTGTGAGGGATCCAATGAAGGCATTCAGAGAAGGCATTTTCCAATTTGGGATTGTTAGCTTCTCAGTATGGAATGTGGAAACAAAGTCTGAATAATCTGAACCAAGTTTTGAAAGGATGGCTAGGATGAGTTGGTCGTCATCCTTCTCAAACTTGCACTACTTTAACTGGAGCACCAAGTGCTTGAATTTTGTGAAGAAATCATTCAAATTTTTGTAGTTTCCTGGATTCATGGAAATTAGCTCATTCTCTAGCTGACAGATCCCAAATCTACTTTGGATTCTTTAATCATGTGATGTGGAAGAGAAGATATCGGGAAATAGACAGACACAAGAAACCATAAGCTTCATCCAGCTTATTCCAATACTTTTCCTTCTCAACAGCATTTGTTGGATCCGCTTCTGTGTTCATTGTGACTCTATACAGTTCTTTTGGATAGAATTGAAAGGAGTAAGAGGATTCAGATAAGAAGCCATGAAGTTGAAGTAGCGAATGTAGTGAAAGACCCTAAAAAACCGCAAACAACACAAAAAGGGCACCGTAAGGTTGAACAACCTACACTTTTTAGGTTTTCATCACACCCAGCTTAGTCAATCAAGCAAGCTTGATCAACAATTCATTTTCTTAGTAATTATGTGGTTAACCTTCAGCTTCTAGTGCAGTGCTGAAATTTTTGAGCTTTTTGCTCAAATTGCATGCTAGATCCATCAAAAATCTTGATTTTGAAGAACTCCTTCTCGCTGTGGCCCCGATACCATGTGAAATTCAATCACTGTTATTGGATAAATCTACTCAAGCAGACTCAAGCCAGATCTCCCTAGCCCAAGTGGATCTAGAACAAATCAAGTACACAATAATATCTAATTTCCTAGACCAAATAGAAATGCAAGTTAACAAATAGATTGCTTACCTGAAATATTCAAATCATCTTCTCTCTTTGTTGATTCAAGCTCCAAATCCTTCACATCTCTAGCTCCAAAACCCTATAAAGCAAATGGAAATAATAAAATAGTACATGTGTATCCAAACATGAATTGATCTAAGTGAACAGTTAAGGAAGAAAGCTCTAAACATCATTAACAACAACAATGTTTATGGAAAAATATTTGTATTAATGTAATCAAGGAGATACATAAAATTACAATGAGAAGGAACATCACAACCTAGCCTTAACGCTACAATATTCCATCCAACAATCCAAGATAAAGCCTCTAAAGCAAGCTAAGCCTCCCAATGGATGATAGGGATCACCTAGAAATTCCACCAGCATAATAGTACCATAGTCCTTCCCCCTTCCAAATGGAGAGAGGGTTTAATTTATAAGGCTAAAGGGATGAAGTAGGTTTAGGATTAGGAGGAGTCTAAGGGATCTTCCCCATAGGTTAGGAACCGAATTCCACCTCACCTAGATAATAGGGATAGACCTTCACCTCATCCACCTTCGAGAAGGGTCTCGAAGCTATGCTTTTTTCTCTCAAAACGCCACTGGTGCACTTAGCAGGAAGGGAAAAAGCATCATCGATGCACCTAGCAGTGGGAGACAGAGCGTCGACAATGGCGCACCTAACATGAAGGGAAAGAGCACTGACATTACTAGAGAGGGAAAAAAGGAAGAAAAAACCTCAACATCAATCCAGTTTAGCAAAGAGAAATTTTATTATTAGGAAAAGGGTTGACACATGGATCAAGAGGACAAGATTTCAATGTAATAGAATACCCCCCAAAGCATGAAGTTAGAGGAATGTGATAGGTGAATTATTTGTAAAATGAAGAAATCTAAGGCAAAGATGTTGGCTGGAAGTTGTTGCAATACAACTCACTCAAATCTCATATGAATTATAGCATGGTTGCTGACCAATACAATGCAGATCCATGGTAGTAGAGACCGACTGAACACAATCATGGCTACTAGACACAAGCGTAGATCCATGATGAGATGATAACGCAACGATGACCAATAAGAAGTGGATCCGTGTAATATAACTCAAAACAAACTCCATCGAAACCTAGGCGGAGATATATGACAACCCAAGGTCTTCAATCTGAACCCGCAACGATACAAATCTAACTATGTGATTACAATGTCTTGATGTCGAACATGGTAGAAACCACTTGATTACCAGTCGATGATGTAAACTGTTAACAAGTGTGATGCAAATCACCATTGATGTCAATGATTCCCAAGGTATCTCAGTACATACCATCGAATGTGAATAAAGGACTTGGAGTCGAACACTCGATGAGATCTTTCAATCAAGATTCAATGATGTAAACTCATGTTGAAAGTGAGGTAACCTTCCATTAAGGCATGCAGGCCCAAGGTACTTGACTTGGTTTCTAAATCCCATTCTTGGATAAGGATTTGAAGTCGACAGGAATAGACTTGTCAAAGGAGGGCCATGGTGAATCCCCCATCAACGACACAAAACACGATCATAGTTGTTTTGAAGTAAACCAGATAGTAGAGTAATGTATGAAATTGACTCAGGGATGACCTACATGATAGAAGGTAAAGTGACTATAGACAATGAATAAATGACCAAAATTCTCTCGAACATGGGCATGGCATGACTTGGCAGTATTGACACGAGAATGATACCAATCCCCCAATGCAACTGACGGTGAGATTATTCTTGGACTACTCAAAGGAGTAAGAAGACTCCAGGAATTAGTAGGACTCAAAGACAAATGGATTACCCAAGTACTGAATGCATATGCAAATGAGTGCCATGTCCAAGAGTGATTATGTATCGCCATAACAAATTACAAATTCTTTACTTAATTTCCCCATCATGATTGATGAGTGCCTCTTTGCTTTCTAATGATCTAGGAAAGGGTAACAAACACTCAATATAGCTCATCCTTTGGACGAGTCCAATCTTATATGTTTTATGAACCTGAGAAAGGAGGGGTTCATTCCCAGAAAGCGTCCTTCATCGTTTGATTTTACGAGTCCAATGAAAGTGAAATCATTTGTCGTTTCATGTTTAGAGAGTATGAAATGACTAAGAAGACTCCAAAATGTCATTTTTCATAAATAGGCCTAGTCGATCCAAAAAAGAGATAACCTACCACCAACTAGTCGACCGTTCTAATACTTTTACAAGAATGAACGTAACAAGTTCACTTGGCAATCTTTTGTGTTTTTAAGGAGACTGAAAAGATCTTAAATATAACTCCATAACGAGTTATTTTTTCATAATCCAATTTTAACGAGTTTGAAAAATAGTAAAACTATACTCGATACCTATCCATTGAGTTTTTAACGAGCACACTAAAGGTATAAAAGGCACTTAGAACCTTTTTCATGTTTGAATCTGGAGCACGAAAAAGTGATAAAGTAAGCTCAAACCAGTTTTCATGTTTTAATCAGAGCACGAAAAATGAAAAGTAAGCTCAAACACCATCTTACTGCTTTTAACGAGCTCGAAGATCAGCCGAAAGAATGCTCAAGGTATCTGCTTCATTTTTTAACGAGCTTGGAATAGAGAATGAACTATGCTCAAAATGACCTGTTTCATTTTTACACAAGCTTGAAACAGAAAATAACTATTCTTGAAACATGGTTTCATTTCTATGCAAGCTTGAAACCAGAAGGTAAACTATGCTTAAGGAAACCTACTTCATTTTTGAACGAGCTTGAAATAGAAAATGAACTATGCTCAAAAGGTGGTTTCATGGTTTAACGATCTCAAAACTAAAACAAAGTATGCTCAAAATGGCTTCCATTGATGGGTTATTTCCCAACATGATGTCCAGTGGTTGGTACTTGCCCCCAGTATAATTGCCAAGTGACTAAATCCCAATATAAAGAGGTAGGGTACATGCCCCCTAATCTTTGTTTCGTCTACTTTGCAAGCATAGGAAATGGAGGTTCAAATATTGAGTCTTCACACAATGGAAGAATCTGTTTCATTTTTTAACAAGCTTGACACAAAAAAGGAACTCTGCTCAAAGTCATTTTTATTTTTTAACGAGCTTGAAACCAAGAATAAACACTACTCAAGGTGACCTGTTTCATTTTTACACAAGCTTGAAATAGAAAATAACTATGCTTGAGGATATCCGTTTCATTTTTTACTGAGTTTGACACAAAATGGTAACTATGCTCACATGCATTAGTTTCATGTTTTAACGAGCTTGACATGAAAAAAGAACTCTGCTCACAAACCTGTTTCATTTTTAACAAGCTTGAAACAGAAAATAAACTATGCTCACAATGCCTGTTTCATTTTTTAATGAGCTTGACACAGAAAAGGAACTATGCTCGCAACGCCTGTTTCATTTTTTAACGAGCTTGACACAGAAAAGGAACTATGCTCACAACACCTGTTTCATTTTTTAACGAGCTTGACACAGAAAAGGAACTATGCTCGCAGGAAGTTCTAAGCCAACATGATGTCCGGGGGTTGGTGGGTTGCCCCCTTACATTATAAGCTAGCGACTTAACTCCAGTACGATGTGCAGAGGCTGGAGCCATGCCCCCTGTCACATGCCCCAATTTTGCAAAAATAATATTATCATATTTGATTTTATTTCAAGACAATATGCTAAATTTTATGCTAAGTTGTAATTGATGACTCAACAGAGTCAAGGATGTTGAATGTAATTATGAATATTTTAATTTAAAATAAATAAAAGTGGAGACAACAGCTTGGGAGAGCTGTTAAAAGAGTGTTTACTGGTCAAGTTGGTGGAGGATATTGGGTGGAGAGCAAATAGACAAGTGGCAACATCCTCAAACACTTCCAATGTTGCAAGTGGCAACCTCCCTAAATTTGGGGTCATGATCCTCCAAGAAAGTGGGATTAGAGCAGGTGGCTCAATTAATGACAACTAACCCAAAAAAGACCTAGGCAATCTTAATAAAAATGCCCATTAGAGAGAGCTGAGGCTACTCATTCCAAGAAGGGAATCATTCAGGTGAATGTACTTCAAAGGATTTCATTGGGAAGGGAAATTGTGGAAGGTGTTTGAGGGGTAAACTGTAGAAAGTGATCTAGTGCAGCTTTTCAGCTGAAGGATCTTACTGCTGAGTGCAGAGTGGTTACTGAGTCATTGGACTAGTATTTGGTTGCTTGCTCCACCAGTTCTCAGCCAAGGAGACCAGGAACAAGCTCGGGGGTTCTGAGAAGACGCTATTTGAGCGCTCTCCAGGAGTTGGTAGGGAGGACCGACCTCCCAACGTTGTTGTTGTCCAGCTTAAAACAAGTTCTACAGTCTTTTATTTTACTTTGTTAACAGTTTATAACTGAGACTGAATGATTAATGAATAATTAAATGTTTTGTAGTGAACTGATAGAGATTGTAATCCTTTAGTTATTGAAATATTGAATTTGTAATTGATGAAAAATAATCCTAACCTGTGTTTTTCCACGTCTGGAATGGACGAGACCGTACTCTAGCACAGGCAGTATATTTTAAAATAGATGAAGGATACGATAGAAATCTGGATTGAGTAGAGTTAGTATGTATTTCGTAATAATGGAATAATTTATTTCTGCATATAGTTGTTTTTAGGAAAGAATATTAACCTGTGTAGTTAAGTTTATTGTTTAAACCAGACTGTTATAATAAAAGTGCTAGCACATGAATAATCATAATACTTTACAGATAGCAAGTTTATTTCTTTAACAAGTTGTTACAGTAAATAGGTTATTATTCTTATACAAAAACTTTATTCTGTAAAATTATACTAGTAACCTGTAACAGGAAAAAGAATCCACTTAGATAAAGCACTCGTTTATTTCTGTAAAGGAAGAATAAATATTGTTTTACATAGTTCATTTTTATTGTTCATATTATCTAACTATATCTACAAAAGTTCATATTTCAAGTAGGGTAATACTAGCATAGTCATTTTTTTTCTATATATTAATTTAGCTATAGCAATATAGAACATTGTAACAAGGAACAATAGCAAACCTATCTTTATGTTATTTAAATAAAATAGACTGAATGCAATGATAAATAACATTTAATAAAGATTACTCATAAAAGAACTAATTCAGGTAAATAATTTAAACAAAAGTTAATTATAAATGAAAGTGTAGGGTCGAAACCCTCAAAGCATTAACATTGTAATTCATAATCAGTTAAGTAATAATCCAAGGTTCTGGATTATTTAGTATTATGAATAATAAATCTATTGCATATTATTACATTCCTTTAAGGATGGTGAAAAACTGACTAGGGTAATGTAAAATACTATATACCTGTAATAATAATTAACTCATTTAATTATTAAATTAAAAAATTAAAGTATAAATCAAGAAATTAGTTTACACACAGGTCACTTACAAGTAACCTAGTTCAAATATCTGAGCTTGAAATTAAATAATCAAAACATGTTGGGGTAACAGGTTAAGTTTTTAACAATACCATTAATGCTAGATAAACATTATACAATAACCAGATTTCTTTTATACGGGCGAATAAGGGTAAAAACCCTAATATACAAAATTACCTTAAGAGCGTAAAATTTAACTGAGTTCGAGCTCAAGGAGAAAATCCCTATGCTTTAAAACTAAACAATCTATGGCATGATAGGCTGCAAGATCTATTAACATAATAGTATACATAAACAAGTGAAAACAACATTTACAAGTAACGGCATAAGCCGGAGTACCCTGCTAACAACAAGGGTTTAGTAATAAAAAAGAAAAAGCTAAACAAGTAGACCGAAGAACAGTAACCCACGAAGGGTCACTTGCAGGCCGTAACCTCCAACCAAAAACTGTCCCTTAAGGACTAAACAAGCTTGGAATGCCATTGGTTATCCAGGGCTTACCTGTAGCCAGAGTGCCGAAGCTTTCCTCAAAGTATCGCTGCCACAAGACGAGCGAGCTGTCACCTGCAAGGAAGAAGACATAAGTTTAATTAAAATTACGAATTTTAAAACTAATTACAAAAAAAAAAGGTCTAGTTTTTAATCTTTTAGAAATTATATTACCTGGTAGTGATGGTGACATAGCCACGAAGGAACAGTAGCAGTGACCACTAGCAAAACAAATAGCCAAGTCTTCGTTCTCGCGGCGACAGAGGAACCAGGGACTCTTTTACAAACCACTGACAACAGTAGAAGAAGGAGGCATGGACAACAACCAAGCAAGAACCAGTCAACAAAGTCGAAGCTGTAACCAACAGTGCAAGGCATGGAAATGAGATTCACAAACCCTACAACAAGGGTAGTGCTGAAACCACAACAAGCAAGTTTTGTAACTATCTCTGCAAGGGAAAGCCATGGAGAAAACAAACAACGAGCCTCTTGCAGGCCGTAAAAACTTATGCCACGACTCTCTACAGACCTTGCAGAGATAAAACACACACAGTTCACATAAAGGGTTTTTTTTTAACGGATATAGTAGACTGAAACTAATGTAAGCCAGACTCGTAGCACAACTAGTAATAGCAATGCAACATAGCGGCCATGGAAATAGTTGCATAGTGTCCCGAAGGCCCAAGAACCACGGAGGTAAATAATGAAGAATAGGGTTACACAAAATTTTATACTTCCAACACTTGGCTGAGAAGGAAACACGAGGTCACTTAGATTTTTAAGCCATGCAGTGGGTCGATGCTATAGTCACCTGCATGAAATGATTTACAATGATTTATATTATAATCTGTGAACATGCATGCAAGTATATTATTCATTCAAATAATTATAATATGCTATGATCTTATATATATGTCAATCTACGATGGGTTGGGTATAGAACCATTAACCCTTGGATCGTTGACAAGTTTAGTATGTAATCATCATATAGTTCAGAACTATGTAGATTGCATACCAACATTTTTATTTCAAAACCTTACTCATGAACCAATCGATGGAGTGGTCTAATACCTCATTCATTTATGACATCAAATTATAACGTGAACTTTATAAGTACCATGTTTATCCATAATAAGCTTTACGTTGACCTAGCAATCGATGCAACTTTATAGAACTATAGTATGCTCAAAGTAATTCATGCATGAAATCTTTAGATTATTGTTAACCATATATCCATTTCATCATAGCATGGATATTACATATATGAATGTTGGTAAGCCATGTGCTTATCATAACTTTGTTTATGGAGAAATCATATGATACTTTGGAAGATACCAAGTAAAAAGCTATATAATCACCTAGCAAAACTATGATTTTCATTATAAAGTATTCCTAATAGTCTATGCACGGCTAACCTTGTTGCTACCAATATTTATGTTGTGTCTTTATCAATTTACACAACATAGTTTTAATAGAATCATGAACTTGATAAATTTTACTTGTTTATAACCAGAATGACTGGTAAACGTGGATATCTTATAAACAAGATAGTTTATGTGTATTGGTGAGTATCATAGAAAACCATAAATTCAGTGGGTGGCAAAAACTAGGATGTTGGCTATGTGTTGTATGGAAACACTTTTATAAATTCTTTACATAGCTCAGATCAACGTAATTTAATAGCTTTTGGCTAATTTACTCAAACATGGCATGTACTAATATTTTCACCATGCTTTTGATTAGTAACATAATTTTAGAACTATCTAGTGCTTGAATGAAGTAGTAAATTAATCTTACTTGAAAGCTTTAGCCTAAAGTAAACTGTCGTGGATAGTAACCCAATTCCAGAGAAGTATTATAGAAGAATAAGAAAAAAAACTGAATGGGATAATCCCACTAGAATCTAAGTCCTTAAATCTACATGCTTCACTATAATGATTAGAACCTTACAAACAGTAATCTTCACTTCAGAAGATAAACACCAAGGAGTTGGTTATACTCATACTATAAGTTGATAATGTATAATACTGATAGAACAATCATTATAGCAATACATGTTATGCACTCTAAAGTAGAAATAACTTACAACAAAGATCACAAGGTATGAACCCAGGGAAAGTATTTTTACTATTTCTACTTACAACTAAGAAAGAAACTCATTTACATATATTTCGTTGATAAGAATAATTGAAGGAAACAAAACTACTTGTTTTACCTCATAGAAGTAACTTGATATATAACAACTTTTTATTAAGCTATTTATTTTGCAAATAGAAATCTTGTTGGATTCTTTATGGAAGTAAAGATGTTACTCAATCATTCATACCTGTAGAACATATAAGAACAAGTAAGCTTTCTGCGTTAGCTTAAACACTAAGTAAGCCCCGGAATCCAAAGACAGTTCCACCTACTAGTCATAAATTAAAAACTCATCAGCAAACTGAAAGAAGAAATAATGCACAAGGTAAAAACTAACCTTGTATAAAAAAGTAGAATGCTGAGTTAACTTAATCTAGATTAAGTATAAACTAATCTGGTAACTATTTATTTTATAGCTAACTGTTAGCTGTTAGCAAACCGCAGTCTCAGCATTTTATGTTATTTTTAAAATTTTAAATTTTTGTGTAAAATTGGGGTTATGACATGTGGTATCAGAGCACAAGGTTCAAACACTAGGTCTTGATGAAGCCCAGCTAGCTTTTAGGAAACAATAAACTGAATTATTATGCAGACGTTTTTTCTTTTCTTTTCTTTTCTTTTAAATGTTATTCGACAGAGAATTGTTTTCTGAATTTTAACAGACATGTATGGAAAGGATGGAAGAGTATGCAGAGGAAGAATCTCTAGTTACTGAAACTGGAAATCTACCAAGAGATCCTATACAAGAGGATTTTACTACCAATTCCTCAGAATTGTTACAAACTGTAAAAGACCTAAAAATTGAAATGGAGTCTGTAAAGCGAGAAAATGAAAGGATTCTGAGGGCTCAAGAAGAGTTGAACCAGATCCTAATTGAAAAGTTTCAAACTGAGGGTAGGGGTATAAGAACAGAATCGAAAGATACAAGTCATCAACGTAAATCTAAAAAGATGAAACATACTAAAACTGAAAGTAGTTCATCTTCTGCGGTGTTTGGTGAACAAAGAAAATTACCATTCTACCAGTGACAGTAGTGATGATAATCAGTACACTAAGAAGAGGAAATACAAACCTTATGAAGAGATTTTCAGGGAATTCAAAAAGATAAAACCACCAACCTTCAATGGAGAGACTGAAAAGGGGGAGGAAGTTGAATCCTGGTTATCTGGGATGAAGAAGTACTTCCAAATATATAACTATTCTAACTAGTTAAAGGCTAGAATGGCTATTTATAACCTCTTAGGAAAGGCTGACATTTGGTGGTAGGACTTGAAAAGAGTTAAGAGAATAAAAGAGAAAAATGTAAACTGGAGTACCTTTAAGAGGTATTTCAAAAAGAAATTTCTGTCTCAGCAATATTATGAGGAAAGAGCAAAGGAATTTTATGAGCTGAAGTTAGGATCAATGACAATGAAAGATCTGAACATCAAGTTCTTAAGTCTACTTAGGTATGTACCATACCTTGTAGATGAGAAACCAAAGGTACAACGATTCCTCAGTTGTTTACCTTATCATATTAAGGATAGGATTTAATATGATAACCCAAAGACCTTGGAAGAAGCTATAAGAAAAGCTAACTTCTATTTTGAGCAGAATTGGAAGAAAGAAAGCTTGGCCAACTAGAAGTCTAAGAAAAATAATAATTAGTTTGAACAAAAGAAGAAGGATTTTGTGCCTAATAGAAACTCTAAGAACAATAAGGCCATAAATTATCCTAATAACAAGAAATTCCAAGGAAATAAGAACAATACACCCAACAACCTGAATAATTTTAAAGGTAAGGAATTTGCAAACAATCATGGAAATTTTACCAAGAACTTTGAGCGCAAAGAGCCTATCAAGTGCTGGGAGTGTAATGGCCCACACTATGCTTCAGTCTGTCCAAATTGGAAGAATATTGTTAGCAACATTCATACCATATAGGAGGAAATGATCGTTGGGGAACTAGCGAGGACCATGCCCAGAATCAACGCAACTTTGGAGAATCGACAAGTTGAATATCAGACTTCCATGGTGGAAGTAGAAGGTATGATAAATCAGACCCCTGTAACTATTTTGATTGATCTAGGAGCTAGTTTCAGTTATATTGCACCTCAAATAGTATAAAAATGTAAGTTATCTATTGAAAAATTTGAGAATTCTTGGTTAGTTCAGTTAGTCATTGGTGCTAAAAGAAAAATAACTTGTTTTGTAAAAGAATGTGCAATAGTTATGGATCACTTTGAAACTATTGTCAAACTTAATGTTTGGCCTCTTGGTTCTTATGATTTACTGATTGGTATGGACTGGTTAGAACAACATAGAGTAATTCTAAATTGTTATGATAAAACTTTCACATGTTTAAACAATGATGAAAAATCAATAAGTGTTAAAGGAATCCCTAGAAAAACCACCATAAGGCAGATTTCTTCTCTACAGCTTAAGAGAGCTGTTAGAAAGGGATGTAAAGCTTATGCAGTAATAATAACTGATGAGGAGATTCTAATTAAAATAGATAAGTTAAAAGTGGAAGACATACTAGTCTTAAGAGAATATATTGATGTATTTCCAGAATAAATTCTGGGATTACCTCCGAAAAGGGACTTGGATTTCACCATTGAGCTGGTACCGGGTGCAATACCCAGCTCAAAGGCCCCTTATCAAATGAACATACTCGAACTTAATGAATTAAAATCTCAATTAAAATAATTAATTGATAAAAAGTATATTCAACCAAGTGTGTCTCCCTGGGGGGCATCTTTCATCTTCGTTAAGAAGAAGGACAGAACCATGCGACTTTGCATAGATTACCGTCAGTTAAATAAGATGACCATCAAAAATAGATATTCGTTACCCCGCATAGATGATCTGTTTAATCAACTACGTGGAGCCACGATGTTTTCGAAAATAGATTTAAGATCTGGATATCATCAAGTAAGGATTAAAGATGAAGACATCTTTAAGACAACTTTCAGAACTAGATATGGTCATTACGAATTTGTCGTAATGCTATTCGGGCTTACCAATGCCCCAGTTGTTTTCATGTGTTTAATGAACAATGTCATGCATAAGTATTTAGATAAGTTTGTGGTCGTCTTTATCGACGGAATTCTAATATACTCAAAAAATGAAGAAGAACATAAAGAACATCTAAAAACTGTTTTGCAAGAGTTGCGGGATCATCAACTCTTCGCAAAGTTTAGTAAATGTGATTTCTTCACGGATAAGATTCAGTACTTAGGTCATGTGGTGACCAAGGAAGGAATTTCCGTAGATCCTGAAAAGATAAGGGCAATTGAAGATTGTCAAGTGCCTAAGAATGTGACGGATGTTCGATCTTTCATGGGCATTATCGGTTACTACCGGAGGTTTATTGAGGGTTTTTCAAGGATAAAAAATTCGATAAATTCCTTGCAAAAGAAGGGTAAGAAGTTTGATTGGAATCAGAAATGTGAAGAAATTTTTTAAAAGTTAAAAACTTTATTAACCAGTGCACCTATTTTAATAATTGCTGATCCTAATAAAGAATTTGTAGTGTGCACTGATGCCTGTAATGATGTCTTAGGTGGTGTTCTGACTCAAGAAGGGCATGTTATTACCTATGAGTCAAGAAAGTTAAAAGTTCATGAAAAGAATTATGCAACATATGATCTGGAATTAGCAGCTGTAATACGCGCCTTAAAGATGTGGCCACATCACCTAATTGGCAAAAAAATTATTTTAATGACTGATAATAAAGGATTGAAGTATCTGTTAGATCAGCCTAATCTAAATGCCAAACAAGCTAGGTGGTTAGCTTTCTTAAGAGAATATGATTTTGAAATTTAGCATATAAAAGGTAAAGAAAATAAAGTTGCTGATGCATTAAGTAGGAATGCAAGGCTGAATTTTGCAGCAGCTATCAGCACCTATGCTACAGATTTGGATGAACAGCTTAAAGAAGGAATAGAACAAGATGATATTTACTAGAATTTGCAAGCTAAAACTAAAGAAAATCCAACAGAAAAATTAACTAAAGGTTACAGTTTAAATGAAAAATAATTTTTACTGTATAAGGATAGAATGTATGTACCTAACGTACCTAAAGTTAAGCTGTTAATTCTTGACGAAGTATAAAACTCCATATTCAGGCCATCCAGGTTATCAAAAGACTATAACTATGTTAAGAAAAGAGTATTTTTGACCAAATATGAAGACTGAAGTAGCAGAATATATTGCAAAGTGTTTTGAATGTCAGCAGGTGAAAACTGAACATCAACACCCAGCTGGATTACTTCAGCCATTACCCATTCCTAGCTAGAAATGGGAGATAATTAGTCTAGATTTTATTATTGGGATGCTTAGAAACCAAAATCAGAATGATTCTATCAAGGTAGTAGTTGATAAGTTAAGCAAAGCAGCTCACTTTATACCTATTAAGACTACTTATAAAGCTACAAACATAGCTAATATTTTTCTAAAACAGATTTTCCGATTGCATGGAGTACCAAAAGTCATAATCTCAGATAGAGATCCTAAATTTACAAGAAACTTTTGGAAGTTTTTGTTTAAAGGGTTAAACACCTACATTAAAATTTAGTACTTCATTTCATTCTCAAACAGATGGACAAACTGAAAGAGTGAACCATGTACTAGAAGATCTATTAAGAATGTATGTGAAAGACCAACCAGGTAAGTGCGAGGATTATTTACATCTGGTAGAATTTGCTTATAATAATAATTATCAGACATCAGCCAGATTTAGTCCTTTTGAAATTTTATATGGACAAAAATGTAATACTCCTATCTCTTGGAGTAATCCAGTGGATAGATTGGTATTAGGCCTAGAACTGTTAAAAGAAATGGAAGAAATTGTAAAACAAGTGCAGGGAAATTTGAAGGTGGCACAGGATTGGCAGAAAATTCAAGCAGACTTAAAAAAAACTCCAAAGGAGTTTCAGGTAGGTGAACATGTGTTCATCAAGGTAAGGCCCAAAAAGAGCTCTCTGAGACTAGGGAGTTGTGCAAAATTGGCACCTCGTTACTGTCGTCCATTTGAAATTCTGTCTAAGATTGGACAAGTAGCTTATCAATTAGCATTACCACCCAATTTAAGAGTACATAATGTTTTCCACATTTTCGTATTAAATAAATATGTTCATGATGCTACTCATATTGTTAACTAGAATGATGTACAGGTGGAACCAAAATGAGATTTTCTGATGGAACTGGACTGTATCCTCGGGTAGAGGGAGATCACACTTCAGAACCGCACCATTGGACAGGTGAAGGTGCAATGGAAGCACCTTAGTCCAGAGGAGGCCACCTAGGAATTGGAAAGTAAAATGCGAGATGCATATCCAATTCTGTTCCAGGGGCGTTCTGAGGATGAAGAATAAATAACATCGAGGACAATGTTATATTCTAAGGGGATGTGTATGTCACATGCCCCAATTTTGCAAAAATAATATTATCATATTTGATTTTATTTCAAGAAAATATGTTAAATTTTATGCTAAGTTGTAATTGATGACTCAGCAGAGTCAAGGATGTTGAATGTAATTCTAAATATTTTAATTTTAAATAAATAAAAGTGGAGACAATAGCTTGGGAGAGTTGTTAAAAGAGTGTTTACTGGTCAAGTTGGTGGAGGAGACTGGGTGGAGAAAAAATAGACAAGTGGTAGCATCCTCAAACACTTCCAATGTTGCAGGTGGCAACCTCCCTACATTTGGGGTCATGATCCCCCAAGAAAGTGGAATCAGAGTAGGTGGCTCAATTAATGACAACTAACCCAAAAAAGACCTAGGCAATCTTAATAAAAATGCCCATTGAAGAGAGCAGAGGCTGCTCATTCCAAGAAGGGAATCATTCAGGTGAATGTACTTCAAACGATTTCATTGGGAAGGGAAATTGTGGAAGGTGTTTGAGGGGTAAACTGCAGAAAGTGATCTAGTGCAGCTTTTCAGCTGAAAGATCTTACTGCTGAGTGCAGAGTGATTACTGAGTCATTGGACTAGTATTTGGTTGCTTGCTCTACCAGTTCCCAGCCAAGGAGACCAGGAACAGGCTTGGGGGTCCTGAGAAGACATTGTTTGAGCACTATCCAGGAGTTGGTAGGGAGGAATAGCCTCCCAACGTTGTTGTTGTCCAACTTAAAATAGGTTCTACAGTCTTTTATTTTACTGTGTTAAAAATTTATAACTAAGACTGAATGATTAATGAATAATTAAATGTTTTGTAGTGAACTGATAGAGATTGTAATCCTTTAGTTATTGAAATATTGAATCTGTAATTGATGAAAAATAATCTTAACCTGTGTTTTTCCACGTCTGGAATGGACCAGACCATACTCTAGCACAGGCAGTATATTTTAAAATAGATGAAGGATACGGTAGAAATATGGATTGAATAGAGTTAGTATGTATTTCAGAATAATGGAATAACTTATTTCTGCATATAGTTGTTTTTAGGAAAGAATATTAACCTGTCTAGTTAAGTTTATTATTTAAACCAGACTGTTATAATAAAAATGCTAGCAAAGGAATAATCATAATACTTTACATATAGCAAGTTTATTTCTTTAACAAGTTGCTATAGTAAATAGGTTATTATTCTTATACAAGAACTTTATTCTGTAAAATTATACTAGTAACCTGTAACAGGAAAAAGAATCCACTTAAATAAAGCACTCGTTTATTTATGTAAAGGAATAATAAATATTGTTTTACATAGTTCATTTTTATTGTTCATATTATCTAACTATATCTACAAAAGTTCATATTTCAAGTAAGGTAATACTAGTATAGTCATTTTTTTTCTATATATTAATTTAGCTACAGCAATATAGAACATTGTAACAAGGAACAATAACAAACCTATCTTTATGTTATTTAAATAAAATAGACTGAATGCAATGATAAATAACATTTAATAAAGATTACTGATAAAAGAACTAATTCAGGTAAATAATTTAAACAAAAGTTAATTATAAATGAAAGTGCAGGGTCGAAACCCTCAAAGCATTAACATTGTAATTCATAATCAGTTAAGTAATAATCCAAGGTTCTGGATTATTTAGTATTCAGAATAATAAATCTATTGCATATTATTATAGTCCTTTAAGGACAGTGAAAAACCAACTAGGGTAATGTAAAATACTATATACCTGTAATAATAATTAACTCATTTAATTATTAAATTAAAAACTTAAAGTATAAATCAAGAAATTAGTTTACACACAGGTCACTTACAAGTAACCTAGCTCAAATATCTGAGCTTGAAATTAAATAATCAAAACATGTTGGGGTAGCAGGTTAAGCTTTTAACAATACCATTAATGCTAGATAAACATTATACAATAACAAGATTTCTTTTATACAGGCGAATAAGGGTAAAAACCCTAATATACAAAATTACCTTAAGAGCGTAAACTTTAATTGAGTTCGATCTCAAGGAGAAAATCCCAATGCTTTAAAACTAAACAGTATATGGCATGACAGGCCGCAAGATCTATTAACATAATAGTATACATAAACAAGTGAAAACAACATTTACAAGTAATGGCATAATCCGGAGTACCCTGCTAACAGCAAGGGTTTAGTAATAAAAAAGAAAAAGCTAAACAAGTAGACTGGGGAACAGTAACCCACGAAGGGTCACTTGCAGGTCGTAACCTCCAACCGAAAACTGTCCCTTAAGGACTGAACAAGCTTGGAATGCCATTGGTTATCCAGGGCTTACCCATAGCCAGAGTGCCGAATCTTTCCCCAAAGTATCGTTGCCACAAGACGAGCGAGCTGTCACCTGTAAGGAAGAAGACCTAAGTTTAATTAAAATTACGAATTTTAAAACTAATTACAAAAAAAAAAACAGGTCTAGTTTTTAATCTTTTAGAAATTATATTACCTGGCAGTGACGGTGACATCGCCACGAAGGAATAGTAGCACCGCCACCAGTGAAACAAATAGCCAAGTCTTCATTCTCACATCGACAAAGGAACCAGGGACTCTTTTACAAACCACTGACAGCAGTAGAAGAAGGAGGCATGGACAACGGCCAAGCAAGAACCAGTCAACAAAGTCGAAGTTGTAACCAACAATGCAAGGCATGGAAATGAGATTCACAAACCCTACAACAAGGGTAGTGTTGAAACCGCAGCAATCAAGTTTTGTAACTATCTCTGCAAGGGCAAGCCATGGAGAAAACAAACAAGGATCCTCTTGCAGGCCGTAAAACCTTATGCCACGACTCTCTACAGACCTTGCAGAGATAAAACACACACAGTTCACATAAAGGTTTTTTTTTTAACGAATATAGTAGACTGAAACCAATGTAAGCCAGACTCAGAGCACAACTAGTAATAGCAATGTAACATGGTGGCCATGGAAATAATTGCAGAGCGGCCTGAAGGCCCGAGAACCATGAAGGTAAATAATGAAGAATAGGGTTACACAAACTTTTATACTTCCAACACTTGGCTGAGAAGGAAACACGTGGTCACTTAGATTTTTAAACCATGCAGTGGGTCGACGCTATAGTCACCTGCATGAAATGATTTACAATAATTTATATTATAATCTGTGAACATGCATGCAAGTATATTATTCATTCAAATAATTATAATATGCTATGATCTTATATATATGTCAATCTACGATAGGTTGGGTATAGAACCATTAACCCTCGGATGGTTGACAAGTTTAGTATGTAATCATCATATAGTTCAGAACTATGTAGATTGCATACCAACGTTTTTATTTCAAAACCTTACTCGTGAACCAATCGATGGAGTGGTCTAATACCTCATTCCTTTATGACATCAAATTATAACGTGAACTTTATAAGTACCATGTTTATCCATAATAAGCTTTACGTTGACCTAGCAATCGATGCAACTTTATAGAACTATAGTATGCTCAAAGTAATTCATGCATGAAACTTTAGATTATTGTTAACCATATATCCATTTCATCATAGCATCGATATTACATATATGAATGTTGGTAAGCCATGTACTTATCATAACTTTGTTTATGGAGAAATCATATGATACTTTGGAAGATACCAAGTAAAAAGCTATATAATCACCTAGCAAAACTATGATTTTCATTATAAAGTATTCCTAATAGTCTATGCATGGCTAACCTTGTTGCTACCAATATTTATGTTGTGTCTTTATCAATTTACACAACATAGTTTTAATAGAATCATGAACTTGATAAATTTTTCTTGTTTATAACCAGAATGACTGGTAAACATGGATATCTTATAAACAAGATAGTTTATGTGTATTGGTGAGTATCATAGAAAACCATAAATTCAGTGGGTGGCAAAAACTAGGATGTTGGCTATGTGTTGTATGGAAACACTTTTATAAATTCTTTACATAGCTCAGATCAACGAAATTTAATAGCTTTTGGCTAATTTACTCAAACATGGCATGTACTAATATTTTCACCATGCTTTTGATTAGTAACATAATTTTAGAACTATCTAGTGCTTGAATGAAGTACTAAATCAATCTTACTTGAAAGCTTTAGCCTAAAGTAAACTGTCGTGGATAGTAACCCAATTCCAGAGAAGTATTATAGAAGAATAAGAAAAAAAAATTGAATGGGATAATCCCACTAGAATCTAAGTCCTTAAAACTACATGCTTCACTATAATGATTAGAACCTTACAAACAGTAATCTTCACTTCAGAATATAAACACCAAGGAGTTGGTTATACTCATACTATAAGTTGATAATGTGTAATACTGATAGAACAATCATTATAGCAATACAGGTTATGCACTCTAAAGTAGAAATAACTTACAACAAATATCACAAGTTGTGAACCCAAAGAAAGTATTTTTACTGTTGCTACTTACAACTAAGAAAGAAACTCATTTACATATATTTGGTTGATAAGAATAATTGAAGGAAACAAAACTACTTGTTTTACCTCATAGAAGTAACTTGATATATAACAGCTTATTTATTAAGCTATTTATTTTGCAAATAGAAATCTTGTTACATGGTTTATGGAAGTAAAGACGTTACTCGATCATTCATACCTGTAGAACCTGTAAGAACAAGTAAGCTTTATGTGTTAGCTTAAACGCTAAGTAAGCCCTGGAATCCAAAGACAGTTCTCCCTACTAGTCACAAATTAAAAACTCATCAACAAACTAAAAGAAGAAATAATGCACAAGTTAAAAACTAACCTTGTATCAAAAAGTAGAATGCTGAGTTAACTTAATCTAGATTAAGTATAAACTAATCTGGTAACTATTTCTTCTATAGCTAACTGTTAGTTGTTAGTATACCTCAGTCTCAGCATTTTATGTTCTTTTTAAAATTTTAATTTTTTGTGTAAAATTGGGGTTATGACACCCCTCATTTTACCTATGATGGGAAGAAGCTAACTAGAAGGGGAAGGAACCATAATAACATGCGGGACATTCATGGAATTCTAATGACTAGGAGTCATATGAGATCATGCTTAATGAAGGAAAGTTGATCAGTAGTCACAATATTCCCATCATGGGGAAAATACATCACTCGAAAGAGTGTGGACGCTACAACTTTCATGGCGTAAAGATAATCACGCCCAAGGAGTAGATTAAAATCTATGGGAACTTGGACTACCATAACATTGATACAGACAATTTTTCCTTCCAAAGTGATAGGAAACTGAGGAAGGATCCCTAAAGGAACTGTAGGTCTTCGATTAAAATCTGGTATCTGATCGGTGGCTAGGAAAAGTGAAGGAGAACCTATAGCTTTCCGAGCAGTAGAGGATAGAATCCTAACAAAATCCCCTTCGTCAACAACAGTGCAGAGTATTCTCTTAGAAGTAACTCGCACAACTATCTGGAAGGGAACACACGAATGAAGATGAGATTCTGCTAGGTTACTCCAGTCAAAGGAAATAACCTCACTACTTAGAGAGGGTTCTGTTGAAAGAGACAAAACTTCCTCTTGCATAGAAAAATCAGAACTAACTACGAAAACTTCAGCTGGATGGTTTTCACTATCGATTAGAAGAAAGGGACAAGACGAAGACTGTGTCAAAGGGACTACTTCAGTCTCAACACTCTTTGACAAAAGAGTGGGATCGAGTGGAGATGACATCGACTCGACCACTTAAACTTCGCTCTCCAAAGGAAGAGTGGGATCAACCAAGGATGGACTTGGATCGATCGCTTCAACTTCACTCTTCAACGGAAGAGTGGGATCAACCAAGGATGGACTTGGATCGACCACTTTATCAAGCAATGGGATGTCAAGGGACAACTTATGATAACCAGTTGAAAGCCATTGCTGAGTAATAGGAATGTCTTCCAACAACTTTGAAGCTTCATCCATGCGAGGACAAAGGTAAGTACGGTGCATATCCTTACATAGTAAGCAAGGATACCTAACCTTTCCTTTTTGACTCTTAACCAAAGAGTCACTGGTTGACGGGGCATCATCAGTATGATGATCAAAGACTAACAACATAGGTCCATGTTTAGACCACACTACTGACACAAGGGAAAGACCAGTACTGTCCTTGAGAATTTGATCACCCTTGCAAAGTCTACAAGGGATCTTAGCTTTACGAGTGCTGAAAACAGGTACATCAATACTCCCAACATGATGACCAGTGGCTGGTGTGCTTCCAACATGAGGATCAGGGGTTGGAGCGATGACCTTCTGCTTAGTGTTCTTCTTCTTAGCCTTCTTTTTAGCCTTCTTCTTACACTCCTATTTACTAACATTAGAGTTTTCAACAGGTGAAGAGGAAGAAATGGAAGTCGATTCAACATTTGAGGAAGAAGGAGAAGGGTTGATGGTCACATGAGGTTGATGCTCATGCGGTAAATGACCGATATCTAACACAAAGGATGCATTTTGTAAGACAGGATTGGAGAATAACCATACAGGTAATCCTATAGTCAATCCAGGAAGGTTCAAGGTGGCCATGAAGGGAGGACCAACATCTCCACAAGGGAGAGAAACAAAATACATACGTTAAAAAGGGTTCTCTTGACTGGTGGTCCCGAGAGAGTCTCCCATATTTGAACTCTCTAAGAATCTCTGAAATACCACACAAGATCAAACACTACTCAAGTCTAAAATCCACAACCAAACTGTGTGAATAGGAGTGGATAAAAAGTCAGAACTCTCACAAGATTATCAAGGCTTCACATTTAGGTGATGTCGAGATAGCCAAAAGGTTAACTCAGTTGGTCACAAGAATCCTAAGAGGGTCTCCCAATATACAGTAGGTATGGGGGAGCTCAACTCCGTAGTGGTGTTGTCTAATGCATAACCATTCGAAAGGGCCCCTCCGATATACAATCAAGTATGCGAAGTACCTTTCGATGTACCTCAAGGGTACTTGAAAGTCTGTTCGATATACCGATGGTACCTGGAGGAACCACATAGACCCCGGATTGCAGTGCGGGAAATAAACAATAGCTACCACGCTTAACGATGCTGGAACACGTCACTAACTTACACATAGTTACTAAATGATTTTAAACCTAAGCTAGTGTTGATTTTATCTTAAGCGGTTAAGTAGATGCATGATGTGTAGACAGGAAATGTAAAAATAATGCAAATCCTAGCTGCATGACAATGCACATTTCTCTTTCTATGAAATCTACCTGAGGTAGGGAAAGAGTTTTCTTTTAAAATAAGATAGAAATCAGAGATCTAAGAAAACCAAGTTTTATTCAAGGGCAACTGTGAAGCTTTAAATATTAACATCAATCACAATTCTTGAAAATATCTATGGATTCATACACGTGCAAGGGGGGTCTGGGGGGGGGTCATGAGTTTTTTTTTCTCTTCTCTTTTGATTGAGCTTTCTCTTCAAACAAACATGAATCTGAACAATAAAGAAAAGGATAATTCTCTTTTCAGATCTACAAATAGAAAAAGAGAGAGTATCTACAACACTCCATTCATTTAGAAATCAAAAGGAATATGACAAGCACCCAAACAACTCCAAAACAATCAAGAATTGCTCCAAATCAACCAAAATGCAATCAAAACTCAATGACTGAGGGGAGGAAGAGATACTGTTGGATATAGGGGGTGCATGACTAACATATGTAGCCTAAACACCACAATCCATCAAACCAAAACCCAAACATGAAGGAAAATCAAGATAAAAATTGAGTTTCAAAGAGTCGATGCACATACAACACTGCAATAGAGCGCTATCGGTGCACATACCACACTTCACCAGAGCGTTGTCAATGCACTACTTACACAGCATAGGAGCATCGTCGACACACCCACTGCACAGCACAAGAGCGTTGCAGTGCAGCTACTACACAGGAAAAGAGCGTTGTCGACGCACCTACTATACTGCACAAAAGCGCTATAAATGCACTATCTCTTAAGGAAAAGAGCGTTGGTGGAGACAACACTTATGAAACTACAAAATTTACCAGCGACGCTTTGTCTACACAACCTAGGGGCGCTGGTGGAGAAAAATACAGGGTAAAGGCTAGATTTCTGATAGGAGAATGGAAAAAGGTCCGATAGTGATCCAAAGAGAGTCAAGGAGATGCAAGACACTCTTCAAAGACGGAATTCAAAGGGGGGAAGGTCTCTAGAGGCTAGAAAAAGGATTGATAAATAGATATGACATCAAAAACAAAAATCAAATCAAATCTATGTACATCCCCAGTCGAGTCACCAAATTTTTAATCGGATAAATCTACTCAAGCAGACTCAAGCCAGATCTCCCTAGGCCAAGTGGATCTAGAACAAATCAAGTACACAATAAAATCTACTTTCCTATACCAAATAGAAATGTAGGTTAACAGATAGATCGCTTACCTACAATATGCAAATCCTCTTCTCTCTTTGTTGATCCAAGCTCTAGAGCCTTCAGATCTCCAACTGCAAAACCCTGTAAAGCAAGTGGAAACAAGAAAACAGTACATGTGTATCCAAACATGAATTTATCTAAGATAACAGTTAAGGAAGAAAGCTCTGAACATCATTTACAACAGCAATGTTTATGGAAAGAGATTTGTATTAATGTAATCAAGGAGATACATAGAATTACAATGAGAAGGAACATCACAACCTAGCATTAACATTGCAATCTTCCATCCAACAATCCAAGCCAAAGCCTCCAAAGAAATGTAGTAAGCCTCCCAATGGATGATAGGGATCACCTAGAAATTCTACCAGCATAATAGTACCATAGTCCTTCCCCCCTTCCAAATGGAGAGAGGGTTTAATGTATAAGGCTAAATGGATAGAGTAGGTTGAGGAATAGGAGGAGGAGTCTAAGGGATCTTCCCCATAGGTTAGGAACTGAATTCCACCTCACCTAGATAATAGGGATAGACCTCCACCTCATCCGATTTCTAGAAGGGTCTCGAAGCTATGTTTTTTTCCCTCAAAATGCCACTGGCGCACTTAGCAGGAAGGGAAAAAGCATCGTCGGCGCATCTAGTAGTGGGAGACATAGTGTCGACATTGGTGCACCTAGCATGAAGGGAAAAAGCACCTTCGACACACCTAGCATGAAGGGAAAGAGGGTCAACCTTCCTGGAGAGGGAAAAAAGGCAGAAAAAACATCAGCATCAATCTATTTTAGCAGAGAGAAATTTGCGGATTAGGAAAAGGGTTGACACATGGATCATGACGACATGATTTTAGTGTAACAGTCACAACAATCTTAATACTAAAGCATATCTTACAGAATATTCAAGACAATTTTACACATGAAAATGACATAACAGTGTTGCAATAGGAGGTTGCAGCTATATATTATCAATAAATGAATAAAATCAGATGATGCAATGTCATACAACTTGCATGAATGCAAGGAAATTCGAATTCCATAGAGGTCATTTGAATTGGATAGATGAGAGTAGCTTAATTGTATTTTAGCCACACTAAACACACCAGTTAACCACTAATCTAGCCATGATTGACTTTAACTGAGTCCTAACTGAATTGAAGTGCAATAAATGACTGAATCTAATTGAATAGAACTCAACTTCATGTCAATCAGTAGGTGGGGGCGCATCACTAACTCAAGTCAGATCTGATGAACTGAACCAAATTGAAATTAGTCACTAGAAGTTGTTGGAGGCACCTTAGTTCACTCGAGTTAACTCAAATCAGCCCAAACTAGACAATCAAATGAGGGAGGTGCCTTTCCAACTCAACTTAACTAATTATTAGGTGAAACAACATTCAATTAACTAATTGATGCACTTATGACAACCAGATCACCCCAGATTTTCTCCCTGGTTGAAGGAGGAAGCCTAGTTAGCCTCCCCGATTGAAGGAGAAGGCTTATTTGGCCTCCCTGATTGAAGGAGGATGTGGGTGTGTTGATGTTTATTTCAGGAGTGTGCTATTTTGCTGATGTTGATGCCAATTTGAGTCAATAAACTTAGGATACTGGGTAATTAGGACAAAATTGACCAAATAGGTGTGTGGGTTGGATAATGACTCCAACAATAAGAAAGAGTCAAACAGTAGAAAACATCGATCAAATAGGAAGTGTTGGTGTAGAATTTAAGTGATTTATCCAGTCTCAACAATGTAAGGATTTCTCCATCTGTAGCTAAACTACAAGTACAAGTCCCATACAACAAGTGAACAACTAAATTTTAGAATCACGATTTTTGTTGATTGCTCCTCAATCACAGAGGTGAGATCCACAATGCAGTGTTGATTTCTTCTTCTATAATAAGATTCCTTGGGAACATCACAGGGGGTAGAAATTCTTTCTATTTTGGATTATAGACTACTCGCAACATTACTCTAGTACACGGTGTTTATTTATGAAACCTGTTATTTGATTAATGGAAAATAAGTGTTTATCCTATATTTTGAGCAACTATATTTTTTTATTAGGTTCTCGTAACTTTCTTGAGGAGGGCCCCCCCTCAAGGAAACATAGGGATCTTAGTATTATTTCATGTGTTTGGATTGAGTATATTTATATTATATAATATTTTCCCTGCATATTTTTATTGTGTTTTTTTCCCTATAGTTTCATATAATATTCTTGTATTTTTCCTATTACATCTTTTCTCATATAATTCCATCATTCAATTCCATTCATTTCAGCTTATGCAATTTACGTTTAGCATGATTTAATTATATTTTATGCTCATACAGAGTTTGGTTGATCCATATAGTACTTGGATCATTTTATGAATATCAAACTCAAAATTATTACTTTGATACAAATTCCCAAAGTCTTTACACAATGACTACCCAACTATTACCCTTTATCTCTTTAGCTTGAGGGTGACATTGAGCCTCACCAGCCTAGGGAAGAATAACAATATGTATGAAAGGATTGGATGTGAAACACTTTTTTTTAAGCAAGTCATTATTTTTGTAGAATAGGAATTAGTTCTTCATTAAATTATTGATTTGCTTTTGTTGTTTTTCAATAGTTAGTTTCTCTTATAAGTTGCATGCACTTTGAACAATACCTCTAAAGTTTGTACGTTCACCAGTTTGATTAATTGAAGTTAAAATTTATGATTCCTTCATTTGTTATTGATAATATGTATGTAACTGCATACTTTGATTCTTATTCTAATTGAGATTGATCACACAAGCTCCATGGCGTATTACAATACCTTCAATTCAAGGGAGATGTTTGGCTCTAAAATTGGCATTTTTATTACATATTTCCTCCCATTTATAAAACCTTTTTTGTATCCTTCATATTCATTTTCTAGTCTCGTAATGTTCACATTGAGGCATTTTACTCAAGTTATTGTTTCCCCTTGTTTCTTGTCATTTTGATTAATTGTGCTTGTGTATTAGTGAATTGTATGCAATTTTCATTTACTCATGAGATCAGTGCATGTTCAATTGCCACTCCAGTCATGTTATGAAACAATATACTTTTGATTGTTGTGGATCTGAAGAACATAGTTGTTCCCTTTTGTTATAGATATAAATAGCATAGGTGTTCCCTTTCATTGCATACCTTGTTGGGTATGGTAGTGTTTGTTGGTTAAAATATATGCTAATTAATTCCAACTTAAATTGTCAACCTAGGAAGGTATCTTGTGAGATGCAAACACTATATGTGCAGAACTAAAGTCTAGATTATTCTAAGATATCCTAACCTATCTGCTATCAAACCATAGAAATAACTTAACACTAAAGCATCTTTGAAATCCAAATGAAACTACCGAAATTAAAAATTAACTTCTATTCTCTTACACCTAAAAATAAAATAAACTAAGCTATACTACTTAGAATCCATCAAATAAATGACATTTAAAACTAGCTACAACACTCGAAAATGAAATACTACTAATCAAAACACAATTTTAACTCTAAGGAATATTTCGAAATTGAGACATGTAATACCCATGCAATTCCTATCTATCAAACTCATGCAAATGCCTATCAACTTCTAACCTATCAAGAACTTCAACCTATCTATAAATTATCAATACAAAAAGCATTCAGAGTTTATAAACAGACTTATAACTAGGCATAAAACAATAAATTAAATGGATGGAAACAAATTTAACTTGCAAGCAAATCTACATCAAAAAACAAAATACTTCTACTCTACCTCTTCAGCAAAATATACCATAAACTAAGGAATCTTAACCAACCATCAAAAGATAATGCAACTGATTTATAACTTGAAAAGTAAACTTACACTAAACTAGGTTATGTGAACTTTTATCACCAAACTTTAAAATACTATAAACCAATACATCTTTGAAATCTAAATGAACCTATTAAGCTTGAATTTGAAACTAAGTTCTAATATTTTACATCTACTGAAATGAAATAACTTGAAGAAATGAAATGTTGTGTAATTGAAAATGAAAGACTGATTATGGACTCAAATGAAAAATGAAAATGGAATGTTGAACCTATTTCATAAATGAGACAAACTGATATTCAACAAAGTCTATGACAGCATTTTAAACAAGCTTAAGCTAATCTAGGTTTTAGGCATGAAAACAAATGAAAGTAACTCATAAACTACCTAAATCATAAACAAAAATAAAACTATGTTGCTTGTATTCAAACCAAAACTATTTCTCAGTTGAACAGTAATATATATGTTGAATATAAATGGATTTCATCATCATTAAAACTGAAATAATTAATCTATGTATTAATATATAACTGAATATGAATTGTTGGAGGTGCATTCAAATCCCAACTAGCTACATAACATGATGAAGTACTAGAAAATTAGCTTATACCCTAGATAACTAGTTTTTGCATAAAACGAAATACTGGGAATTCTGGAAATGACTAAAAATTATGTCTAAGTGCGAATGAAAGGCTGAAAGACAGACTGAAGTCTGAACGAATGGTGCGAATGGTCAGACAAATGGATTATGAAGATATAAATTGTATAAAAACATAGGAAAATTGCAGTTTATGAAAAATAAAAAATTATCTATAGGAAAATGAAATACATAGACATAAAAAAAAATTACTTGTCTGTAAAAATGAAAGGAAACTATTGAATATGCACAAATAGAACCTCTGCTTATTGAGGGGTCCTTCCCAGCAGCAGGGGTTTGTTTCCTAAGCTAATTAGTCACTAATCATTAACAGAAAACAAAAAATACTCATCAACAGTTGAGACAAAGTCTTTATATTAAGCTGAAGCAAATCTTACAAATCGTTTTTATTTTCCCCTCAGCCTTCGTTTCTCAACTTGTGACGTCTTTATATAGTTTTTTTTACAATGGGAGAGCAGGTCGACCCTTTCAATGGTCGACCTCTCTAAAAATAGGAGGTATTAATTACTGAAGAAAATGGCTCAGTACAACACACAGGTCATATCCCACAATCTGTGCATGTTGGTTCCTTTCACGTGAGCAGTTGATGCGTTGTCAGGATGGGCGAGTAGGAACACGGATCTTCTAGAAAAAGGTCTCACAAACCATGGTTTCCAAGTGGGAAACAAAACCCACATCTTCATTTGTGTCTTCAATGCTCCCAAGTATGTTAACAAATGATTTATAGGGTGTGAACGATGGGTCAAATTACCTATAACTAAAATTTAACTCACAAATCCGATTTCTTGGCTGAATTTCGGCTAGGTTGTTGCATGATTTAATTGTTGGGTGTTGAGTTTAATTATGGCTAGGATGTATGCTAGATTCCATTGCCTTTCCCAGCGTGATGGGTGTGCTCCTCCTCTTCACAGTGCGTTGATTCCATTTCTTGTGTGTGAGTTTACCCTTCGCGGCCTACAAAAACATAAAAGTCTGTTAAATGTAGTCAACGACATGCATATACATAAAAGCATGGTTATATTACATGTAAGATGTTATAAAACCAAATGGTATTAAATTATAAAGTGCAACGTCATCGCATTTGGAAAATGAATTTTAGTTAACGTGGAATAAAAATTATACATATAGTGGTTTAATATTAAATAAGATTAATGTCACACCAAAGCATATTTGAAAAGCCACGTAATATGTTATTTTAATGGATGCCCCTTTTATAAAGTATATGAGTAATTTTAATGGATGTCCCTTTTATAAAGTATATGAGTAATTAAAGTGATAAACAATTTTAATATTTAATCATTTTCTATTCCCTTTTACTATTTAATATTTTCATTTTCTTATTAAATTTAAATCAGTGTTTTTAAAACTTATTACGACTTTATGGTTTATGCATGTGCAGGTATTCATAGGACCGACGAGAAATAAGAGACGAGGATAAATCAAACCAAGAACCTAATAAGAAACATGCCATTAAACCTAGTACATAATTTAGAGTCGGGTGAAGGGTTGGATGGAGTACCGAAATGCGTACTAAATGCAATAACATATAAAAAATGATGGATTAAGCTTCTTTTATGTTTATGAGTTTCAATTGATGAAACACAGTAAAAGATAGCCATTTTAAGGACATATATGTTAAATTTCAGTAAATAGGTCAAAAAATTAATATAACTCGAATCAATATAATGGCCAATTTTCGGAGCCCAACAATGCTTCTATTTGAGTATGATATTGACAACCATAGATCTTATGCCACAATTTGAGGAGGTCTAGTTATCTTCTGAAGAAAGGATGACAACTATTGTGAACTTGTCACCTTGCAAATGTTTGAATATGGACAAGGGTTTGTTGATGTACCTATTTTGATGTGTTTGTTGGTAACCTATCCTTTTGTTAGTTGTTCATTAGAATATATTAAGAATCAATAATATTCTCATTCATGTTCTTATCATTTTCCTAAAAATATAGTTACTTGTGAAATTGTATAAAACATAGTCTCTTCTCTTGGTAGAGGGGAGATGATAATATGTTATTGTTTTGTAATGAAGTAATTAATAAAATAAGTTGGTTTTGTAGTTTGAAATTTGTGTAAGCATTAATAAAAGCAATCCTTAGTTCCTGAAATTTCCTTATAGCGCTTTGTTCCAAGGAGGCGGGCTCCACTCCTCATAACATGTGTTGATTCTTTTAATTTAGGTATATTTATAATATTTGGTGTGTTGATAAATTATATTTATGTTGTGTTCAATTTGTTGATTTATTATTCATGGATTTATGTTGATTGGCATTTGAATTTGTTTCTAGAATTCAGCAAGATACATAGTCTCCAGTTAACTCTTTAACATGGCAGCTAACTAAGCGTTGATCCTTTATTGAATTATTTCTTGATTTATTACACTTCATGATAGGAAAACTAATACCAGAAAAGAAACTCTAGCATGCATATACATTGCATGGTAACTTGTAAAAAGTCTTGAACCCGAGATCGATGATTTAATGAGCATACTGTTTGATTATTTTTAAATAGGTCATTACAAGTCCCATTTGAACAAAAAAAGATATATTGTATGAAATATATTCAAAATAGAGAGTTATGCACACTTATTTCCTTAAGGGGGAACATCCAAGAGAAAATATCCAAGTACAATAACAATTATTGACAAAACATTACATAGCCTACTACTCTGTAAATAACTTTAATATAAAAATCCCTAATTACTTGTGGTCTAGCTATTAATGAGGGTTAACCACCTAGGGGAATTTATTCAATAAATTCATTTTTTTAAGTCACTACCCACTAAGTATCTAATGGGCCTTATGGCCTTGTACACTGGTAAACTAAGGAGGATAAGGTAGGACTCTAATAGTTTTTGAGTGGGGGGATTTCATAGTGAATCTTTTGTGAATAAATATGGCAAAGAATTCAAGAATATAGATAAATAATTTTATTGACAAAAGCTTCAAAATATGGCATACATTCTTATATATAGATAAGAGTGGGTCAATGTTGAAAAAGTACAAAACCTACTAGTATGGCAAAATACGAATGGGGGAAATTGGAAAGAAAGGTGAAAAGTGAAAGTTATGTCTTACTCTAAGATTCATTGTTGTTAAATGTCTCTAGAGAAGAGAACACTAAGAAGTTGTGGGATAATATAGGGACCTTGTATTATCCAAAACCCCTGGTAACCAAATTGGTCTTTTGAATAAATTGTATCATTTTAAGATGTATGATGATGACTATATGATGGAGCATCTAAATTCTACCAAGTCAAATTGTCTCTATTAAAATTAAGATTGATGAAGATGATGAGTGTATTAACTTCTTGTGTTTTTTTCGACTATTGGGAAAATATGGTTATAGAAATTGGTAGTGCTACGTAATATGAATTCAAGTTTAAGGATGTAGTGGCATTCTTTTTACTAGAATAAATGAGGTAGAAATACGTGGAAGGTGTGGCCAAGAATGTATATGTAAGAGGTTATCCCTAAGGTGTTGATATGTGTATCTCAGGATGTCCTTCAGGTTATGATGCCTAGAATGAAGGTACATTGACAATATAGGCAGGGATGTAGGGTGTGAGAAACACTCTACCAGTTGGCATGGATCTAGTGATGGAAACATTCACGGTGTTTTGAGAAGTTTACCAGTTGCATGTGCATGAGAGTTTCATGATGCATGTGCGTGAGAGTTACATGATGCATGCGCATGAGATATGCATGATGCATGTGTTAAATTTTTGAACCATTGACCTACAGGAAAAAGAGAGCGATTGAGAATTAGAATTATGCAGTGGAATATCAAAGATAATGTACACTAAACAAGATAAATTTGAGACAAATCTGATAAGAATTGATCAGTTAATTACAACATTAATTTATGTTCATTATTCTAGCAATAATAAAATGGTGTTACAACAAGAAGAATTTGAATCATGTGGATATGAACCATTTATCTATAGGAAAATGAGAGCAATTGAGAAGTATAATTATGCAATGGAATATCAAAGACAATGTACACTGAACAAGACAAATTTGAGACAAAACTGATAAGAATTGATCAGTTAATTACAACATTAATCTCTGTTCAGTATTCCAGCAGTAATACAATGGTGTTACAATAAGATGAATTTGAATCATGTGGACACGATTCGAATCTACAAACTAAATCTTATTGAATGACTAATTCAATGTGTCTAAATCATTGTCGGAGCTCACTAGTATAAATCTAGATGTCTAAATCAGTCTACAATTAGTTAAAGCAGTTAAATTGATAAGGGTAGGTGGAAAAAGGCGTCACTCCTCGTGCATCTATGAACAATTGGCACTAGAATAACTGAGAGTGATCTAACTGATTGTAACTAGAGGTTGACTCAGCATAACTTCCTACCTACCACAACCAACTGATGGAGACTATTGGTGGCACTCAGAGTGGCTCCTAGAATGTAGGGATTGGAACCGATGGAACCAAATGGCACTAGTGGCACCAAAGGCGCCAAACTCTGGAAAATGACTCCTAAGTTAGGAAATATGATCAATTAGACTATATTTGGTCAAGGAAGGATTAAATCATTTGAACACGCCCCCTTGATCCTAACTTGGACAACTTGGGCCCTGCAAACTAAGAGAAAAGTCACCCATACAATCTAAAAGAAATAAAATTTTCTTAATAAACTAAGGGAAATAGGGAAAACCTCATGGGAACCCCCCCCCCCCTCCCCAAATTAATTAGTGAATCGGGAAAACAATCTATACTTAAGAGGAAATTTACCTCTTTGGGTAAAAACTTGTAAACTTTTGCTACAATTTGCAACTCTGTGAAGTAGCCATGCAGTATCATGGTTCTTTTGTGCATCGGCATCCTAGGACTGTACATGTGAACCTTTCCATATTCTTTCGATCTGTTGAATGTTACTTTTGTCTCTTCTTTCTGGAGGAGGAATGGAATGATCCATTTTGTTCTTCAATGGGACAAATTATGGATCGTTCGTTATCATCAAGTAGCATCTTCCTGGAAGTTTGTTGCACCACTTTGTAGGTAGAAAAGTTGTGTGAGTGAGTGAAACATATTCATTATGATACTGTGACCTCTTTTTTCTTCTATCATCTCGATCCCCAGCATCATTCCCAACTGCTTTAATGATCTTTTCAACCCATTTAGGCTTCTAATTCAGAATAGGAGCTGGATCTGGATATGGATCATCTTGAGGTACAATCTCAATATCAAGATCATGTTGATATTGTTCCTCATCTTTTGAAACTAAAATATTAGACAACAAATCATTATCTGCAAATGGATATGAAAGATTTATACCTCCCCTTTCAAATGGTTGTTGAGATTGTGCTGGAGCTGATTATGGCAGAAAGTGTGAAAATTTATATACCTTAGAGGTATGGTTTGCAACACCCTTTGTTATAATATTTCTAGTTGATATATATGATATATCCACTGATTCAAGACCAAATACAACTTGCTTTGGCGGTCCAGTATGTTTCATCTAATAAACAGATAACGGATTTGTTGCAAGAGAGGGCACATAGAGTACATTCTTGAATTCTCAGTGCTGGATTTTAATAGAACTGCTACCTACTGTTGGGATCTGTGAGTTATCCCCCATATGAATTCTAGTTCCTCTTGAGATAATTAGAGCGGTGAAGGATTTTCTGGAGGAAACCATGTGGTTGGATGCTCTAGAATCTATCAAATAATACTTTGACTGAGTGAGGCTTGCCTTCAAGGCATGGCACCTCTCATAATATTTTATCGGTTGTCTAGCATCAGACTTATTTACTCTTTGTGGAAGATAAATATTGTTTTATTTAACGAGTGTTGACAGCTGGTTGATGGTCTTCTTCATGCATTGGCTCTCTGGATGAAATCCTCTCATATAGTAGGGACATCTAGTCTTCTCAAATTTCTTCTTTTTCTCGAAACCCGAGGCTCCATCGAAAGATCTATGATTCTCCTTTGGATTCGAATTAGTGTTTTTGGTTTCCTTCCCTTTGTGATTCCCTCTTTCTTATGCATAGTTTGAGTCTGTCATCAAGAGTGCTTGATTCTTGGAGGTTTGAGTCACTCCCATTTGAACAAAATTATCTTGATCTTGTATTAAGGACTTGACAAAATCATCTAGAGAAGGTTTCTTCAAATTAGGGATGGAAGCTCTTCCGGAATTGAATGTAGAGACAAAGACTGAGTACTCTAAGCCAAGATTTCTCAGTACTGACAACACAAGATGCTTATCTTTCCTCTCTAATCCACATTGTTTGCATTGCAGTACTAGTGACTTATAATTTGTAAAGAATTGTTGAATAGATTTGAAACTGCTGGTTTGTAGAGCTATAAGATCATTCTCTAAAATATGCCCTTGAATCTCATCTTGTTTTCAAAACAAAGATTCAAGCTTATCCCAAGATTCCTTCAGAGTCCTTAGTCCCTCAATATGGAACAAATGACCCCAAGAGATATGAATGTACATGAAGCGGAACACCTCATCAAGCCGATTCAAAAAATTGTTCTTCTCAACATACTATTGGGGCTCAATTTCTCTACCCATTGTCATCCTAAATAGATCAATCTTGTGCAAGGATACCTGCCTATCTTCCCTCCAATTAGTATAGTTGAAGGGTGTAAGGATTCGGGGTACGAGCGAAAAATAATCCATATTTTTGTATGTTGAACAGTAAATTCCTCAAGAAGCTATGTAGGTACCTGCAAATAACACTGCAAAAACCAATTCAATTCACAATCATGTCAGTTTCAAGCTATTCCACCTTGACATGTACACTTTCTCATAGTTCGTCACACCTGGATAGACTTCTCTAGAAAAAGTACAAAGGGAGAAAGGTTATCATTCTAGTATTTATGTGGAAACTCAACTGCTTCTGGTGTACAATGGAGATCAGAAAAGACTTGATGCTAGCCTGAACAAGGCTATGATACCATGGATCTACAGGAAAATGAGTGAAATTAAGAAGTAGAATTATGAAATGGAATATCAAAGATAATGTACACTAAAAAATGCAAATTTGAGACAAATCTTATAAGAATTGATCAGTTAATTACAACATTAATCTCTATTCATTATTCCAGCAGTAATACAATGGTGTTACAATAAGAAGAATTTGAATCATGTTGATATGATTTGAATCTACCAACTAAACCTGACTGACTGGCTAACTCAGTGTGTCTAAATCATTGTCGGAGCTCACTAGTCTAACTCTAGATGTCTAAATCAGTCTATAATTAGTTAAACAAGTTAAACTGATGAGGTAGGTGGAAAAAGGAGCCACTCCCCATGTAGTCATGAAAAACTAGCACTAGACTAATTGAGAGTGATCTAATCGATTGTAACTGGAGGTTGACTCAACATAACTTCCAACCTACCACAACTAACTGATGAAGGCTATTGGTGGAACTTAGAGTGGCTCCTAGAATGTATGGATTGGAACCAGTGGCACCAAATGGCACCAGTGGCACTGGTGGCACCAATGGCTCCGGTGGCACCAATGGCACCAGTGGCACTGCTGGCACCAAAATCTAGCAAATGACTCCTAAGTTAGGAAAGATGATCAATTAGACTATATATGGACAAGGGGGGATTATATAATCCTAACAACATGTGCATTGGAGATTGCATGTGCATGAGCATGCATGCAATTTTAATGCATGAAACTAAAATTTGGGATTTGGAACCCTAATCAATCATTATAAAAGGAGACAGGGATTAAAGGTTAAGGACACTCAAGACAGAATATAGAGAATGAATATACAGATAGGTGAGGTGCAATTTTGAGAATTAAGGAGGGTGCATTTCTTGAGGTGGGGCGCACTTCTGGGAGAGAGGGTGCATACTTGAAGTTAAGAGGGCTAAGAGAAGAGAGGCATAGTATTCAGAGATTCAGGAGAGAGTGCCTTGTTCATTCAGAGACAAAGTGATAGTCAAACATATTTTCTATTGAACAAACAAAGAGATGCAAGAGAGGGCACATTCTATAGAGTGGAGGGGGTANTTCAGGAGAGAGTGCCTTGTTCATTCAGAGACAAAGTGATAGTCAAACATATTTTCTATTGAACAAACAAAGAGATGCAAGAGAGGGCACATTCTATAGAGTGGAGGGTGTATCTTTTGAAGTTGAGATAGTAGAGGAAGACAGAGGATGCATCTTTCAGAGACTGGGATGGGGTGAAATTCCCTATACACATATATAGAGCTAATTACATAATAGATCAAAGAACACAGAGAGTGCACTTGTCATATTGGTCACACATGTACCAGAGGGGCACATTCTTTTAGATATAGTTCATCTTCTAAAGCAATCCCCTAGAGATATAGCACACCTTTCCAAGGAAACATGTTCTTCTATATAATTGATCAAGTTGATTGTAATCTCTCTCATATTTATTTGGCTCAAATTATAGAAATACCTATAGTTGTGGTTTTCCCCATTGGGGTTTCCAGAGTAAATCATTATGTTTATGTGTGTTTGATTTCTAGTTTTGTTGCACATGTTTGACAATAAATGAGTTTATAATTGTTGCTTATAGATGATAAATGAAAATTAATTTCTATGTATGTATCTAGGAATATTTAGATTAGTATATCATAGATAAGCTCAAGTATTAAAAAAATTTAACATAAGGTAGACATAAAAATAAATCTTTGAGAGTTAGATCTAAATCTCTCGGGAAAGATATAAGGAAACATGAGAAATGTGGTAAAGTTGGTCTTTATAAAAAATGTAGATTGCTAAAAATGTTGATAAAAGTATAGAATTTAATGACACCCCTTCCATAGAAACAAAATCCTCCATGGAATAATCAATTGGCATATTCAAGCATGCATTCAAACTATGATGTATGACTAATTGATTTGAGTGCATTTTACATGACTCCTCACAAGGAGTGGTTTTGTGAATATGAAAAGTAGAATGGAGGTGATGCATTCTTGTGAGATGAAACCAAAATCATAATACATGGAAGGGTCAAGCTACTGATAAAAAATGGAAGGATTATAACTCTCCCTAGATTTATATACATTCGAAATTCAATAGAAACCTAATATCCATAAGTAAGATGTGATTTAGACATGCATACTATATTTGAAAAGGAAACTTACAATATGGTTCAAGAAGCAATGGTCTTGTTGAGTGGAGTTTGAATTTCAACTTTGTACAATATATTAGGAAGAATTTTTATTGATGGGTGTAACAATTATATTGTTAGTGAGGGTAACAATGAAGAATATGGAACTGCTAATGTGCTTGAAGAGAAGATAATGTTATTCCATCAAATCTAGGGACATATTGTAGAGAATGTTCTTTGAGCATTACATGGTAAAGTCATGTTTGAAGGTATGTATGATTTCTCACTAGATTTGAACTCCCATGAACATTGTATAATTTGTAAATAAAACTAAGAAAGATTCCCATAATGAACTATAAGAGCAAAAGGAATCTTGAAGTTGACACATAATGGTGTATTTGGACCTATGCATGTTCTATCACTAGGTAAATATGTTTATTATGTTTCATTAATAAATTATTTCTCGATGAAAACATGGATCTATTTTCTTCAAAATAAATTTGAGGTTTTTGGTAAATTTAAAGAGTTTAAGGATCTTGTAGAGAACCATAGACAAAAGAAAATAAAGGTGTTCAGGATATAAAATGGTGAAGATTTTTGCAGAAATGAGTTTGAGATATATTGTAAGTGTGGAATAGAAAGGAAAAATAATACTATGTACAAACCTCAATAGAATCGAATTGTAGAAAGAATGAAAAAGACATTGACGAAAAGGGAGAGGAGCATGCTTAGTGGTACTACAGGGTTAACACGTGAATTATAGGTAGAGGCAATGGATACTACATGTTCTTTGTAAATCCATTATCTACATCAACATTTGTTGATAAAACTCTACATGAAGCATGGAATGGTAAAAAAACCTCCCTTCAACTTTTCAAAGCTTTTGGTTGTGATGCTTATGTGCATGTTCCAAGGGAGAATAGGAGTTAATATAGATCATATTACTGAAAAATGTAAGGCTTTATCCGTTATAAATGTGTTTAACATAAATGTTGCAACCTTTGTAATCTAGTTAAAAAGAAGTTTGTTATAATCATGATATAGTATATAGAGAAGTTAAAGTTGTTCTTAAAAGTGAATTCCAACCAAGGGAATAAGAACCAAAGACAATAGAGTTTGAGTCGGAGGATGAAGAATTCAAATGAATAAAATATGATGAACCAAAAGAGGAAGAACTTCTAGCTTTAACCTTGAGGAGATCATTTTGGGAAAGAAGGAATCCAAAAAGGCATAGTACCCCACCAAATTTACATTCTAGCCTTGTTTTACATATTACTAATGGTGATCCTAGAATTGTTAGGGAATAGGCGATGTTCATATGATAGTACCATGAGATTTTGGAGCAATGGATCTAGAAGTTAAATGAAACAATAATACAATTAGAGATAGATAGAATAGAAGTAATACAAGCAATGATCCAAACAAGTAATCTTTATTAACAAATCAATTCTCAAAGGGATGCATAAATGAATGTCTAATCAATGAGCTATATACATTCATATATAGGCAATGAAGCTTACGCTTAATTACATGCAAATTCTAGTGAAACCCATAGTAATTACTGTAACACCCCGATTTTGAACCCATGGTATTTTGATTGTACATGATGTAAATATTGTATGGAATCATGGCAAGGAGCTCAAGGCCAAGGCCCTACCATTGATTGATGTTTTGTGTATAGGTGATCAAGGTTGATTCCTACGGTTTATGGTGCTAATTCAAGCACAATATATATATTTGTGAATATCATGTAATTATACAATTAATAGAATACCACAACTAGCTATGTACTGTCGTGAAAGAGATGGGGGCATGATCTCACAAGGAATAGGGAAGGAGAGTTAGCCAAACTCCTGAGCCAATAGGGTGAGACCAGATGTCGATGGGGAAACCCATGAACCTTCAGCCACCTATTTGTCCTCTATCATTAAATTCTTTTAGGAGTTGGTTGAGGCAGTTAATGCCTTGGGCAGAGCAGGGCATGGTAGCCTGATTGCTTGGCTAAGCAATTCTGAAAGTCTGCAGAATGGAGAGTCGCGTTCTTCCTTCTGAAGCAAGTAATCCCAGAAATGTGTGCCGAGTCAGTCATTGTTAAAAGCTATGATGTTCATTATGTTCATTCATTGTGTTGTGTATGCTCATCATTGTGGTTCATCCAAACCTGCAAGCAGAACCGTGTCCTTGCTCTCTGTTATTTTTTCTAAACCTTTTACCCTTATCCAATAGTCGTGAACCTCACGAGCTGAACGATTTGTTGTTTTGCTGAGCGATTGGGCGATGGAGATCACTCAATTTTATGAAAGAGTGATCCTCCAATATTTCCCCAGTGATGTTGAGAATCAGTTCATCGTTTTGAATGGTGGTCTGATTTATCTAAGTCATGGAAGGTGTTTCTGTAGTGGTCTCCTATGTTACAGAGTGAGTGGAGCCTGTTTATTGTTTTTTACCTTGCGGCTGTTGTGATGTGCACCCTGGTTTGGGACTAATTCGTATGCAAGACTTAGGGGTGGAAGAGAAGAGGAATGGGATTGTTAACCTAGTGCAGAGAGGAACCTCATGAAAAGATAAGAGTGGCTGGTAAATCCCCACTGCACGACCCTGAAGAGCACTAGAAGGGAAGGCATAGACCGAGGGACTATGGAGCAGAGAAGGGGATGCTTCCTTGTGTTGGGGTACAGTTATTGTGGATACCAGGCCAAATAGATCTTGAGTAGGTGTCCCTAGCTCTTGAATAAACCACTAGCTTAGCCTCTCTACCTTTCCACTTCCTTAGCATCTTGTTAACCCAAGGGAGATTGGATTGGATGGTAGCTTGTTAACACAATTGGATCTTGACTTGGTTGTGTCTTGTTGTACACTTGGCCTTGTGTGTAATCCTTGGCTGGACAGTCTATAAAACCAACTGTGTTGGCTTGGCTGAGTTTTTGTTGTATCCTTGGCTATGTGTGAGTCTGCTAGTGTTCCCTTCTTCCTTGTGGGAATCATGCCTAGCTCAGGGGTGGCAGTGTTGCTGAGAGATTGATGAGCACACTATCCTATGGTTGGGTGGAATGTTACAGCGACATAGCTAGTTGTGGGACAATCTTCTTTCAAAGATAAGTATCTCTATGTTAATCTCTGCATTTGCATTTGCTTGAAGAAATATGATGAACATGTTTAATGTGTTGAATGGATGAACTGATTTCACTGTATAATTGAAATTGCATGCATCTATGTATGTTTTCTTTCAATGCATTTTCAAATTACATTATGGGGCTTAGATTGCCCGGATTGGTGATGGCTTGAATGACCAAATCTATCCAAGACTTCTACTAACAGGTTGAATTTCCTGACAGAAATATTCTCTCCACAACTTATGGGATGTGGCTTCACAATATCTATTTCTGCAACGAACTATTTTCGCAACGGTTTGTTTTACATGCAGGATGCGGGATCGCAATTTCCCCGTAGATCTCCTTCTACAACTCTCCTTTCCGCAACAGTCTATTCTGCATGTGGGATGCGAGATGCAGGATCGTAAGTTCCATATTTCCTCGATTTCGCAAAATCAAGCTTTCTGCATCATTGATTCTTGCGGGTTGAATCTCAACCGTTGATATGTTTCCAGATGCGAAACAGATTGTGACCATCGATTTCCATCGTGATCTTTCTCTCTCGTTCGATCTCCTCTGATATCTTTCTTCGTAGATCGTCGAATTGATCATTGACAGTATAAATTTCTCTGCTATTGGGAAGTTAGATAATTTATACATAGACTTGAATAGAGTGAACGCAAGATGAATTCATGTCTCTATAGATTTCTGCAAAAATCAGGAGTCCATCAAATTACATATAGAATTCAATGAACTTCGAGTTGGATGCTCCTGCATCAATTAGGTAGCAGAAATGGTCGCGCTCTCTCTCTAGTGGATGGGAGGGGACGTGACATTGCGGTATCAGAGCTCATGTTGTAGCTTTGGGCCTCAAAGGGGCCATGATAAATCCACCTCTATGTTCAGATAAATTCAACAGGTTTTCAACAGGGATTGTAGGGGCCCGAATGATGAAAAATGGCAGTGCATGTGTGCACCAGATTGTGTTGCTCCCCTGAGACAGACGTTATTGCATAAAGGAAACTACAGCCACAAGGAGTGCTAATTAGCAGAATTGCTAAACATTAGCCAACCCGATGAAAGGCACATTGACCGTTCATGCTTGCAAGAAGCAATTGAGTCATAGTGCAAATTGAAGAGTCGTTATTGGTCCGACCGAGGAGGTAAAAGAATATCAACACCAAGAAAATTAACAACATGGATGATGCACGGGATCCCTATGGACAAGGGAAAGATGTTGTGGGGGGGAATCCAAGAGACCCACAAGAGGGAAAAAAGCTACTCCAATGCTGGAGATGTGGAGGACCCCATTTGCGTCATATTTGTCCACATGGGGAAGGGTATGTAAGGCCAGCTTATAATTCCCAAGGTCATGGAACTGAAGCTGTTGGAAAGAGGAAACAAGAGAGTTCCCCAGATGTTTTAGCTACCATAAGAAGCCTGAGGGAAGAGTTGCAGGATTGCAAAGAAGAAAATAAGAGGTTGGTCAAGGCTTTGGTAGAGCAAAACTAGTTGACTACAACCATGCTACAGAGTTTGGCATATCTCCAAAGTAATATAAACTCTGGGAATCAGTTAAAAAATATGGAAGGGATTAGGATAAATTCTCATGAGAAGAATGAGAAGCTTAACCCAAGGAAGAAAGGTTTTAAGCCTCATCACCTCCGGAAGCAGCAAATGTAGCCATCACAAGCTGTGATTGAGATGGTTAGAATGATGAGGGAAAAGCTAAAGGAACCACTTAAATGTTGGGGATGTGAAGGACCCCATATGCGCAAGAATTATCCACTTGCGAATAGGAATGAGGGTCAAGTCCCTAACACCTAAGAAGTTGAAACTGTGGGTTAGGAATCAGGGATCATTCCTAAAATTTGTGTAGTGTTATAAGACCACCATGCCGGTCATAACTCAACTATGGTGGAAGTTGAGGGTGAGATTGTTGAACAGACTGTTTATGTTTAGATTGACCCTAGATTGACTCACAACTATATCACGCCTAGACTGGTTGAGATGTGCACTTTGAAGAAGTCAAAGCATAGAAAATCATGGTTAGTTCGGATAGCCACTGGAACTAAGAAGAAGATCAGTGAGGTGGTAACGAAATTCCCATTGGTCATGGATGGGATAGTCACCTATGCAGATCTGAATGTTCTGCCACTCGGATCCTATGATGTCCTCATTGGAATGGATTGGTTGGAAGCACATAGAGCAAATCTAGATTGTTACAACCAGAATTTTGAGTGCTTGGATGAAGAAGGAAACCTAAGGGTTGTGAAAGGCATTCCAAAAGTGATCCCTAGAAAGGAAGTCTTCAGCAATGCAGCTGAAGAAGTTCTATGGGAAAGGTTGCAATGTGTATGCAACTCATATTTTGGAGGCACTAGAGTATGATACTCCTAGATTGGATGACTTTCATGTGTTGCATAAATTTGGGAATGTTCTTCTTGATGAAATTCCAGGGATTCCTCCAAAGAGTGAAATTGATTTTACAATTGAACTTGTGCCAAGTAAAGCACCAGTGTCCAAGACACCCTATAGGGTGAGTACACCAGAAATGATAGAATTGAAGGTGCAACTGCAAGAGTTGTTGTAAAAGAGGTATGTCAAGAAAAGTGTGTCTCCTTGGGCAGCACCATTCCTAATTGTGAAAAAGAAAGATGATACACTATGGTTGTGTATTGATCATAGGCAGTTGAGCAAAGTCACCGAGGGGAACAAACATCCTTTACCTAGAAAGGATGACCTCTTTGATCAAATGAGAGGAGAAAAGGTGTTTTCCAAGATTGACTTGGGGTTTGATTACCATCAGGTAAGGATCCAGGATGGAGATGTTCATAAGACAACATTCAGAGCATTGTATGGATCTTATGAGTTGGTGGTCGTACCATTTGGTTTCACAAATGTACTAGCTACATTCATGTGCCTCATGAATAATGTTTTTGGTAAGTCTTTGGATAGGTTTGTTCTTGTTCTCCTTGATGGCATTCTTAGTTATTCTAAGAATGAGGAAGAACATATGGAACATTCGAGGTTGACTTTGAAATTTCTCAGGAAGCATCAGTTGTATGCTGGTTTGAGCAAGTGTGACTTCTCTAAATATAGAATTCATCATTTGGGTAACCTTATCTCAAATTAAGGAATATCTGGAGACCCTGAAAAGAATGAGGCCATGATGATTTTGCCTACTCCAAGAAATTTAACAGATATAAGATCTTTTGTGGGACTTGCAAGGTATTGCAGGAAGCTCACTAAAGAAGATTTTGCAGGTAAAGTGAATCCCATGTATAGGATGAGGAAGCCTGCATGTGAGCTTGTAGTTCCATGAGTAAATGGCCCTTGTGTGTAGGGGCATACACATGAGGACTTCCTGCAGACTCGGGTAGAATGACCTGAGCATAGCAGCATGGTTGTGCCCAAGGAAACTAGGGCAGGAATCTGCCATGTGCCATGAGAAGGGTATCATGACTGAAAACATATTTTGAAACTTCAGACTTTGATCTCCTACGATGGTTTTGAATCATGCGAACACTGGATATGCTTGTTTTGCATTGCTTGATGTTTGAAGGTTCTTGTTGCTAACTGTGACTGTTTGGCTGATTTAAAATTGTGTCAAGATGGCATGTTGTATGTGGATGTCCATGTTTTGGGAAGCATGCATATGTAAGGGATGAGTACTCCCCACTTGCAAAAGCCAAACAGTATGAGGATGACCTCATAGTTGCAAAAATCTGATCTTCTGCAGGAAGCAAAATTGTGAATTCAAATTTTTATTTTGACTATCAATGTTATTGATCGTTTGATATCTGAAAAATCATGTATGAATGAAATAGATTTTAGAATCTATGATTAAAATTTTATGATGGCATCTCATGTAAACTGCATACTTGTATGTAACACAGGTGAGATGGTGAAAGTACGCCCTTGGAGTACATAACTTCTCGAAAGGATGTACTAGGTGTACATGGTTCCTCAGAAGGATGTACTGGGATACATAGCTTCTCTGAAGAATGTGCTTAGAATAGGTTTGAAAACCTATGATTGAAATTTTGTATGATGACATCTCATATGAACTTCATGCTTGTGTGTAATGCAGGTGAAATGATGAAAATATGTATTGGATGTACATGGCTCCTCGGAGGGATGTACGAGGTGTACATAGCTTCTCGAAGATATGTGTTTGGAATAGGTTTGGAAACCTATGATTGAACTTTTATAATGGTATCTGATGAAAAATGCATGTCTATATGTAACACAGGTGAGATGATGAAAACATGTACAAGGAGTACATGGCTCCTCAGGAAGGATGTACTTGGGTACATAGCTTCTCCCCCTGCTAGCTAGGCACCAGTATGCATCACTGGGGACGCCCAGGGTGTAAGACATCCAGTTAGACTTCTGTCCACACATATTCATGCCGTAAGGGGGCTGTCACGAGAGTGGGGGCTCCATGAAGAGAATAACTCCTAGGTATTATGATGTCTGGGAAGTAAGCGCCTGAGCATTGGTAAGCACTTGGAGGAGGAGTTGGGCCCTTAAGCTAGAGTTGTTATTGAACACCCAGAGAGGTGTTGGGCTCTGAAGTGGGGCTGATCGGATCTCAGTTGAGAGATGCTATACAAGTAATTATTTGGTTTACTTGGAAAATCCTGGTTGATTTTCTGTAATTACGCATGTACATAATGATTCAGCTAAGATTTTGAAAATCTTGTTAAGAACCAAATCCTACGAAAATGAATCTGACATGTGAATTAATCTGTTATGGCGCCTGGAAAGGAAGCACCTGAGCACTAGTAAGCACTTGGAAGAGGTGCTAGGCCCGTAAACTAGAACTTCCATTAAGCACCCAAGGAGGTGATAGGCTTTGAAGTAGGGTTGACCAAATCTCAGTTGAGAGATGTTACACAGATAAGTATTTGGTTTACTTATCAAACTTTTGTTTTTATTGATTTTCTTTAAATGTACATGAGTGTGGGATGCAACCATGGTTTTGAAAATCTTGTTGTATATTGCATCCTTTAAGAATGAATCTGACATATGAATTAAATTCATTGTGGTGTTCGGAAGGGAACCACCTGAGCTTGGTAAGCACCTAGAGGAGGTGCAGGATCTTGAACAAAACTTCTATTGAAGCACCCGAAGAGGTGTTGGGATCAAGAACAGAGCTATCAGACCTCAGTCGAGAGGTATTTTCAGGTGATCTGAGGCTTGAAGAAATTTGGCTAACCTTTAATGCACACCCAGGCGTGGGGTGGGGCAGGGTTGTGAGTGCCATGGTTGTATAAAGCCAAGTCAAATACCTGTGGAACCAAAAGAAGATACTTATGCAGATGAGTATTTGGTTCACTTGACAACCTTTTGTTGATTTTATGTCAATATACATGTGCATGTGATTCATCTATGATTTTGGAAAATCTTGTGAATACTAACATGGAAATTCACTCATTGCTTGGGGCTTGAGCATAGGTATTGTTGGATTCCAAAGACACTGGAAATGTTCCAAGATGAGGAGAAGGATTCTCGAAGACCAGAAAAATATCCCGTGGTGTGTACTGATGCATACAAGCAAGGACTTGGAAAAGTTCCAGATTGTGCCATTGGACATATAAAGGTGCAGAGGAAGCATTGTGGTCCTGAAGAGGCTATGTGGGAACTGGAGGATTCCATGCGATTGGCACATCCTTTTTGGTTCAAATTTGCAAAGCACTGATGGCGGTGCCAGTGTGGCAATTGTTAAATTTTTGTAAAGCAATAAGGACAGTGCTATTGAAGGGGGAGGGGAATTTAACACCTTAGTTTTGAACCCATGGTATTTTTATTGTACATGATGTAAATATTGTATGGAATCATGGCAAGGAGCTCAAGGCCAAGGCCCTACCATTGATTGATGTTTTGTGTATAGGTGATCAAGGTCGATGCCTACGGTTTATGGTGCTAAGTCAAGCACAGTATATATATTTGTGAATATCATGTAATTATCCAATTAATAGAATACCACAACTAGCTATGTACTACAACGTGAAAGAGACGAGGGCATGATCTCACAAGGAATAGGGAAGGGGAGTTAGCCAAACTCCTGAGCCAATAGGGTGAGACCAAATGTTGATGGGGAAACCCATGAACCTTCAGCCACCTATTTTTCCTCTGTCATTCAACTCTTTTAGGAGTTAGGAGTTGGTTGAGGCAGTTAATGCCTTGGGCATATCAGGGCATGGCAACTTGATTGCTTGTCTGAGGAATCTTGAAATTTTGCAAACTTGTGAGCCACGTTCTTGCTTCTGAAGCAAGTAATCATGGGGATGCGTGTCGAGTCATTCATTGTTCAAATATACGTTGTTCATTATGTTCATTCATTGTGCTTTGTATGCTCATCATCGTGGTTCATCCAAACCTGGAAGCAGAGCCGTGTCCTTGCTCTGTGTTATTTGTTCTGAACTGTTTACCCTTATCCAACAGTTGTGAACCTCACGGGCTGAGCGATTTGTTGTTTTGCTGAGTGATTAGGCGATGGAGATCACTTGATTTTATGAAATAGTGCTCCTCTGATCTTTCCCCAGTGTCGTTGAGCATTTGTTCATCGTTTCGAATGATGGTCTGATTTACCTAATTCATGGAAGGTGTTTTCGCAGTGGTCTCCTCTGTTACAGAGTGAGTGGAGCATGTTTACTGTGTTTTACCTTGTGGTTGTTGTGATGTGCACCCTAGTTTGGGTCTAATTCATATGCAAGACTTAGGGGTGGAAAAGAAGAGGAATGGGCTTGTTAACCTAGTGCAGAGAGGAACCCCATGAAAAGATAAAAGTGGTTGGTAAATCCCCACTGCATGGCCCCGAAGAGCACTGGAAGGGAAGGCATAGCCCGAGGGACTATGGAGTAGAGAAGGGGATGATTCCTTGTGTTGGGGTGCAGTTATTATGGATACCAGGCCAGATAGATCTTGTGTAGGTGTCCCTAGCTCTTCAATGAACCACTAGCTTAGCCTTTCTACCTTTCCACTGCCTTAGCAACCTATTAGCCCAAGGGAGATTGGATTGGATGGTAGCCTGTTAACCCAATTGGATCTTGGCTTGGCTGTGTCTTGTTGTGCACTTGGCCTTGTGTGTAATCCTTGGCTAGACAGTTGTAAACCGAACTGTGTTGGCTTGGCTAAGTTTTTGTTGTATCCTTGGCTATGTGTGAGTCTGCTAGTGTTCCCTTATTCCTTGTGGGAATCATGCCCAACTCGGGGGGTGGTAGTGTTGCTGAGAGATTGACGAGCACACTGTCCTATGGTTGGGTGGAACATTGCAGCGACATAGCTGGTTGTGGGAAGAGCTTCTTTCAAAGATAAGTATCTCTGTGTTAATCTTTGCATTTGCATTTGCTTGAAGAAATATGATGAACATGTTTAATGTGTTGAATGGATGAATTTATTCTGTTGTATAATTGAAATTGTATGCATCTGTGTATGTTTTCTTTAAATGAATTTTTAAATTACATTATGGGGCTTAGATTGCTCAGATTGGTGATGGCCTGAATGACCAAATCTATCCAAGACTTAAGCTAACATGTTGAATTTCCTTACAAAAATCTTCTTTCTGTAACTTGCGGGATGCGGCTTCACAATCTCTATTTCCACAACGAACTATATCCCCAACGATCTATTCCGCATGTGGGATGTGGGATCACAATTTCCACGCAGATCTCCTTCCACAACTCTCCTTTCTACAACGGTCTATTCCGCGTGTGGGATGCGGGATGCGGGATCGCAAGTTGCATATTTTCCCGATTCCCCAAACTAAATCTTTCTGCATTGTTGATTCTCAGCCGTTATTCTGTTTCCAGATGCAGAACAGATTGTGACAGTCGATTTCTGTCACGATATTTCTCCACCATTCAATCTCCTCTGAGATATTTCTTTGTATATCGTCGAATTGATCACTGACAGGATCAATTTCTCTGCTATTGGGAAGTTAGAGAATTTATACATAGACTTGAACAGATTGAATGCAAGACGAATTCATGTCTCTATAGATTTCTGCAAAAAATCAGGAGTCCATCAAATTACATACAGAATTCAATGAACTTTGAGATGGATGCTCCTGCATCAATTGGGTAGCAAAAATGGTCGCCTTCTCTCTCTAGTGGACGGGAGGGGACGTGACAATTACCCCTAATTGATCAAGCATTCCTTCCTAAGGAATAAATACTAATCACGTAACAATTGATAGGGTGTAACTAGGCTTAGGACACACTTATGAGGTGCTTTTGTGCCTAAGATTAGACAACTGCATACCCCTTGGTGAGTAAACTTGCCATGCATGCGTGGATAGGGTTAACTAGCCCTAAAACTACTTCATGAGGTAGTTAACTTAGTTCTGCATGTGAAACTGAAGTGTAATTAGATTAAATTAGTCAATTAAGTAGTTAAATGCAATTATTTGAGCCTTTATTGCTAACCTAAGTGCACAAAATCCAAGAAAAGGAAAGCAAGTCATGTAAGAGTGCACCAAGAAAATAAGGAACTTAAGAATATATGCACCCTTACTAATTGTTGGGGGTGCATTTATCCTTGAATTCTAGGGATTTTGTTTGGTAAATATTCTCAAATCCCTAAAAACTAGGGATTTGACTAGAGGAAGCACTTTTAATCCTAGATATAGGATATTAACTCCTTTAGGAGCACATTTTACCCCTAGAGGTGCTAAATAGAGGCTCAAAGGTGTGTATGTACACCAACAAGTACACTCTAAAAGAAGGCCATGGTTGAAGAAATGGATGCCTTGGATAAAAATGAGGCTTGGGATCTAGTCGAGTTATCAACTAGAAGAAAACCAAGTTTAATAGCAAACGGGTATTTAAGAAGTTGAATGCAAGAGGTAAAGTGGAGAAGTATAGAGCTAACCTAGTAGCAAAGGGATATTTCCTAGCAGTAAGAATTGATTTTGGTGATTTTTTTTTCATATTTCTAAATTTAACTTGTATTGGGATTCTTTTGTATATTGTCATTGCAGTTTTTATCTTAAAATAGGGTAGATGTATGTGAAGAGAAAATTTCTACTTGGATATCTTGAAGAAGAAATATACTCGTAGTTGGTTTGCAAGCCAAAGAAGTTCCTATTTGGATTAGAATAATTTCCAAAATTGTGTATCGATTTTGTTTTTGGTTATATATTGGGACTTGTTTATCAAAAAATAAAATTGATCATTGGAAGTATTCCAAGTTGATTGGTGATCACTTTATTTACGTGGTTGAATATTATGTTGATGATATGTTGCTAATTGGAAACAAGAAGGAAATCATCAAGGATGTCAAAATTCAATTTTCTTTTAAGTTTCTATGAAAGGTCTTGGTCTTGCAAATTTAATTTTGGGCATGGAAGTTAATAGAGATTGGGAAAATATGAAGCTATGGTTGAATGGGAGAAAATATGTTGAAGCAATATTTAGAGGTTTAATATGCAGGAATGTAAATTAGTTTAGGTTCTTACTCATGTAAGTGTAAAGATAGATGGAATGCAATTCTCTAAGATGCGAGAAGAAGCCTGGGGGCATATCTTTTTTTCCCTATGCAAGAGTCATTAGAAGTATGATATGTTATGGCCTAGACCATACATTTCCCATATAATGAGAGTTTTGAGCAAGTATATGTCAAAACTAGGGAAGGAACATTAGGCAATTATAAAAAGGGTCTTTAGATACTCTCATGACACTTTATATTATGCAATCCACTATCAAGGAAACCTTGGCTACCACAAAGAGATAGATATATATGGCTTTGTTAATGCACATTGGGTTGGAGATATTGACTATAGAATATCTCCAAGTGGTTATGTTTTTTGTTGGAACACCCAATAGAAAGAATAATTGTGAATGCCATTTTCCATTAAGAAAATATACATATAAATACAATATGGTGACTCTTGGTTTCACATTCCAAATCATCTCTTGGACTCCCAATGACACTCCATATTCACCTAATAGATTAGGTATCCAACATTCCCCCCCTCCCCGCCCCTTAATCCAAAGGGGTGTTTGAGTCTAAGGAGAGAGTTGAAAACTGCAAGTGGACTGCTGGCAAATGTTGAACATTTCCTTTTTTGACAGTTATTTGCGAATTAATTTAGCTAGAAGTTGATGCCATTTGCTAATAGAAGGTGCTCTCTAAATCTAGTGGTTTTGGGATGGCCACAAGCCAAAAGATAGCATAAGATAATGTCTTCTAATAAATGGTGTTTTAAGGATGACCAAAAACTCTAAACCTTGGAGCTCACTCTGGTTTTGGCTTAGCAGCTCCCTCTAGAACTTGGCTCTAACTCAGGTTCTAGCTCAACGGTCCCCTCTAGAACTTGGTTCTAAGGCTCAGTGATTCCCTCTGGAAAATGGTGGTTTAAGGATCACCACAAGCTAATGTCTAGCAAAAGAAATAGAGGCTAGTGTATTATACTAAATGGGTGGTTTTAGGATGACCAAAAACTAATGGGTGCTTTGAACATGACTCTAACTCTATCTTCTAGCTACGACTCTAACTCTCACTTTGCATCTGGCTATCGGCTCTGGTTCTAGTTGTGGTTCAGGATTGTTTGTTCCTTATCTTATTGATAGGAATCAAACCTTGAAGCCTAATTGTCAATCCATGTTATCCCCCCCTACCAGGTACTAGGAGAGAAACAAAAAAAATTCTTTGGTGTGATGGTAAAAGTGCATGATTTTCTCCAATGGCAAGATATATCAAAGATGACGGTTTGAGTGTCAGAACTAGACACAATACTTATCCATTTATATCATAATGGTTTTGAGTGTCAAAACTAGACACAATACCACGATATGAACTATGAATGATTGGAAACACATCCATCCTTTGAGTGTCGAGGGCTACTTGCGACCCCATCCTTTAATAGTAAGACTAAATATTAGAAAATGGTGAGTGTCGGTTTCTACTGAGAATGCACCCAACACAATTCAACTTAATTTGATTTGATACTCATAAAAAACTATTGCAAGTACAAATAAACTTACAAAAATTGACTATTTGCAAGCTATAATTTGGAACTGAAGTTGAATTTATCAAGGAATGTTGATTCCTTCTTATATCTTAAAGTTGTGACAATATCAACAACGGAGAAAAATAAACACCACTTCTCTTCATTGCCTTCATTATTTAACCAAAGATTGCCAAGAGTATTCACTCCATAACAATCACCCATCACTATTGCATGCCCACGCAAATCTATATCTTTACATAGATTTAAAGTTTTACCCAACCTTTGCAACAATGCATTGTTCCCTCAGAGTTATCTCTCTTGGTGCAAAACAATACTGACACTTTGATTCGACGCCCTCCACAAAGTGCATCTTCTCCAATACCAAAATGGCTTCAACAACAATGCATGCCACCATCTTAGTCAACATCGCTTGATCAAATGTATTCCAAACATCCCATAGACTTAACCCAACATATACATAACCAAAGCATAATAATCCCCTTGACGACCTTTATAGCGTACCCAAGGAACATGGTGACTTCCACCAAGAGTGTTGTAAACCTGCCACTCGCATGGGGAACCATATAATTACAACCTTTACTAGTTCTATGTTCAAACTTTAAAGCAGCCTCAACAACACGAGTAGTTCGTTCATAGCCACCAAACATTTGGAATCCTACATAAACTTGTCCAAACCCACCTTTACCCAACTTTCTTTCTATTTTGTAAAAAGGAGATCCTCACACTGAAACATGGTCATAGAGAGGAGCAATGTTATCCTCTCCATCTCTAGTGACAACCTTGTCGACGCTCCTTTTAGCACTCTCATCGTCATCAATTTTTTCCTAATAAGCAATTGCCTCATGTATTTCCTTAGCGACGTTCAAACCGACGTCGGTAGCCATTCTTGCTCTAAGGTAGCAAGCAACAAAAACCAAGTTGAAGTGTCTAGAGAAAAAACACTAGGATAAAGCAATCATTGGTGTGGCATTGATTCCCTCATAATTATGGAGCCTTGGCATTCTCACATCCTCTAGTGAAATATTTGGCAAGAGCTATCCATTGAGCTGCAGAGCATTTAATGTGGCTGCAGCAGGTTTAATGACCCTTGGATGTCAAGCAGCTCAAGATCCAACGACCATCAAGCTTGCTGCAGCCACATTAAATGCTCTGCAGCTCAATAGATAGCTCTTGCCCTGGCTCATCTCTATCTTCAACTCTCCTCCATTGAGTGAGTGGCTCACTCTCAAAGCTTTCTTTCTCACGCTATCAGTATGGAAACCGTCCTCTGTAATATCTCTGGAGACATGCCTCCTCTCTCAGTCCACTTCTGACACCTCGACTGTCCATGCCTCCTCTCGCAGTCCACCTATGGCGAATGGACAGTCCACCTATGGCAAATGAGATAATATGACAAAGTCTCAGGCCTGATCTACAATGTAATATTAATGATCTATTACAACAGAGATTTCATGAATTGAGAGAGGTGTTGCGAGATGTATCTTCATGCCATAAGCTTTTAGATCCAGGATTTCGTGGTGCAGCTATATATTATGTACATTATTGCAGTCCTTGAATTTCCAATTGCTCTTATGTTAGTGATGATACACTTTGAGAAATTGCAGCTGCTTGTGCAGATCTACGTTTTCTTGATGCATTCTGCTGCCCAAGACTGGTCATGGACAGTCGAGGTGTCAGAAGTGAGAGAGGCACAGTTTGACACAACTCAAATTAGGGTTTTCATTCAAAATGGTCGTGGACAAACCAGGGATGGTAGAGAGGCGCAGAGAATATGCCAGAAGAGGCAGAGGAGATATTTCTACACAATTTCAAGTAGCAGACGGAGTGCAGTCTTTGAAAAGAAATGCCCAGCTACAGCAAAATTCGCGCAATATTATATAACGCTATACTGTTGGGTACCACTCGAGAGAATAATCGTGAATGTCCATTTTTTCATTTATATATATGTTTGCAAGTTTTAAGTTGTTGTTGTTTTTTTTCATATTCATCTCACTGTTTTAGGTTTTCAACATTTTTAGCTTATTTGGAGGAGCGATCGGTGAGATGAGTAAGAGATAGGCCATAGTTGTATTGACAATTTTTATTTTTTTGCGTTGTAGAAACAAACCAGGTTGGTAAAACCCAAAGGGACCACTTTGTGTGAGCCTTATTGTGGCGAACCTGACCCCAGCAGACTCAAGGATTGAACCCATGACCTCATGATAAAGGGCCAAAGGCTTGGTAGGGGGATCCAAATGATTGGGCTACCCATCGAGGCTAATTGTATTGTCAACTATAAAGGTTGAGTGTGTGCATGGCATACACTCTTGGAAGTAAGAGAGTTGTATGGTTGAAAATATGGTGTTTAGGTAGTGGTTTTGTTTAGAATGTAGTGAGGATAGGTTGTGATAGCTAAGTGTATTTTTTTTGCAAAGAATCTTGCTTATAATTTTAGGACATAGCATATTGATGTGCAATAACATTTTTTATAGAGATATGGTTGAACACAACAAAATATTGTTGGAGAAGGATGATAACTTAAAGAATGTTGTAGACTCATTGACGAAGTATGTTACTATTGAAATTTTCTCTTGGTGTAGAGAATCAATGGGCACTATTATGTGTAGTAGTTGATTATATGAATGCCTTCCCCCCTAACCCCATTTTGCTGAAGTATTCAACAAGTGGGAGAATGTTGCTTATGTGGTGTATCTTTTCAAATAGACATAGGCGAGTCCAGGGAGTTCAGGGACTAGCCCATGAATGAATGGGTTCATGGGAACCCAGCCCCTAGATTGGGGAGCATGTGGGGTTAGCATACCCATGAAGAATATTTTTAGGTTTTTCATGTGTTATTTAGGTCTGTGATTTTGAGCGAGTACAGTGATCTAATCTAGGTTAAAAGATTGTGGTTTTAATCTAACTTGAATTAATGACTTAGCATTGATTACTACTACATAATACCTAAATATGTGTATGGTGAATGATTGAAATAATGCAATGAGATAGAGAGAGGATGTGGTTCTTAATTAGATTGGTAAATTCCAATGAAGGGTATCTAGGATAAATCTTGAGTATAGTATGTGAATGTGTCATTGATATTATTAAGTTTTAGATTCTTATAGTATTGTTTTTCTTGCAAAAGTTTATCAAACTCTTCAATTTTGTTCCATTTGCAACACTCTTTGTATAAAAGCAATACTCATTTAATATTGAATGTATTGTTATATTACAAAGTGAAACTACACATCAACAATGTTTGGTTTGTAATTGCTTTGGTAATATGTTAATGAAGTGTTGACATTGTAAACCAATGTTTGTCTTTGAGAACCACCCCACTTTACAATCATAATAAAAATTGTTGAAGTCCCAACCCCACCCTCATTGTGAAAAGGATGGTTGGATAAAATCAAGGCAATCATATAGATTAATGAAACTTATGAAAACCTTAACCAACATAACCTTCAATGAGCAAGATAAATATAGTCCAGAGTAGACATAAGTTACCTAGCATTTATGCATTAGGTTGAGAAACGATAATCTATCATCTCTTGAGGTGGGGAAGATAACAAAGTTTAAAAATGAGCTAAGAGATTGTCCACTGCTTCTAGGGAAGCTTTAATTTATATTATCTTTGTGTGAAGACTACTTAAGGAAGTCCTAGATTTTATCTCACAACTGTAAGTAGTGAAGTTGCATGTGAATCTCCTTTGTGAATTGAAGATAGTTGCATTAAATAAGAAATGTTGTTCGAAATTCATGAATGCAATCGGTATTTTCAAGTAGTAGAACGTTCATCTGATACATACCATTTATCTACTCTCAACAAATCACGATCTTTGACAAGAAGTCTTAAAATTCAACTATTTTTCATGTCCAATTATTTTTTTTATCGGAATTTGGTGATTTTTTTTTAATAACTCCAAATTTCGTGTTGTTAAAACTGTGCTTTTTTTAATGCATAAATGGATTTAACACCCTCAAATACCTTCAACACACCCACATTATGTAAGTTTAAACATTGTTATTTGAGATTTTGAAAAATTCTTCAAAATTTTACTGGATTTCGTCGCCAAAAAATTATGCGAAAAAGGGGAGAAATTATTGAACATTTAGGCTATGCAATTGTTTAATTTTTTCATAATTATATAAATCCCAAAATGGAAATAAGAAAATCACATTTTAATGCTATAAGTAACAACTACTCTATGAGTGTACGAGTCCATCATTCTTGATATACCTTAAACATAAGTCTAAAGATCAAATTGGCATTCCATTCATTGCAAGGGAATAAGACAGAAAAGCATTCCATAAATAGAACAAAATTCAAATGGCATATCATATTTTGGATTTTTATTTTTATTTTTTAACAGTCATTTATTACATAATTTCATTACTAACAGTTTATGGCGAAGCGTTAGTTTCATAATTGCCAGTCAAGTCGCAAGCGTAATGCGTATACTTCCAATATATAAGTTGAAGAAGTTAAAGCATAACTAGAATCTCTAGCATATACTAACTACACGTGTGGCCTATTGACCCTTTGGACCATTTACATAGGGAGTTAGCTTTCCAACCGACTATTTGCACCAATCGAATAACCAGGCTTGCGTGAGCACATCACGCGAGCCAGGTTATTCGATTCGGGTGAAAAGGTAACTCTTTACATAAATGACTCTCTTCCAAAAACTAACCCCAGAGTTCAAAGAGAACCCAAAACCAATCAACGAAGGTGTGAGATACAGTTACAATAACTCTCACACAATAAATCAGCCAAGGTACAAGTATCCTCATTATAACAAAGAAATTATAGAAAATAAAAAGTATCAATGCATTTTAGATGAAGACAAAGAAATTATAGACATGTGGGAAGCAAGTTTACCTTTAGCTCATTAAATTACCACACAAACATAATTAGGTTGATTTTACTCTTAGTTCATAAAATTCTCATGTTTACATTTTAATAGAGAAAAAAACTTGAAGATAGTTATACACATTGTTATTTCACATACATCTTAAAAATGCGATCCACATAATAGAATAGAATAGTTTTCACTCTTCATGGTATTGTTGTTGATATATAGTCGAGTGTTTTTTATTCTAATATTTTTGCATCAAAAGAAGCGAGGTGCTCTCCAGCTCAGTATGGGAGAGATGTTGTCATGTTTGTACATGACGTTATAACAAAAATTGGATAATAAATAATAAGAATACAAATTAGTTATAAAATTGGATAATTAATAAATTGGATATAAACTTGGATAATAAATAAATAATAATAATAAAACTAAAACTAATATTTTTAGATAAAATTGGATAATTAAAACATTATTAATTGGATAAAATTGGATAATATTCTTTTTTAATTATAACATGTCAGCCTACACAAAATTAAAACTAATAATAAAAAATAAAATTTTAATTATCCCCCAAAAACAATGTCACACAAACAACCCAATATGGGGATATTTGTAATGTTCATACCTAACAAAATAATAATAAATTAATTAATTACTTATCGGCAAAAAAATGTTGAAACCATGTGTAAGGCCTCCTAAACAACCCATGGTTTTATTGTACATGGTTTAATAGGGCCTTACAAATGGTTTTAAAACCATGTGCAAGGCATCCTGAACAACCCATGGTTAGGAGGGCCTCGCAAATGGTTTTAAAACCATGTGCAAAGCCTCCTAAACAACCCATGGTTTTATTGTATATGGTTTAATAGGGCCTTACACATGGTTTTAAAACCATGTATGAGGTAGAATTTTTGAATACTAATATACTTTAATTTATTCAATAAGTGGGAACCATATTAACATGATCCTAGATCTCACTTGAAGATATATTTAGGATAGTTTTAAAATGTATGTAATCTTTAGGTTTGAAACAATTTAATGTTTCCATTTAGGATAGTATTTCAAGGTTTTAAATAATGGTTTTTAAATTATGGGACTATGAAATATAACTATTAAGTTATGGTTTTTTAATAGTTAATTATTTATAATAATAAAAAATATTTAAAGAAATGTATATCAATAAGTTTTTTTCCAATGATATTTTAAATATGGTTTTTAAAATATAATTAAAAATAGAGTCAATTTATGGAATAGTATAATATTATAATGTTTTAATAATTATAATGTTTTAATAGGTATAATGTTTTGATAATTTAAATAGTAAAAATGTTTTAAAAATATAATTGAAAATATAGTCTATTTATGAAATAGTATAATATTATAATGTTTTAATAACTATAATGCTTTAATAGTTATAATGTTTTAATCATTTAAATAATAATAAAAAAATTAAATTATATATTTTTTAAATATGTTTTAAATAATATTTTTTTTAATTATAATTGTAAATATTGTCAAATTGAAAAGTGTCATATTTGAAAATATATTGAATTTCAGTAATAAAATTTCATTAGCATTTCATTAACTTGAACAGTGAGTTTTTTGGAATGAGTTTTTTCTTTGGTTTCAGTGTATGGTGTATTAATATTAATGCATAAATTACTAGTTACATTGAACCTAGAGAGTTTGATCCCTCTCGGTGCTTGATAGAGCCTAGGATTTGGATCTAAGCTCTTTACAAATTCTGTCATTGAAACTATTATGTAATTGTGAGTGGGTTTCTATCATTTTGTAGTTGTTTTTTGTTTCACCTTTTATATATATATAATTTATTTATGTTAAATTTATTGTGTTAATTTTTTTTTAATAAGATAGTGTATATTCTCTATAATTTAGTATGAACTTGAATATTAAAGAGAAGTATAATTCCAAAGTTGTACGGAATTAACTTGTAGCATTTTAATAAGATAGTAAAATATTAAGTAAAAAAATTTACAATGTCAATCCTAACATAAATCTATTTTTATATATATTTTAATTAATTAAAATTAAAAAAAATTGATGAATTTTGGACTTATTCATGTGTGATGTAGAGAATATTTTATACCTCTTTGCAATTTACATTTTTTTTATAATTGTAATGGTTTTCATCTTTTACTATTTCATCTAATATAGTTTTATCACTAGCATAAATCAATCTTAACTCCGGATCTATTATGTCTTGATAGGGGTCAAATTTCTTAAAATGCAAACTTTTCCTTAAAATTTTGTACTTTAAAATATATTTACATCTCGAGGGATTTGATCCTATCATCATGTGATATATTAAAAATTATAATAAATATATACTAATTATAAACGAAAGCATTATACATATATACATAAAATATATATATATATATAATCAAATTAAAAAAATCATGTTACACATTTAATAAAATGTTTTATATATATATATATATATATATATATAAAACATGTTACACACTTAATAAAATGTCAGAGAAACGACAAACTTTTGCCATTCATGAAATGCAAAATGGCATTAGCCTTTCTTATCTTATTTCATTCTTATTCTTTCATAATTAGAAATCCTAAATTTATTGCTATAAAAGAAATTAGAAAATTACTTCTTTGTCACGAAAACAATCGCTGAAACATTGAATTAAAGAAAACAAATGAAGGTGGTTATGTAAATACCTTGTGACTTCAACATTAAAATTATTATAATATAATTTATGAACTATTCTATTGCAACAAAATAAGATGATGATTGCTCATATATAGAATTGGCAACTTAATAAAAATGTTTTATTGAGAAATTAGATATTATTTACCAAAGTATGACAAAGCTTCTCTGTGAAATTAAGAAATAAGCTCACATTATTCCAAAACCATCACAATGAAATATTTCCAACAAGTTCATACTCCATTCTATTAGAAGATGATATTGACTTTCATCCACCATAAAATGAAGTCTATCCAGTTATCACAATTTCATTAAATCTCAGATGAATAAGGATAAAACCATTTTGTTGTGGAACCATAACTATAACATTAATATCATAAAAGAACTGTATTTATTAAATTAATTATATAATAATTATATTTTATTAAATTAATTATATAATAATTATATCGAATTTTATTAATATGATTGATTTTGAGGGACTTTGTTTTGTATGTGAGTTTAAACATTTCAAGATAATTGGGAGGAGATACTTAAAATCCAATCATACTAAAGGTTGGTGTGCTTAGCCTGAATGTGATCTCCAATGATTTTGACGGTTTAAATGCCCCTAAATCATAGTTTCTTAAACCATTGACTCATCAAACAAATAAATAAAAAATTAACAAACAAAAACAAGATGATGATGGTGGTGGTGGTTAACGTCCCATGACACCAAACTTTGGTCTATTAGACCTAAAGAAACTGAAATCTTGTACGCTGGGCACTCTAAGAGGAAGTGATTTTCATCTTCAATGTTCATATTCTCAGAGAATAACAAAATGAAAAATACCTTTGTATAAAAATAGTTATAATAATATAAATTTACATTTAATAATTGATTAAATAGAAGAATGAAAAATTACTTTATATAAATACTAGTTATGATAATATAAATTTCCATTTATTATATCATCCGTATATTCAATTCAATTTAAATAATTAGTAACTAAACATTTAGGATTATGTGTCATCTATATATTTTTGTAAATTATTGTTAAATTTTAAAAAAATAAAAATAAAATATATTTTATAAATAATTAAAAAGAAAACTGCTAGCATAAGTATGGTTATTGGTGATTTGCTTGATATAAAGTCATATATTGTAAAGGAGGTCACGAGTTCAAATCATATTTGAGATTATCCATATCTGATACTTACGAGGACACGGAAAAATATAGTGATAATGAGAATAAATCCCTAAACCCAGTATCACACAAATACCAACCCAATCCAAATAATATATAAATTTAATATAATTATAAATAAATAAAAATACACCAACAAAAAAATAACTCATTATAAATATTTTTGTTTTTACCACACATCCACTTTCCACTTTCTATTAGTGGATGATCCTCATAAGCATTTTGAATAATTGCATTACTGATATTATTTACATTAAACCCTCAATCCATAAACATATAAACAAGTGCCACATTGTGAGGATAGTGATTGTGAGTCAGCTCATCCATAACAATATAAAAAATAAATAAGGACCACGTAGTAGGGGCAGTATAATTAAAGAAAGAACAATAGAATTGGCAAAGTTGTAAGAAAACTTGTACCATAATAAATAGTTCAATTTCTTGGGATATGTTGGCTTTACTCACTAACGTTGCAATCTTTGGAATTTGTTAAGTGACATTGCAATGTCTTGGGATTTGTTAGATTCCATTGTTTTAGTAATTTTCAAATCTAGAATGTAGTGTTACATGTGTTGGAGAATAATATTCAATATGCAGTAAAATAATAAATGTTGTGGTGGTTGCATTGTGGGTCGTTGGATTTCAAACAAGTTAAGATCCAACGATCCACAGTGCAGCTGCCACAGCATTTATTACTCTACTGCATGTAAAATATTTTTTGCCGTGTTACATGGGTAGAGAACATGGATAACCAGAACTAAAAACCCAACACGAATGGGTTATTTTTGTCATGTCTTGCTGACTTAAAGAAGATATGCATCAATTCCATCTATAGATTAATAATAATAATAAAAAACAGCTGGCATACATGGTTGTTGAAGTGACATTTCAAAGTTCTTTTGATAGCTGGACCATCACATTAAGAGATTGAGAACTTGTTTGTCATGGAATGGGGCTATGATTTTCTCCAATAAGAGGCTCACATAATTGCAATATTCGATGATATAGGTTGATGGTCTCTGTTTCATATTCATTAAATACATGATATATAAGGATAATATTGGTTGTTGTGCACAAGTCCTGTCAGAAAACTATTGTTGTATCTCTATCATTGCTTTAGTGGTTGTGTATTAATTTCATGTGTCATCATTGTGTTGATGGGAATACTGCATAGTTGCAATTCTTAGAAAACATACATATATACGAACTTGTCATTCTGTTGTTATAATAGAATTAAGATTGAAAATAAAATGAAAATGTGCGAATTTGATTTGAAAATGAGACTAAAAACGCATGTAGTCTGATTTGAAAATGAAAGTTTTATATATTGTTTGTGAAAATTTTCAAGATAGTGATGTGGATTGTTTTTCAAGATAGTGATGTTTATGAATTTTTTTTGAGTATTCAGATGATGTGGATTGTTTTTCAAGATAGTGATATGAGGTTAAAAAGGGAAAGTGAGAGGATTATTTTTTATTTAGTAAGTAAAGAATGTACATTATTTTGTTTTTCTCATATTATTTTATTTTTATAATATGTTTATAACACCTTAAAAAAAGTGTGATTTTCATTATAAATGAAATAAAGAAATTATAATTAAAAAAAACTTTAAACATGTGATTAGAATTTTAAAACAATAAAAAGATTTAATTACAAAATATTAAATGGAGTCAATTACAATGTTGGATTGTAAAAACTAAGTGTTTTGTCCTGAGCATATTACATCAGATCTCTAATTTTTCTTAGCTGTACCGACCTCCCTGTAAAAAGGCTAATAAGCTCAGAGCCTTAGGCAGAGGCCTTTCTCTAGCCTATCACTATGGTTTCTTTAATGGAGCATCGACAAAGAACATAGGAGGAGTTGGGATCTGCTTATTACTGAACGAGTCTCATTCCTTCAAGTTTGCATTGGGGGCTGGATCTTGTACCAACACTAAAGCAGAACTGATATTATTGCCTATGTTTATGAAACATTACTATATTTGTATCATTTCATGAGATATTGTATTTTTACATACAAATTTTATAGATATTTTAAATCATTAAAAATTGAATAAATATGTATTATTTAACTTAATTTAATTTAGATTATGAATATAAATGATATGATTTTATTTTATGCAAATTTATTTAGCTATATATAATATATGGCTAAAAGAAAATTAAGATATTATAAAGAGGTCATCAACCCTACTTTAAATCAAAAGTATCTCTCTATTTTTACTAGTTTGAAGAAAAAAATTAATATATCCAAGATAAGAACGAACTCTCATGAGCTACATAGTGAAATAGATCTTTGGGATGAAAATCACTTCCTCTTAAATTGCCCTACATACACCTACATTAGATCTCAATTTCATAAGCTTTATTGCAATACCCACCTTCCTAGCGTTTTAACATGTCAAAATTATAGTGAGCTCACGATGCTTCTCTCCAAGCTCTTTGAGCATAGAAATACAATTTTAAAACAAACTAAATAATTTGTTTCTTTAGGTCCAATAAACCAAAGTTTGGTTTCAGGAACGTTAACCATCATCATCATCATCATCATCATCATCATCATCATCATCATCATCATCATCATCATCATCATCATCATCATCATCATCTTTATATTAAAATTGTTCATATGTTATGATTTTATATATTAGTTTATTGTGTCTTATTTTGTATTGTATTTATATTAAAAACATGTTTTTGGTTTTTGATTTTATTACTTTAAATTATTGAAAAAAAATACCAACTTTATATTATACCAAAAAAATTATAAATTTTATGAACTTAAAATTGAAAAGTTTATAAATTTGTATTTATATTTACATTAAAAAAAATGTGTTTTTCATTTTTTTATTAGGTTATTTTGAATTTTATAAAATAATCGTTAATATTATATTTTAAAATAATTATACATTTCCAAGGAAAAAAATAGTACTTTTGTTATTCAAAAGGAATTAAAAATATAAAAAACTTGACTAGTGTCATTTACAAGGATCATATATCCCAACTCTAAAGATTAAAAAAAATTCTTAAACTAACATAAAAATTTTACAATTTTATATAAAAGTAAAGTTATTTAAAATTTCAATAATATTATGTAGAAAATTATTGAAAAGGTTTTTGAAAGTTGGAAAAGTCCTTTCACCTTTCAATAACATTATGTGGAAAATTATTGAAAAGTTTTTTGAAAGTTGGAAAAGTCCCGTTACGTTGCACCTGTACACATCGCACCTTTAGGTGTACCCCAAGGACAAAGGGCCAAGTTTTTCGATTAGGAGGGGTGTTATTGAGCAATGGCGATCATGACTAGGCCCTTTGGTCCTCCTTTAGGGGTACAATGGCTTAATGGCACTGCTGACTGCCATTTATAAGGGGTTTTAACCTCGGGGTTGGTGTTTGAGGCCCTTAAGGGTTGACCACTGGGTCACATGGCTCCATATCCTATTTAAGTGCTTCGGTGGCCTATGCTTTAGCTACGAGACACTTGTCTTCATTCGCGGCCACTTTGGACACTCTCCTGGCCCGTCATTCAATGGGTCCCTGCTCTACTTGACCTTATTTCCTTGGAGGAAAAGCACCTTCCATATCAGGCCTTTTCATGCTTTGAGGAGGGCGTTGAGGGATTTTACAACATTCTAGGGGTTAGATGGGGTATAATGCCCTCCCTCAAACTCATTCCAGCCTTTCGTTTGAAGTGATTCACTTATTTGAGTGTGTTTTGGCACCTGGGGATACATATACCCCAAGTATCCTACCTTAAGCCCACCTTAGGCTATATTTTATTATTATTTTCTTTTCATTTTCAATTGACATTTTATAATTTCAAATTGACTTATTTTAAGGCATGTAGGCCTAGATATTTTGTAAAAAGTGAGCGTGAGATCATATAAATAGATCTCCTCACTTTCATTTTAAGACATAACTTATGGGATAATACACTATGCACTTGTTTTACCCTTGTTAGGGTTTCTTTGGATGGATGTGCTCCTCTTGAGGAAGTTTCATGGTTAATGCAAGCTATTTTTTGGTAATTCTTTGGTGAATCTCTACTTTGGTGGTACTTTGATTTGTTGGACGAACACGAGCACGAAGAGGTCACGCTTCTTACCTTTTTGTTTGGATGTTGGTGGATGTGCATGTTCAAATCTTAGTGGTATCCCTAGAGTTGTACTTTGCCCTATGATAGGTCATTACCTTCCTTCTTGTCACCTTAACAAGTTGAGGCACGTCTCCTTGTGAGGGTAACCTGGGGTTTCTCCTTAGTTTTTCTAGGCTAGTTTCTTGACCTAGTAACCCTTCCTCACTAGGTCAACCATCCTCCCTATAAGCCCTAGGTTGGGTAGGGATTTTGCTAGGGTAGGGTTTCCCTTGGTTTTCACATATTTTATCTTCTAAAAAAACCTAGTTCTAGGGTTAGTTTAGATTTAGTTTTAGGTTAAATTTAGGTCTGCAATTTTATGTTGAAAACCCTAAAAATTAAAATTAATTTATTTTTTTGCTTTTTTTAGCCTCCCTAAAATTTCAGCCTCCTTCCCTAAAAATTCATCCTAGCCCCTAGAGCCCTAAAAACCCTAAGGCAAAATTATAGGGAAGCCTTAAAATACAAAAATCACAAAAATCTCAAAATTTTCCCTAAAAGGCCCTAAAACAGTCCTAATTCTGCCCTAAAATCCCTATCCTTCCTGGCTTCCTCCTAACCTTCACTATCCCTTTTCCTAATCCCGCTAGCCCTCTTCCCCTCTTCTTTTCCACCTCAGGCCATGCTCTAAAGGCAACCCTTTGGATGCTCCTAAAACCCCAAGACCTTCGTTGCTCCAACAATCCTTCATCCCTATGTTTTGTAGGTTAACTTGACACCCCTTTCCTTCAACCCACAAGGCTTCCCTTTCAGTGGCAACCCTCCTGTCTATGCCTTGTCTCCACAACAATTCTCCTTTAACCTATACATTAGAATCAAGCAAAGGGTTAGTCATATGATAATGCAAATCTTGGTTGATTATTGGCAAGCAAGTGGATTGTACTCTTCCTTAGCCATACATACCTAGTATGCAATAATTACACAGACATCTTGCTAACCATTGTGAATAGTAGATGGTCCAACTAGGTGCACATATAATCAATTACTTGAATGCCATTATTATGATGATGTCCATGTTTTATCTTAATTGAAGTCTGAATCCTATGGTTGTGTGATGGAATAATGATGATGATTTATAATACCATATGATTTTACTACATTAGTGAATGGCATTGTCTCTTATAACATTGACTTCTTTAATGTTGTTCTGAATACTCAATGCTAGTACAAATAGTACTGATGCTGACATGATTTTGTTGTCATATGATAATTCGACATTAGTGGTTGTCATACATGATTGAAACATACATACTATACACACAAATGTTATGAGGTGATGATTGTTTATATTGTTATTGATCATTAGAATCAATATTTAAAGACATAAGTGATTTGTTTATGTTATGTTCACCTCTATATTGGCCTGATGTTTGTTATCACCTACACTAGCAAGCGATAATTGTTTGTTAATAATTTGCATGAGAATTGTTTATTAACAATCCCTATCAACACATTTACGCATTTTTTGTTAGAGAATCATTACTTGACCGTGTTATATTGTCGTTGTACTAAGAATAGTATTGTCATCATAACTACATATTTCACTAATCAATGCTTGTTGCTATTATATATTCTCGTACTCGATCCACATTTGCACAGGCGTCCTTTATTATGGAGTAAGGCTAACTTATTGGGGTGATATATTACTGCATTAATAACTATATTTGCATTATTCCGCAAACACATATAGTACATCCTCTTCACTCATTTTCTAGACTCCATAAGGCACTAGTCCACTAACGTCCTCGAAAGAGAACATATTTAGTGTTGTAATGTCTTTGCAGAGTCAAATAGGGCTCTCCCCTAGGAGGCTTACACTTCCGAAGAAGTTGGGGACAAGTGACTAAGGTGACAGTGGTCACTTTTTCCTCATATGCTTACCAGTGGCTTGGACTGCCATTTCAACCAGTAAAAGTCCCATGAACCTTCAAAAGTCTTTTGAAATTGGGAATAATCCTTATTTAAAGTTGCATAAGTACTTAGACCTCCTAAGCTATAGCTATAGGTAGAAACATATGTATGACCTGTCAAGTTTAAATTTTGGAAAAGTCTTCCCAAGTTTTGGTAGAAACTTCTATTTGACTTATTGTGTTTGAACTTTATAGGTTTGCATTTAAGTTTGCAATGTTTGTTTGAAAATTTGGTTGGTGATGTTATTTGGAAAAGTTTTTTGAAGGTCGGAAAAGTACTCCTTAGTTCTTGCTAAAAATTTATGTATGACTTGTATGTTTGACTTTTTTGAAGGGGGGAACTTTTATTCCTACTCTTGTTATTGGATGGATGCTTTAGGACTTGGGTCCTTAACATTTTCACTTACAATAACTATGGTGACTACATGTCTTTGCACCTTTTAGAGCAATTACTAGTTACATCTTTCTTTACTACATGTCCTTGCACCTTCTAAAGCAATTGCTAGTTACAATATTACTTTGTAGATACACAAACAATAGAAATGACATTTCAAATAAACATAGAGATTCACATAGATAAGAATATAGTTGAAATCCCATTGCACATGGTTTGTGACAAATTGGCCTTACCCTTGAGAGAAATGCAAATACATGATAATCACAAACAATTGAGAAATGTTAGATAGTGATTGGATTAAGACTGGCAATCAAGCATTGTTTATGTAATTTTTTTATATCTAACACTTGATATTAGCATAATTGTTTAAGTTTTCTATATACTGAATGTGTTTTTTGATACTAAACATGTTCTATTGAAAAATTAAATCCAACAAATTAACTCAATTTAGTGTAGCTACTATTTTCAAGTTTTTAGCTAATTTTATATAATGCTTCAAATATCAGTACATATTTATTTACCTTAACAAATTTATTAAAAATATCTTTCACATTAAAAAAAGTTGACCTAAGAATCATTTTAATCTCATATCTTAAATATTAAAGATTAAAAATACTTTAAACCTTTGAGTGCTTCTTACGTTATCTATTTCTTCCATATTTTACCACAAGAAAATAAAATGTAAAAGTGAGAGTGCTCCTTAGTCTACATATTTCTTCCCTATTTAACTTCTCGACTTCTCAACCCTAATTGAAATTGACAAAATATTACAAAATGGGAAGGCAGTGTTCAGCAGTTTTTTTATTTTTAATTAATCTATAATACCAAATGGCCAGATATAAAGCATACACCTCCGACATCTAACTAAAATATTTATTAGACATGTTGGTCAGGAGTCTAACACTTACCTGGGTGTGCTGCGTGCATCATTAAACTAACCTTGGAACTCTACAGGTTAAAATGAAAAGGACAAAAATGTATGTTGATTGGACAGCCTTTAGGCAAGTTAGGTTCAATCACCAAGACCTAAATGCCAGTTTGGTGCCTATATTTTGTACAAGATCACATTTTTTATCACGGTATCAAATTTCTTATCTTTTGTTGTGTAGCTTAATGCATGTATAGCTGTCTCAAACTTAGCTGTATCTTGTTGTGTTACATTACACTCATTCCTTTGCATTGGTCAGGCATTCATGGTAACTTAACTGCACTTGCACTGCTATGCTGCAAGGACATGGCCAGTCATCCAATTCAATGTATTAAAATCCCATGAAAATATCAGAGATCTCACCGCAAGACTCCTAGTCAAATTTTGATGTCTATGGGTACCTTTTAGGTGAAATTGGGTCCCTGTGTGTGCTGTTGAGAGCGGCCATGGATGATTGGTTTGAAGCTTTTTACCTCTTGTGCATTGATTATTTCGCATTTTAAGTGGCCTTCAATGTTCTACTGGCTCCATTAAATAATCCAGCACTGACCCATTATCATTGGGAAGCTATCCAGTGTAAGCTTCTGAGATTCTCAGGTCCACTTTGATGAATATTTTGAAGCCAATAGAACAGGCAGAGGAGGTTCATAACATTGGGGTAATGCCCATTTGCTTATTCTGAGTGTCTATCTGATTTTCATATATGGGTTCATCTAATCTAGTCCGGAGTTTGCTGTTTTGGCTCTGTTTGAGCCAATTTTGGAGGGAGTATGTCTGTGTTTTGGAGGAGAATGGAGGTGCTTTGGTGGTGGGTTTGAAGCACAGAGGCTTTGGGAACATGAGGGCCATGAATATTTTTGAATTGCTCAGGGTTTCTAGCAAGAGAAGCTCCAGTAGGTTTCATTCTCTGAGAAGAAACAGACATGGGCATAAAAAACATTCAATGGACTTCTCATTGCCTCTCAGAGCAGGGAGTGATTACATAATGCCATTAATGTTGGGCAACTCGCCGCAGAGACTGGAAGTCTTCATGGACACTGGAAGTGACCTTGTTTGGGTTCCATGCTCTGCAAACTCCTCAAAGCCTTCATTTGAATGCATCATGTGCGAGGATTCAGACGTCCCTACATTCTCAGCATTTCTGTCTAATTCAAGCAGGCCTGTAGTTTGTAGTTCTGACTCATGTTCTGCGATTCACAGCTCAGATAACCCCAGAGATATCTGCACCATGGCAGGATGCCCATTTGAAAGTATTGACATGGATCCCTGCCTGACCCCCTGCCCAGCATTTTATTATGCCTATGGGGATGGCAGCTTAAGAGGTGAACTGATGAGGGACAGGCTCTCAGTCCATTTATCCAAAGGTGGTATTAGAAAAATCACAAATTTCACATTTGGGTGTGCAGGAATTTCACTATCAGAGCCCATAGGGGTTGCAGGATTTGGCAGAGGAGTCCTGGGCTTCAATACCCAATTAGGTGAAGTGGGGAACAAGGGCTTCTCCTACTGCCTTGTCAGCCATAGATTTGATGACAAACTCCATGTTTCCAGCCCTCTTCTGTTTGGAGAATCTGCAATCCCCAAGCAAGGTAAGGTCCATTATACACCAATGATGAATAATTTAAAGTATCCTAATTTCTACTACTTGGGTATCGAAGGAATCAGCATAGGGGGTCAGAGGCTCAAACTCCCATCTAGACTGACTAAATTTGACGAGGAAGGAAATGGTGGATTGGTTATTGATTCTGGCACAACCTTCACCATGCTTCCTGCATCTCTGCACAGAAAGGTCTTAAACAAGCTCAAGTCCACAGTTCAGTATACCAGGTCTGTTGAGTATGAGACCGCCACGGGGATGGACCTCTGCTATGAGCTACCCACTGCAGAGGGGTCTTCCCCTGTATTGCCAACCTTTTCATTGCACTTCAAGAACAATGCTACAATCGCTCTTCCTGCAGAAAATTATATGTTTATGATGTCTGATCCTAATGATGCTACTAGGACTAGTTCTAGTGATACTGCTGCAGCTGCTGCTGCAGTGGGATGCCTGATCATTTTGAGCAGTGGAGATGAAATGCATGGACCTGCTGCAGTTCTGGGTAATTATCAACAACAGAACCTCCATGTTGTGTATGATGTGGAGAAAGAAAGAATTGGATTTCAGCCAAAAACATGTACTCCAACAACCAAATAATCTCAAATACACAATTTACTCTTTTCAATCTTGTATCAGCCATCAGCCAAGCTATGGGCTTAAATTGAACTTCAATGGCGGCTTTGAGTTCTGCTATCTTCTTTTGGGGTGAGGATATCGTCAAATATGAAGTTCTATCACCCAACAACTCCACCCTGTGTCACCCTGGAAGTCTATCAGATGCACCTGGCTCTGCTATAAGTTTGTATAAGCCTGTTTTCCCTACCCTTCACTGTAAATTTCTGTTTATAATAAATATCAGATTAGTGTGGATATTCTGTTTGTATTTGTTTCTTTAGCTAATGAATCTTAGAGCTTGAACATAACTATAAGTGGATGTGATTGTAGTTTGAAAGTCTATATTTACTCGTCTAATTTTAGTAGCCCAGCTTATCTATTTATTGAATGATTGTGAATGGATTCTCTTTTAACTCGTTGATTAGCTGATTCATGGATGTATCATCTCAGGTTTAGTTGATTAGCTGATTCATGGATGTATCATCTCACTGGATTCTCTTTTAACTCGTTGATTTGCTGATTCATGGATGTATCATCTCAGGTTTACTTGATTACCTGATTCATGGATGTATCATCTCAGGTTTAGTGGAGGCAGTCTAGTTGTTATTTTGCTTTCTGTGAGAAGAAATTTATGCATGTTTTGTGGAGGCAGTTTAGTTGTTTTTTTGTTTATGTGAGAAGAAATTTATGCATGGTATGTATATTTTTTTGAGCTTTCAAGTTTTTAAAATAATTAGGTGTTGTGATGTAGAAACAGAAGGCAGAAATTCATAGAGATTTGATGTTGATTTTAAAATCTCCATCAAAATGAAACCAAGTTTATGGGATCCATGTCTGGTATAAACATGCTAGATGTGATTTTGTCTACCTTACATTTAGAGGCCGTTCTAGCATGAAGAACATATATGGTTGGTATTTTGTTTTTGCAGTCTAGTTGTTTTAAAAAAAAACAGGTTTTGCAAGTCAAAAGAAGGATCCTATTTTGTTTCTTGAACTCAAAGATTTGTTGTTTTTCTAAGTCATAGCAGAACGTAGATCTCATTTTGTTTTTGTAAGTTAAAGAAGGTTTGATTTTGTAAGTTAAAGAAGGATCAGTAGGAAGCACGTTGGAATTTGACGCACAAAATTTTTGTTATGGATTATTTTACTTGTCATATACTGTTTATATTTATATTTTATATTACATGGAAAAGAACAATAAGTTGTATATAGCATGGAAAATTTGTCAAATACTGTTTATATTACAGATGAAAAAACAATAAGAAGTTGTATATAGCATGGAAAACTTTAGAAACCAAATATAATTTATGGGCTAATTTTTTACTTAAAAAAAAATGGTTTACCCAAATTCAATCTTCTTACAAAATTATAATCCAAGGTTAGAAATATAAAAATTACTAAAAAAAATTATAATCCAACATTTTATGGTTAGAAATATAAAAATTACTAAAATTTAATAAAATTTTCTGTGGTATGGAGTATCAAAATTTAAAACAATTGTCTTTGACTGGTGGAATTTTTTCCAAATTCCTATCCTGGTGGGAAGGTGATTTTGCTGACATGCCCATCACCACTTCAACTCAAACCAAGGATATATATAATACTGGAAATTTTCTATATTGATAATGTGAAATTTAATTTTATTTGTAAAAATTAGATAAGATTTAGATATGCACAGGTTAAATTCAAAGTTTAAATATAATTATTTGATTTCATGTAAGGTAGTTAGCTTTATTTACATTTGATGTGCTACATCTATAACAATAATGATAAATTAATTGTTAAAAAATGAAATTTAAAAAAATGAAAAAATAAATTTATCATAATAAAATAAAAACTTAAATAATAATAATAATAAACTAACATAAATTTATTTAAATTTTGGATCTCTTCTTAATGATATTTGTTTTAATTCTTCTTTATTATTATAAATTAAATTACTCATAATTATTATAATATGTTTATTTACAAATCTATTATTAATAAAAATAATCTAATTTACTTGTCACCTAAGGCTTTTCAAAAAAACTGTATACATAGGATATAGTAAATGTTAATTTGATTTTAGTGACTTTCATAATAGGCATAATTTAAGGCTTTTCTAAAAATCTGTATACATAGAATATAGTAAATGTTAACATGATTTTGGCTGCTTTTATAATAGGCATAATTTGCTTAAAAGAAGGAAGATGTAAAAGAAAACAATGGAATAGACAGAAGCATTACGGGCAGATTGAATGCCTTCTCAATATTAAGCAAATGTATTTATAGATTACATAACAACAAAACAATGGGTAAATACCATGGATCATCAAATACCATGGACCACCAAGTCTACTTAATGTGACCAACTCAATTGCTCAACCGTACTAACTAATTAATGCACTATTGATAGTGGTCAATTGAGATTACACTTCTTAACACACCCCCTTAATCTCAACTAGGACAATACTTTGAGCACTATCAATGCAAAAAGATGCCTGTTGGTCTAAGTCTTAGCTAGGCTTACATTTCATTCAAAAACTTCAGCTTCACTTTCTTCCTTGAAGTGTACTTGGACTTCTTCTTCTTTGTCTTCTGGATCTTGATGCTAAGTAGTTGTTCTTCTTCAGCTTCTGGAGCATAGTGCAAGTTTTCTTCTTCTGTTTCAAAATGATTCTTGTGGTTGTCATCTTTACCTGCACACTGAAAATTTTTGTCAAAAAAAATATGAATATATTTAAGCTCTTCTTGGAGAGCATTCACATCTTGGAGTTGCTCATCAATGGCAACTACTTCATTATTGACTTCTTCATTTGCTTGTACACACTGTGCATCCTTCATTGCTTCTTCAAAAATTGTGAGCTGAGAAGAAGACAAAGCATAATGTAGACGCTCATCACTAACAGGAGTCTCCTCATAGATCTCCCTCAAACTTCCGGTTTTCTGGTTTTGGGGTGGACTGCATGTTGCGGTTTCTTTTGTGCTGCTGTCAAGTGGTTGTTGCTCATTCTCAGCAACTGGTGCAGCTTCTATGCTGCTATCAACTGTCTCTTTCTTAAAGAGACTATCACTCACATCATTAAGTACCGCTACAGTGACATGTTTGCTTTCGTTGTCATCATCAAACATAATTAGATCAACATCCTTTGTTGGGATTACATGATCACTAGCTGCCTCATAGACACAGTCATCTTGACTGTCTTCCACTTCACTGTGGGATTCCTGGTGCTTTGCCTGACTTGCAAAGTCATGTTCCTCTACAACTGATTCTTCACTAAACATTTCTTTCAGTGTATCCCATGCTCTCTTTGGAGTATCAACTTCTACAATGTAATGAAATAAGGAATAGTCTATACTGTCTTGTATGAGACATAAGGCAACAACTTGCCTTCTTTCTTTTTCAAATTCTGTCAAAGCATGAAACTTTTCTAGATCAATGGGATCCTCTTCAATGATGAAGTGCCACAAATCTTGTAATTTTAACATATTAATTACTTTGACTACCCATGCATCATATTCATCTCCATTGAAGGTCTCCCATAAACCCTCTAGTGTTAAGATATTTCTTACCTCTTCATATTCTCCTGGTAGTGCTTCTGGTAGCACCATCTTCAAAAATCGATCTTCTTGTGTAGATCACAACCTCCAATAATATTGGATGATTTATGCTCGTTTGTGCTTTCCACTTTTGTGAAAAGGCTTACACAAGAGATAAAAAATAAAATAAAAATACACTCGATTCCTCGATGTGTTCGAGCTTCAATCGCAACCTCCTTGTGTGTGTGCTTTCCACTATGTAAAAAGGCTTACCCCAAGACAATAAGGAATGGATCAAGCCATGTGCTCTGATACCATGTAAAAGAAAACAATGGAATAAACAGAAGCACTACTGGTAGATTGAATGCCTTCTCCATATTAAGCAAATGTATTTATAGGATTACATAACAACAAAACAATGGGTAATACCATGGATCATCAAATACCATGGGCCACTAATTCTACGTAATGTGACCAACTCAATTGCTCAACTAACTAACTAATTAATGCACTATCCATAGTGGTCACTTGAGATTACCATTCTTAACAGAAGAAACAAGTTAATAAATTTTTTATAAGTTTATAAAATACAAATAGTAAGTGCATCTTCTTAGGATTTTGTATTTTGTTGTCTTTATTGTGGGAGACATTGTTTGTTTTAGAAAAAGAGAAAAAGCTAAAGTATAATTTATAATTTATAAAATATCAATAACTTATAAATGATTTTTAATTATGATAAGTTTACATTTTAAAGTATTGTTACTTTTAAGGTGTCAAAGAATATTTATAATGTGATGGTTTAAATAATTTATAAATTTATTTATTTTTAATAGGAAAGAAATTGGTTAATCATTTAGTATTAATGAAAATGTATAGATCAAATATTAATATTACATAATAATCATGTTGGAATAAAAATATTTAAAAACTTAAAATTTATTTTTACCTTTAATAATTTTATTTATCCAAAAAAAATTTACAATTTAAAAAAAAAAAAAACTAAATTTAAATGATAGCAAAACAAAAAAAATTAATAAGCTATTTAACTTTTTCAATAATAAATATAAAACACATAAAAACATAACTATAAACCATAATGTAAAACAACTTATTTTTTTTTTAATCTTTCAATTTTTGTTTAATCTTAAAATTCAAAGGATAGCCTTCATCTATGTATACACCTTAATTTGAAATTAAAGTTAAAAATTTATTTTAACATATTATAAATATTTAATTTAAAAAATATCTAAATATCTTTAATTTGAAGTTAAAACTTAAAACTTACTTTAAAATGTTATAAATATTTAATTTTATTAAAAAAAGAATATGAATAACTAAGTTTAATAGTTTAAACCCCTATTATGACAAAAATGGAAAGAGGAAGAATGACAATACGTAAAGTGAAGAAAAATGGCAAGAGGAAGAATGACAACAGGTAAAGTGAAGAAATTTGGTTTGTAAAGTTAAATATTAAAAAAAATTGATTAGATTTCTCTATTGTTATAAATATTTAATCTTATTAAAAGAAAAATATGAATAACTAAGTTTAATAGTTTAAAACCTTATTATGATAAAAATGGCAAGAGGAAGAATGGCAAGAGGAAGAATGACAATAGGTAAAGTGAAGAAATTTGGTTTGTAAAATTAAATATTAAAAAAAATTGATTAGATTTCTCTATTGTGTTTATTTTGTAAAATAATTTTTTTTTTAACAAAAATGGCAATTAGTTGAGAAAGAATGGTAATAGAGAAAGTGAAGAAATTTGGTTTGTAAAATTAAATATTTAAAAAATAATGATATAGGTTTGTCTATTATGTTTATTTTGTAAAATTAAATATTTATAAAAAATATTAATGATGATTTGATTTTTTTTATATCATATTAAAGAGATTAAGATGAATGTTATTATTTTTTTATATTATATATAAAAAGATTGAGATTAAGATGAATGATATCATTATTTTTATATTTATATAAAGAGATTGAGATGCATGTTATTAATTTTGTGTGTATTTATTTTATGTTTTTTTTTTTAAATATTACATTGGATGATTTATATAATCAATTCATAAAAAGCAAGAAAGTAAGATTTGAATTTAAGTGCCAATGGTAATACTTTTCATCAAAATTGTTCAAGTTGCATTCAATTTGAGAGTTTATTTTTGCAATATTTTTATTTTATAGAGTTAGAAGACTAAGTGTAGTCTCCTCAACCACTTGAGTTAGCCCACTTAACTAATTTACTTTTACAATATAAAATAACTTTATAAATTCATTTAATTGATAAAATAATTTTATATTTATTTATTAATATTAACTAGTTAGACTATTTAGAATATAAATACTTAATGTTAACTTAATAAAAAGTTTATTGTAATTCACTCCTTAAAATGCTTCCACCTTGAAGTACTCATTCTCTTGAGTGGCACCTTCCTTAGAACGGTTCCACCATCCCAAAATATATTTTGACATGGTTTTGGAACAAAATAAGTTCAAGACTTTCTTGAGGTTTTAGCATAAGTCTTACCATTTTTATCTTAGAATATTAATTTTGTTTAAGAGATAGGTTCTAACTTTTTCTTCAAAGTGAAGAAATAAAACCACCATGCAACTTGTCTCTCTCTCTAGAATGTCTAATAGATAAGGCCCTTGGTCTATTCACTTTTGAATTTGGTATTCAGACCATAATAATTGGAACAAGTTTATGATTTTCATAGATTTTCAGTGAATTTTGCTTACAATATTCAAATCAAACAAACACCCAATCTTGTACTTTGAATTGATTCAATTAGCATGCTTAAAATCATAGCGTTGCATGATTTAACCCTCCCTTTGCTAATATGTTTCTTCAAGATATGAAGGATCTCATCGTATATGGTTATATAGTTTTTAATATCAAGGGCCTTAGATTTGGGAATATCATATTCCTTTATCAATGGCAATGGATATACATATAATGTTTCGAAAAATACCATCTTTGTAAAAGTGTGGGAGGTAGTGTTGTGTCAACATTTGACAAGAACAAATGATCTATATCATTGTAGTGGATAATCATTCACAAAGTTTCTTAAGAAACCTTAAAGACATTTATTTACAACTCCAGTTTCTCACTCAATCTAAGGGTGATGCAAGGTGTTATGATTTTTATTGTGGTCACTACTTAGTAAAACATTTACTTCTAGAATTTGGTAGTGAAATTTTGGATCTTTATCACTAACAACATCTAGGAAACCATTGAGTTTATAAACATTTTTCACATAAATATCAATGATTTTACTAGCTTTATCATTTGATGATACTCCAATAGTGTGGATATATTTAGTTAATTGGTCTATAATTACAAATATATTGTCCTTCCTCTCTTTGAAATCAATTGAAACATTTCCGTTACAAGTATTTTGATCCATCTAGAGAATGAGAAATGGGATGCTTTTGAGGCTTAAGTAATCATCTCTTTCATAGGTTTGTTTTCAACTTCAAATTTGCATTCAAAGGATTGAGGAAAGAGATTGCTATCGAGGTTTTGAGGCATATTATGCAACTCTAGATTTACAAGTCTGGGAATTTGGGATTTTCCAACGACACATTTGAATAAAATCCACCATGTAGGATGGGAGGAGTCTTCTTCTTCTTTGAGCATCATTCCTTAATATTTTTACTGTGGATTAGGGTTCAATTCCAACACTGTGTGGTTCAAGGAAAATATAGTCCTATCACTGGTGGATATTGCGATAGAAAGAGGTATTTGAGATATTTAGATCTTTGGTGAACCTCAATCGATGATCAATTAGATTTCAAAGGAGAGCAAGCTTTTAAATTTGGTGCTAGATCATCTTATCAAAAGAGTCACTTCATGATGAAGCTAGATACATGTAACAATGGTGGTCATGTCCATTTTTTTTTGGGTGATTCACTTTCCTTATCAAGGAAAACTTGTTACCATTGACCAATTCGAATATTATATGCCCAATCTTAACCCTAACATCCAATCCAATGTTCCCTTCATTGGAAATTCCAAACCATTGGTCAAAAGCATTAGCATTGGGATGCTTAAATATTCGTCTCTCATGGGTATATTTACCTTCCCTTTGTCGATTAGTGAGAGTCCAATATACATGACAACTTCATTTCCCATACTTCCACAAATATTCTATCTATTAATCTGCACAGTAATCTAGGGACTCAAGCACAGTCTCATCAAATATTAATAACAATAAGACATGAAAATGGTGTAATAGTGCTACAAAATGAGTAGCCGCTCTGTATATTCACACAAAGAATGAGTAATACAATACAATGATAATGCTGCAAGCATGAATGACAATGCAATTCGAATTCCTAAGGAGGTCATTCGAATTGAATGAGTGAGTCTAGCTTAACTGAATGTAAGCCATAGTCAACACTCCAGTTAATCACTGATCAAAACCCTAATTGATTCAACTGAGCCCTAACTAAAGTCGGAGTGCAATAAATGACTGAGTCTAACTGAAAGTAGATCAGACATATGTCACAGCAAGCCAACCAACAAGTGGTAGCGCTTCAATGACTCCAATGAACCTCGATGAGGTTAACTGAAGTGTAACTGAACATCATAAGTGGTTGGAGGCGCCTCTGTTGAATACAGTTCATTAAATAATCAATAAATAATCAATTTAATGAAGGAGGGCACCTTCACTGCTCTGTTCAACTGATTGTAACCATCACTTAGCAATATGGGGCATTAATGACACTCAGATCACCCCCGGAGTGCTCCAGTTAGCCTCCTCGAATGTAGGAGAAGGCTAAGTTAGCCTCCTTGACTGAAGGTAGGCGTGGGTGTGATATAGCTGATGTCATCTAGTGCTCCTCTGATGTCAATTAAGTCAATATTACTTAGGATAGTGGTTTAACTAGGCCAAATTGACCAAAAAGAGTGTGTATGGTGGTAAATGTCTCCAACACCCCCCCTTAAGCTATACTTAGGAGGAGTAGAAAACATAAAATGCATAAAAATGCTAGGGCTCCAGCAACTAAGGCCATAGGTCACCTTGTACAATGCTAAAAAACAAACTAAGTGAGGAAAAGAGGGAAAATCTAGTGGGAAAACCCCCCCCATCAAGCTGAACACTAAAAGTAGTCTGATCACCTTGATGAACACACCCCCAACAGTGAACGGAGGTAACTGAACTTCTTTTTTGAAAAGCTCTTGGTGAAGATGTCTGCAATCTACTCATCAGTCGGGCAGTATTGCAAAATGATGGTCCTGTCATGCACTAGCTCCCTGATATAGTGCATGTGGATCTCTACATGCTTGGTCCTCTGCTTGGTAACTGGATCTGTGGATATCTTAATAGCACTTTGATTTTCACAAAAGAGGATAGTGGACAAAGTACTACCAAGATCAAACTATGAAAGAATGCCTTACAACCAAACTGCTTGAATGCAAGCATTCACTGCTCCTCGATACTCAGCCTCTGCTGAAGATAAGCTATAGCAGCCTGCTTTTTGCTAGACCAGCAAATGGGGCCACCACCAAACATGAATACATATCCAGAAGTAGACTTCTGATCAATAGAATCACCCGCCTCATCGAAATCTGTGTATCCAACCAGCTCTAGCTCAAAGTCTGCAACATAGTGAATGTCGTAGGTCCTGGTTCCCTGAATATACTGGAGGATCCTCTTGGCTTCCTTCCAATGAATATCACGAGGCTATTGCATGTATCTTGATACAGCATTCACGGCATAATAGATATCAGGCCGAGAATGTGTCAAGTACAACAAGCTACCAATCAGTTGTCGATAGATAGTGCAGTCCATGGGAGGTGTGCTTTTTCCTTCTTCAAGGCTGATCCCTGAAAGGAAAGGGAATGGTGCAGGCCTACATTCAGCCATGTTAAATTTGACTAATAGGTTTGATATGTATTTGGACTAAGTGACCATTATCCCATCATAATTTTGCTCAATTTCGAGCCCCAAAAATTGTTTTAGGAGCCCCAAATCACTCATTTCAAAGGCATTGTGGAGAGCAGTTTTGATGGCTGAAATAAAAGCAACTATGCTACCTATGATCAGCAAATCATCAACATATAAAATAATAATAATCAAATTACCATCAGACTGCTGTAAATACACATTTGGATCTGATCTACACCTTTGGAAGTTTTGCAAGAGAAGGAAGGCATCCATCTTGGAATACCACTCTCTTGGGGCCTATTTTAACCCGTATAGTGACTTCTTTAGCTTGCAAACCAAAGATGGATTAGAGATGTAGCCCTTAGGATGCTTCATGTATATCTCCTCATGAATATCTCCATGCAGAAAGGCTGACTTAATATCCAAATGATGCACTTCCCAGTGCTTAGATGTCAAAATTTCCAAAACTAGGCGGATGGAGTCCATTTTTGCAACCGGTGCAAAGGTCTCATGGTAGTCCACACCTTGGACCTGAGAGAAACCTTTTGCCACTAGCCTTGCCTTATATTTGTAGGTGCTACCATCAAAAACAACCTTGGTCCAAAACACCCACTTGCATTGAACCAATTTCCTTCCCAGAGGAAGAGAAACTAGCTCCCAAGTAGTGTTTTTCTGAAGAGAATTCATCTCTTCATCCATGGCAACTTGCCATCTCGGATCCTTCTGAGCATGGTAGTAGGATTTTGGGTCTGAACTAATAATCAAATAACAAGTTTTGGACAACAAATTATCAGGACAAGAGAGTGTAATACCTTCTCTTTAGAAATTAGACTAGGTTGTCCTTGGATCATCCAGATTTCCAATGTTATCTCCTGTGGAGGAGAGTGTCTGTCGGGCCCATATGGGAAGATGATTTTGTACTTCGAGTTCTGATTCAGGATCTGATGTTTGCTGCACACTGATATCAGAAATCAGAGGATCCAAATCAGGGTCATCACCCCCAATTTCATCATCCAAATTTTTAGTAGAATAGGAACGAAATTCAGCAATTTTCTCCTTCACTAGTTCCACCTCCTGAAGAGGCTCATCGAACTTGACACTTCTCTCGATGATGATCTGTTTTGTTTTGATATCCAGAAGATTGAAACCTTTTGATTCATCAGGATACCCAATAAACAGACATTCTATGTTTTGTGGTTGCAAAGCCCTTCTTTTATCAAGTGGAATCTGGGCCCATGCAGTGGACCCAAACACCCGTAAGTTCGACATATTCGGCTTGTGTCTGAAGTATGATTCGAAAGGGGTCTTTCCTTTCATGGATGAGTGTGAAACCATGTTCTAAATATATGCTGTAGCATGCATGGCTTCAACCCACAAATTTGTAGCCAACTTCTTTGATTCCAACATACAGGTGGTCATCTCCTTGAGAGACCGATTCTTCCTTTCCGCTACTCTGTTCTGCTGGGGAGTGTAGGGAATTGAATGTTGGACTTGAATACCACTTTGAGAGCATATGTGCAACAACTCATTACTGACATACTCCCCACCATTATCAGATCTCAAGATCTTGATCTTAATCCTAGAGGCATTCTCGATCAAGGCCTTCAGTTCAGAAATTTTTTCACATACTTTAGACTTCTTTTTGAGAAAGAAGACCCATGTGTACCTTGAAAAATCATCAATAAAATTCAGAAGATACCTTGATCCATTCATGGATGTAACAGGCATCGGACCGCTGATATTAGAATGTATCAGCCCCAATATGCATGTAGCTCGGTTTGCCTTCCCCCAATCGAACTTGTGCTCAAGGTGTTTTCCAACCACATAGCCCTTGCAAATTCTAGTGGTTGCCTTGATGACCGGGAGGCCTTCAACCATGGAGTTTTTCTGTAATTGCTACAAATATTTGAAATTTAGATGGCCAAACCTTTCATGCCACAACTTACTAACTTCATTTCCATGAGTTAGTAGTGCGGTGGGCTTTGCATCCGCCACAAAGTGGGAGAACTCATAGGCTTTTGCATCATGGTTTGAAAGGCCTTTAGCAATGAGTTTCCCGGATGCAAGTTCCATTATCTCAACATCATTTGGGCTGAAAGATACTCTCTTAGGCACTCCTGTATGTGTCATCTGATAGACACTAAGGAAATTTGATGACAGAGACGGTACATACAAAACATTTGAAAAATAGCTATTCTCAAGATCAATCGTACTTTGTCCTTCTGAAATGATGGTGGAGTCATCTCCCATGTGGATGGGGATGGATTTGCCGGTCTCTAAGGATGAAAAGGAGTCTCTTTTAGCCATCATGTGGTTTGAAGCTCCAGAATCAATCAAGAGTGCTTTGGACTTCGAAGTGCTTTCCATGATGGCATGACCTTTTTCATGCTGTGGTTCCCGATCTTGCTGATCTCTCCTCCAAAAGATTTTCGGAAGATTGATGTGATTTCTCTCAAGGAGAGAGGTAGCTTCATCAAGCTTCTTCTTCATGCAGGCATGTTCAGGGTGGAAGCCCTTCCCGCAGTATGAACACTTGACTTTTTCCTTTCCATGATGCCCTTTTCCTTTGTTCTTCCTTGAGCCGGAAGACTCATCATGCTGCTGGTTTTCAACTTTAGGCTTAGGAGCTTCGTATTTAGTTTTTGGGTTCTTCTACTTCTTTCCTTTACCCTTTAGATATTTGGGCCCTGAGACATGGAGGGCTTGATCACGGGAGGATCTGATGATCCCCATCTGGACAAGCTTATCATGTTCACTTGTTAGGGACTCAATGAAGGCATTGCGTGTAGGCATCTTCCATCTAGGGGTTGTGAGCTTCCCCGCATGAAATGTAGAGACAAAAACTGAATAATCAGCTCCAAGTTTGGAGAGTATGGCGAGGATGAGCTAATCATCCTCCTTCTCCACTTTGCATTGCTTCAAGAGTAAGACAATGTGCTTGAAATTTGTGAAAAAGTCATTCAAGGTCTTGAAATTGGAAGGCTGGAGAGACATCAATTCATTTTCAAGCTGGTAAACTCTCAAATCATTCTGCTTTCCATACAGGGTTTCCAATTGGTCCCAAATTTCCTTTGGAGTCTTCAATCCGGAAAGATGGAAAAGAAGATCTCGGGAAATAGAGAGGTGCAGGAATCCGAATGCTTCATCCTTCTTGTTCAAGAATCTTGATTTGTCTATAGCAGTACCAGGCTCTTCTTCAGTGTCCATGGTGACCCTATAGAGTCCTCTGGCACGTAGTTGGATCTCCATGTCTCCTTTCCATGAGTGGAAATTGAACAGAGTCAAAAGATCTACTGAAGAGGCCATCTGAATCTGCTGGAGCGAATGCTTCACCTGTAGAAAACTTGAAAATCACAACAAAAAGGGCAATGTAAGGTCGGAGAGCCTGCACATTTTAGCCTTTCAACACACCCAGCATAGTCAATCAAGCAAGCTTGATCAACAAGTTCCTTACTTGGGGTATTAAGTGGTAAGCCTTGCCTTCTGGTGCAGTGCTAGATTTTTGAGCTATTGCTCAATTTTCATGCAAGATCTATCAAAAAGCTTATTTTTGAGAGATCCAAGCTTCGTCCCACCGTGAGCTCTGATACCATATTAATCTGCACAGTAATCTAGGGACTCAAGCACAGTCTCATCAAAGATTAATAACAATAAGACATGAAAATGGTGTAATAGTGCTACAAAATGAGTAGCCGCTCTGTATATTCACACAAAGAATGAGTAATACAATACAATGATCATGCTGCAAGCATGAATGACAAAGCAATTTGAATTCCCAAGGAGGTCATTCGAATTGAATGAGTGAGTCTAGCTTAACTGAATGTAAGCCATAGTCAACACTCCAGTTAACCACTGATCAAAACCCTAATTGACTCAACTGAGCCCTAACTGAAGTCAGAGTGCAATAAATGACTGAGTCTAACTGAAAGTAGATCAGACACATGTCACAACAAGCCAACCAACAAGTGGTAGTGCTTCAATGACTCCAATGAACCCTGATGAGGTTAACTGAAGTGTAACTGAACATCAGAAGTGGTTGGAGGTGCCTCTGTTGACTCTAATTCATTAAATAATCAATAAATAATCAATTTAATGAAGGAGGGTGCCTTCATTGCTCCGTTTAACTGATTGTAACTATCAGTTAGTAATATGGGGCATTAATGACACTCAGATCAGCCACAGAGTGCTCTAGTTAGCCTCCTCGAATGTAGGAGAAGGCTAAGTTAGCCTCCTTGACTGAAGGTAGGCGTGGGTGTGATCTAGCTGATGTCATCTAGTGCTCCTCTAATGTCAATTAAGTCAATAATACTTAGGATAGTGGTTTAACTAGGCCAAATTGACCAAAAAGAGTGTGTATGGTGGTAAATGTCTCCAACACTATCAACAAAACTTCAATTTTCCGACTTATTGTCTTCGCACCCAACTCATTCTAAGTGCTTGTTTTTTGGGAAATAATCCATGATTCGTACCTAATCCTTTAGTGGTTGGGCATGGGAAAGCGATTCAACATTTATTAGTGGGTGAAGTTTCTTAATAGACCATTCAGATGACCTCCAAGGTTTTCGATCCAAATCTCCACCTTCAAGACAAGTACAATTAGTTTACTTCACCTATTTGGGAAGTTAACACTCACTTCTAGCAATATCTTGGATAATTTTTTTCCTTTTGATGAAGTTTTACTTAAGTGCTCACCAATTCAAATTGTCCTTCAGAATACATGCATCATAGATCTTCCTTCCTACATGTTAACATCTTATTTTTATACTCAAAATTCAAAATAAAGGTCAAAAGTCCTAAAGATTGGTACCGAATGATATATAGAAAAGCCTAGAAAAGAAAATTTCCCTAAGAAAATTAAGTCCATATAACCTTACGCTATAACCAAGAGCAGAAGCGAGAGGGATAAACGAATAAGGAGGGAAGAGAACACATGTGCAAGTATGGGACCCAACCATAAAACCAAGAGCGGAAAAAAGCGGAAAAATTAAATCAACGAAAAATATTGAAAGGAGATTTGATCAACGGTGATTCCATGATCTAGAGCCTAAAGTTGTAAGAAGGTTAAGGTGGGTGGGTGGTAGCAGATTATAAACTGCTTTCCACGTGCTGTTTTGTGGTGAATTCCACTAGGAAAAGAAGTTAGGAAACAAAAAACTTATCAAAGGTTCTGAAACCATCCTATTTACCATATAAAGGGGTGTTTGAAAAAGTAAAAAGTTATTTTCTCTTTACATTGTGGGTGAACAGGAGCATTGGAAACACACTAGTTTTCATCTTCGACTGAGTTCAAAGGTCAATTTTTGAACATTCTTTTGTCTACCAGGTAGCTCTCAACTCTAAAACTTTGCTGAATATTTTTGTCATGGAAATATGTTAGGATTTCGTGTTACTTTTTAGGGTTTTGGATGAGAAAGAGGAACTTATAATTGACATAGAGGGAAGCAATTTTGACCCAGTTCTATCTATAGGAGACATTTCTCAGGAAAACGAAGGTTTATGGGAACTTAGGTCGCAAGGGAAGGATGCGTTGAATGTTTGCAACTCCTTTTTATATCATTTTTCCATTGAGAAAACCCTACATATTCCAAAATTTGTTGAATGGTGTGTCAACAACTATTCGTCAACTAAGAGGGTGATTATGAATAGTGGTACCACCAAAATTCTCTGTTAAGTTAATGCGAAAACTATTCCCAAGGTTTTGAGTTTACCTGGGAGTTTTCCTAGAAACCCCAAGTCTTTTAATGAGGAAGTTTTGGTCAGATTGTACAGAGAGTGTAAACCTAAAGATAGAAATAGTTTCTTGTCAAGAATTTTGAAAACTAGCTAGTCACTAGAAACCTTCCTTTACCCTTAAATGCCGATATTTTCCAGGAAGAAGTTCAATTGGTCTTATCTTTGTTGATTCAAATTTTGGGTCGTTATAATGATAAGTATGTAAATGAAGTCATGTTAGGTTTTCTGTTAAGAGTGGGTTCACCTGAGTTAGAATCAAGTCCAGCTTGTTGTTCTAACCTTGATGAGTTCTTAGCCAATGAAATTCACTCACAATTGATGGAATTTCCCAAGTTGAGGTATTTCAGATATCAATCCTATATGCTTAACATGCTTTTGTGCTCAAAAGTATCAAAGTTACATTTCCTTGGCACAAGTTTTTCTCCTGATCTTCCCAAGCATATTAATATGTTTGATTTCATCAACATAATCATAGTAGAAGTGTACAAAATTATTTTTTTATGCTGATTTGCCTAGAGTTTTACAGGATATAATGAAGAATACACTACAACCTTCACCAAAAAGTCAAACAGACGACTAGTTTTTGTACAAAGAATTCACTGTTATTAGCGTATATGGTTTCACTAGAGCACCATACAAGTTACCAACTTTCTTGACCCCAAGAATTTTTCCTCAGAATTCATCACGCAAAGATTATTTTCAGAGCATGAAGATTTTGGTGCTTTCAAAAATCTTTAGATGTGAAATTCCCTCTTAAAATTGGTCCATTCATCTTGAAAAATAAAGCATCTTTATTTGTAGTTGAAAGATTACTAGGGATTATGGATTTTAAGAAAATGGGAAGTTTGAATTATGATCCACATCAAGTTATTTCTCATAGGAGGAAACAAAATAAGAACAAATATTTTGAACATCAAATAATAGAATTTATGAATAAGATTGTTAATTTGTTAAGCTTTGAGCAGAACCATGAATAAATAAAAGAAGAGGTATTAGAAATTGATGTGGAAAAAAGACATAATTTGGGCTTGATGATTCAAACACCTTCCAATTCCGATCCAGTTAATAATAGAGCCATTTCAAAAATTGATGAAGAAGTTTCAAACAAAAGAATTAAGACATAGTCCCAAGGGGAAATAGTTATGCAGGATGAACAAAATTTGAGTGATTCAAGGAAGAGTGTTCTTTTGCAACAAAATCATGTACAAATGCAACAATATTATTTTTCAGATAAGGAGAAGCCGAAATCAAATTCCATATGTAAATCCAAGTTTGATCTTATTTCAAGTTATGCAGAAAAGATGAAGGAATCTTTTGCTGAAACAAAAAATCTATTTCCTCTAGTGAGAAAATTGATACATCAGAAAGTCTCGTTAACCTCACACTTGTACAAAATGAGATATAAGTGACCAGGAGACCAACACATTTGGTCATCATGGTTTTTTCAAGGGATAAATGACAAAAATTGAGAAATTTTAAGTGAGCTAACTAAAAATGACTAAGATAAATGACCAATTTGATCACGGGATAAGAACTAAACTAAAAATGATCAAGATAAATGACCAATTTGGTCATGGGATAAGAATTAAACTAAAAACGACCACATAACAATATGCCATTTATTTGGTCATTTTTAGTGGTGTCACTCCGACAATGAAAAATTACAAATTTGACAATGAATTTATACAGTTTACTAAATTTTAACTCTGCAGATGTATTCAAAGACCCCTGGTCTCTGAATCCATATGCAATGTTAAAATTTAGTAAATTGTAACATTGTAGATGGATTAAGAGACATGAGCTAGTGTCGAAACATGACGCCATATGAGAACCTGCTAATTTTTTTGCAAGATCATTTCATTTGTACTGTCACATCCAGTTCGATGTGCTTATGTCCATATCTTATTTAGTCATTTTTTCTTTCATATTTTCCCTTCAACAGATCCACCAAGTTGCATCATGTGCATCATCATAGTGTGGTTGAGTCAAGTCTTGGATATTTGTTGTCTTTTCCTATCGACATTGTGATGTTGTGAAGTTGCGGTCATTTTTTTTGGCTCATCATACTGGTCATGTTCATAATTTTTTTGAACAAAACCATCATCATTTGACCTTCTCGACAATTTGTTAAAGTTTTGACAAGTTCTTGTATTTTGCGTCATCATGTTAGCTAAAAATTCTCAATTTCACAACCTCCATTAATAATTCTCCATATGGATCTATTCATCATAGTTATCATCAGGTCTGAGTTTGGAAATTTATAAAGTTCTCAATGGGTCTCTCCCTTGCAAAAAATCATCAATATCCTCCATTTTGAAAAGAAGAAGAAAAAATCTTTCCTTTTTGTTAAATTCTTAAAAAAAATAAGAGTTACCATAATTCTAATATTTCCTCACATTGAAATTGAGTAGATAAATAGTTAATGATGTAAAATAAAACTATAAAATATAAAATGGATACACAACATTATATCAAGGAATAAAAAATAAAAAAACCATTTAACTAGAAACTATTTCTCCTGCCCATCCAATTATATTCAATTAGAAACAATTCCTCTAGTTTTTTTACCTTTTTTCAGGATAACACGTCCCTAGCTCCCACAAATCATGCTTGTCAAATAACACAGTTTATATATATATGTGCATTCATATGTGCTTCAAGGCTATTCAAGGGTCATGGATTATATGGGGTCTGATAAAACAACGACTTTTAGAGCAGTGGAAAATGTAATCTAAGGGTTGTTACCTCTAACTCGAGTACCCTTGCAATAGAAATGGAGAACTCATGATGAACATGAAGCATTGGCGCAAGCCATGAAGATCGATGCATGTTGTCCACGAACACACCTAATTCCTAGGCAATGCTTTCCATCATGAGCCATGTTATCAACTACTTCCTATTGAGATTTGCACCTTGCAATAGCCGCAGAGTAATTTGTATTTTTCCAGCATAAACGTCGGAGCTCAAGGATCCTCCTATGCCAAGGAGTAGTATAACCGCTAACCAAAACGCCCCCATCCTGCTGGATTTCGACAAACCAATTCGTGTTGAAATTGCAATTTCATTTGTTTAATTTTCAATTTCGATGATATGGGTAGTTTGAAAATTGAGGATTTAGTCTAGGGCATGCTTAATATTTGTTGAAATTGCGAAATTGGGAAAATAACAATTTTTAGGAAGAATTTTGACCGGTTTTTATCATATATTCATTGGAAAAGCGAGGAGTTTTAATCGTTTTTTATCCTACTTGGTATGCAAACATATAATATTATTTTCTAAAGGTCATGTTCAGTCCTTTATGAAAGTACCTTATTGTGGGAAGGTAAAGCCTCGGAGCTAGATAATTTCATTATAATAATACTAATATATCATTTATTTATTAATTATTACTTATTTTTTAAATTTTTATCATAGTTTTATAGGATATTATTAAGATGTAAATATATGAAACTTTATTCAACCGTTGCCCGGGTTCATGAAATTGGGGGATCCCGATATCTGCGAATGTTATTTGGGTGATTTTATCTCTACAGAGACCATAGTTTTTTGAGTTGTTCAAGACGCTATGCCGACTCCTTTGACATGGGTTTAGCACGCCCAGGACTCTTGTCTCCCATTGAACGAATAATATTGTGACTCCTTTGATAGGGGTTTAGCATGCCCAAGACTCTTGGCTCCCATTGAACAAATGATATGGTGACTCCTTTGACAGGGGTTTAGCATGCCATGGACTCTTGTCTCCCATTGAACATGTGATGGAGTTTGTGGATCACTCAATGGATTCTATGCGGCATTCCTCTATGAAAGCCTCCATTTTAGTTTTTCTCTACTTTCAAAAGGCCATCAGATGCGAGCTCAACACACTTCACAGGGATGCATTGGCTATTGAGAAGAAGAGTGACGGTGAGATTTAGACCCTGCTCGATTGGTAGCACTTCCTGCAGTCATTTACAAGAACCACAGCAATGCTGATATGGTGCATACAAAATGTTCGAACATAATATAAGAGCCTAATTTGATCAATTGAGATTGTAGAATTTTTTGAACTAATATACTAAAAAAATGATAAGAAGATTTTCTATGGTTGAAAATATATTAAGGGCTTTCCCTTTTTGTGTTGGTCTTCTTGCTGAGGAAAAGCTTTGCTCCAATTCTTCTTTAAGGTTCAAGAAACCAAAGCAGGTATGACCTGCTAGATAATAAAGGTGTTTTTTTTGGAATAAAATGATTTTTTTAACTATCAATACAAAACCGTATATAGATTTAAAGCATTTGAAACGAAAAATAATAGATTAGATGCTTAATCAGCCTACAGAAGATGTGTATGTTGTGCGGATCCCATGGACAATAGTTAAAAATTCCCTACATCATATTTACAAATTTGACTCTTGAGTTAAGATGCCATACAAAAAAATACTAACAATATTAGTATAACTAAGTCCAGAAATCTAGCACACATACATAAGAAAAACCTAGAAAACAAGAAGCATCAACAGGGCAGCAATAGGAATCATTCGTGTGTTGGGAGAGTCAACACGATCCTTGGGGGGTGGGGCCTAGCCATCAATAGCAGGTTCAAACTCCGTTACAATGGGCTCCCGTCCATCATTTCATTGTTCAGGCTCAGGGGCCTTCTTGGCTTCAAAAATATTGAGAACTAGTTGAGGGAGCTTGATCTGGATTTATGTGAGAACAAAATGAAAGAAAGGATATAACATCATAAACACATACATATTGCAATGAAAACAGAGGTAAAATAAAAAAATATTCTATTAAATAGGGGAAATAGAATAGACTGTAAATACAACAGCTAGAATGGTGGTAGCTATATCTGAGAAGAAATGTGACTCAGTACACTCATCCATGCCAAGCTAAATTCAAAATGAGGCCAAAAGGGCCTATTTATAATAAGCATGAGGGTGACAACCCAAAAGTCCAAAACATAACGCTAGAAGATGAACCGTCATAAACTTTGCGGCCCCAAGGTGGTTAGTTGAAGAATCAACTTCTCGGGGTCATAATTTTTGCATACAATCTTCAATTTGGGCGCTCGATAGCTCGTTCAAAAGGTCTATCCGAGATTTACATATTTTGACTAGGCCAAATGCATTCCCTTTGAAACCATTACCCCCAAACTGCCAAAAACGTCGTTTAGGGCCTCAAAATGACCCCAGAAGTTTGGGACCCAAAAAATCGTAGAAAAATAACTAGGAAACTACCACAATGGACAATTGTTTTGAGCCAGTGGAATAGGTGGATGGACACTGATCTCCATATGGATCATATCTTTTCATTGTGATGTTGGGGCAATGTATTCTAACTATGAAACCATTCTATGCTCTTCCTTCTCTCTTGAACAACCCAGCTAGGCGCCCAAAGGCGGTGCTTGCTTCTAAGCACTTAGATTTCCTAGAACGAGCTAAGGGGGAAAGAGAGTGATTAGGGGTTCCTTGCTATGAAAGTCCACCACTTCCATTTCAACCTACTGGAATTGGATATTATTATGAAATTGAATATTTACATAGATTAGCATACATACATACCAAGAAAAAAAAGTTCAGTTTGTGCCTTGCTAAAAGGTGCTTCATTTCTTTTCTTCCAAATCAAGTAGAGGACTTCTATCCTAACAAGCTACTACAATTCATTGAATTCAATGGCCTAAAGGATTTTGTCACTTTGCAGGGTGATTTTCTAGTATATATCTGAGCAAATGGATAGAGTTTAGACACCCATCCCCAAGTAGACATAGCAAAGGGACAAAACTAAAACAATTGGGCTATTTTGTCACACGAAGAACAATTGGGATATGATATGTCGGTTTGGACAAGTCTTTGGCCCATACCAGGCCCCCAAGAATCATGGGACCATACAAAAAGGCATTCTTATACTCTACAAGATTCTTCCACATGCTATCAAGTTGAAAGAGCCAAATGTTCTGCTAAGGCTTAAACCTCCTCAGCTTCTTTAGTTGACCATTTTGCATGGGTTTCGACATAACCACTTATATCTATCAACACACTTGTATTTTTTGAAGGCCTTGGCTATGTTTTGTTTCCAGTATTTCCGTCAAGCAGCCAAGGCTTGAAGATCTTGGAAGGAATAATCTATTTGATGCACTCAATAAGATTTCCTAAGTTTGATAGATAAATTTTGGCATTAGCTTGGACTAGGTTACCTTGTCCGAAGTTTTTTTGTAAGAAATATCCTTAATCGTGTGAATGGCCCTCTTGAAGAAGTGAAGGGTCGACAACCAAGCATTTTTAGTGAAAACTTTACCATTTGAAGCAACAGAAGGGACCTTTAGATACAATAATTATTAAGACAAAAGCATGATATAAGGGCTTCCCCTTTCTATCTTAATTGAGAGTTGAAAGGTTCCCAAGCCTTGCATATGCTTTGGGCCATGAAAGTTCCCTTAATTTTGACTTGGATTAGAGTGACAATAAAAATTTGAAGGTTTAGGCCATTTTGGAAGTTTTTACCTAGAGGGGTCCTTTGACTCGGGACAAGATACAATTGCCAAGAAAGATTTTCAATCCTCCTTATTTTCAATCTCCCCAATGACCCATTTAGCATAGAGGGTTTGGCCTTGAACGTACATTTTAATAATGTCCCCCATCCCTTCCATAAGTTGCACAAATAACAGTTTACTCTTTTAAATCCTTTTCCTTCATCTATATTGACCCACATAATATTGTGAAGGGATTTCTCAAGCATTTGATAAGCACTCAACAAAGAGCACCCAACATGACGAATGATGTGAAGCCAATAAATTTATGCAGTTTTGAAGTTTGCAATTAACTTCATGGGATTGTTATCCATTTTTCATTTGTCTCCTCTACTCATTGTTTGACATATCCTAGAGTTCTTTAGTGCAAGCTTGGAAAACAAAGGGGATTCCCAACAACTTAAATATTCAATCATGAAAGATCCATGACAATATTCAGCCAACCAATGAAAGGGGAAGATCCTTTTGACTCTACCCGTGGGTATATTAAGAATGCATTTGTGCAGATATTGACTTAGGTTTCACTTAACCATGGTCATGTTTTAGTCACAGTTTAAACCTATTCCCCAACGTGGCATGTTTCCTCAACTTCATAATCATTGTGGCTGCTATTTCTGTCGGTGGATTGATTGATGTTACAGGGTTTGTTTTAACATCAAGGGTTTCTATTTAATATTTCATTCATTGATGCTTGTCCCACTCCTAATGCCATATTATATATAACCACGTCTGTTTGCAGAGATATTGAACCAGAATGTGTTTCCTTGACCCATAGAATGTTCATCTGTGGAAGGAAGGCAATAGAGGTGGACAATATGGGGGATTTTCGACAATGGGATCAAGAAGCGTCACAATGGGATCTTGTATCCCCAGTGTCGCATCGAGAGTATTGCATCCCAGGTATGCCGTGCTTCTCCAACTCAAATAGTAAAAAATACATGAGCATATGATGGAGGGAAAATTGAAAGCCATCTCTTTAAAAGAAGATTAAAACCATATCCCTTCCAATGTTATCCTTAATGCAGACTGTGCATCAATCACCTTGGCTTTAACCTACACTTTACTTTAACAAAAAGGTGCTCAAGATGTATTTTAGATGGATAACTCTATTTCCTGATCAACTTTCACAGTCTCTGGTTCAACTTTCCAACCCATAGACACGGTTCTTGTGACTCTCAACTCATTCTCCTCTAAGCTTGGCTGACAAAACCGACCCAATTTTTTTTTTGAATTTTCCAAGTTGATGCTTTTCTAGAGGCTTAAGGATGGAAACGATAAACATGAAACAAAAATTAAAACGCTAGAGGAGAAATAAAAAAACAGAGGTGATTTGGACCTACTTCCAAACTGCTAAACAATAGATCCCAAGCCTCTGTCAATATAATCCTCAAGAAGGTAACGTGGCAACTGGAAATGAAAAAGTAAAAAGAAAGACACGGAATGACCTACAATAAAATTCTTAAAACCCAGGACATATTTTGTAATAAGAAAGAGTGTATTCTTCTATTTATTGTAGATGTATGCTCCTTTCTAAATATCTTAAGTCGCATAACATGCTCAGAAGTTGCCCATTTTTGTTTTATAAAGAAAAAAACATGGTCAATAAGGAGAAAGGATAAGATATACACCTACTGTTATTACTTGTAATTTTTTGTTACCTGTGTGCTTTTGCCACATCTTGTCTCCCCACATATTACTGTCACAGATGAGTTCTTAACTGCATCCATATTACTGTCACAGATGAGATGAGTTCTTAACTGCATCCACAACATGCTCGTTCTTCTTGAAGGAAGGTAACTTATGCCTAGTGGCACACATTTCTGAATGTGCTGGAGAACTTTGAATGTAGTCCCGACCCTTCTTCATCCGCAAACTAATGTTGTGGTAATATTCTTTAGCACTGTGAAAACTCTTTGACACACTGACAGTTTCAGCATTTCTTGATAATTTCCCATCACAGTGATTGTGTCTTAGCGCTGGAGGACAATAGAATGAAGTTACAACCGATGTGCAAGACATTTCAAGAGGCTTGAAATTGTCCATATATGTATTAGTTGAAAACTAGTTTCAACGAATCCCTCCTTACTACAAGCTGGTGCCACTATATCTGTCATTTTTTCTTCTGAAGATTGCACTTCTATAATATATTTCATTATTAAATAATTTGCATCAAGCATCAACTGTTGCTAAACAAAATAGTTCATAGATCACCTGCATGCAGACTAATTCTACAACTCTTTTATAAATGTTTCTGGTAAGTTCTAGGAGAAACTTGGAGGGCTTATGAATACCACAATTGGGATTTTAAAAGGATAAAGGATCCCAAGAAGCACCTTCACCTATAACAAAATAAATATCAATCAAACTGATACTTGTAGAAACTATTGTGTAACATTGTTTGCAAATAACTGATCGATCTTATAAAGAGTAATAATTTTATAAAAGAAATTTATAATATGACTAACATATGCAAGGATTGTAGTATAAATCAACATTGATTTAAAACTTTCCTACAAATCCCAGATTCATATGCAAGGAATTCTCTTGAACCTCCATTCCAACTATTAGAAGTCAATACCATCAAATGTAGAATTGGATGTCTTCAAACTGAGGTCTATATCGGAATGAATGCATCCATATCCAGTGGTATTGATGATGTTTCCATGAGATTTATGTTAAATTTGAAAAAAAATAGGGACAAGGAAATGGCTTCTTCTCCAAATATTGACTGCAATTCCACATGCTCCTCAGACCTCAACCATGAAGCTAATTTGTGCTTTTGTCAAGTTTGTTAAAAGTATTTTCAGATGACTTTTTCTCCATAGTCTGCATAAATAATCTATGTAGTATTATATCTTCATCCCCATTAGCCTCTGACAGAAAAATCTTGCAGCGATGATGATCATAGCCATACTCAAGTAATCGTGCAATGCTTCGATTTTCTGGAGGAAAATTATTAACAGTTTCTTCATTTTTATTTACCAATACTTGCACTAAGTCTTTAGATGCCCTAGGAGCAAATTTAAAGGGTAATTGATTTTCAGGAACATGCAACATCAACCAATCAAGACAAGTTGATGATTGATTTGACGTTGTTAGAGAAACACTAACATAATGCTCCTTGAACCCCATACCTATCGACTCAGATCTAGTTTTGTATTCAGTATGAGTATTGGATATTTTCTATACTAAACCCTTGTTTTTAAATTTAAGAGCACCATGCCCCAAGGGTTGGTTTGGACAACACCCTTTCTCTAACTCAACATTATCCCTCAAACTACATTTTATCCTGGATCCATTATTGTCGATCACCCCTATATCATTATTGTGTACACACACAAAATATGATTTGTGCATTGTTTCTTGGCATTGTTGATTTTGATATGTACATGGAGAAGTCGAAACAATACATGGGAGTAACCCTTGAAAAACAAATTATTTAGGTAACAAAAACCAAGAGCATAGGCTGTAGAAAACTACATTCCATTTTACAACCAAAATAAAGAGCAGGATAATAGTTATGATGAGTCTCTAACCTTCCTTGAACAAGATGAAAGGGATTCAAAGCTCCTTGTGGAGGCAGGATGCTTTCCATGACACACCCCTTACTTACTTGAAAGGAGTACTACAATTTGATTTTTTGGGCCAGAATTCATTGGGATAGTCTTAAAATTTATATACTAGAAGTCTAACATACAGAAGTCGCAAAGTACCTAGTTCTCATTTTGTAGCCATTCTACTTCAGCTTCTTGGAGCCTATCAGTCATGTCCTCATATTTGATTCTCCTTTTAATAGGTCTGGAAATTGCAAGGACTCCACCCTAGATTAAATCCTGCAATTTGTTGTGCATATTCATATGCATTCCTACAAGTGGATACCCATGCCTTCAAATGGAACTCAAACTTCTCTCTTAAGCACTGAGGTCAAGACATACACTCTTCCTAGATAACAACATACCTAGGTTTCCAATGTGAATGCTCTAACGTTTATCTACATTCTTCTTTAAGTATTCTCTTGTTCCTTCTTGGTTTCTTCCCTTTCAAAAGGAGTCAATCCATCTATTTTCCAACTGAGGCATTTTAGTTTTACTACCTCTTTCTCCTTGGGTATTAGCCTGTCCTCGCAAAACTAATGTATGTTTTATCTCTCATTCTTAAGAAATTGGGTAAGAGGGGAATCTCTTTCTCTCTTCTGTTTCTCATCTTTAATGCTTATATTCTTCTTTGACGCTCACTTCCTATTTTTCTAGGGGTAGTATTTGTTTTGCTTCTAACCATTGCTTCTACCAAAGAGCTACCCTAATCTTCTGTTGAGTTACCTGGACCCATTATTCCCCATCATAACTGTTAGATCCTTAGTATATGGTCATGTTTATAACTTATTCCTTTTCCCTTTAATCACATGATACACAAATTTGGAAATGAAGTTGTGAGGGTTTTAATGGGAAAACAAGGATAGTTAAGGATGTTAAATTTCAAACCATGGTTAGAAGATTCTACACTTATAAAGAATAACTTGGACCTAGGTAACTTAACAATTGAAGACCTCAATCAAAACATCAATACCTAAATACATTAATCTGCAAACACATATTGTTGGAAATTATGATCAACAAATACAAATATATAAACTTTCAATTACATCGATATTCTATGGGAAAACTGAGAGGAAGAAATACATTGCAATAGCTCAAAACTAAAACTTGTTAACCAACACAGTGGTGCACCTCACATCTCCTTTATGGAGTAGGAAGAGGAGGAAAAGTACAATGTATTAGGACACATGCAAGAAGTACTCAGTTTCACTTGGTCAAACCCTAACCCTAATTGATCATTGAGTGCAGCCTCCTACATTGATGGGAGTGCTAGGAATGGAGCACCCCAACTGGAGATGACTAAGTCAAAGCACGTGGTCACTGAAACTCTAAGCTAGAGATAAACTAGTGCACACATCATAGGGATATGCATCCATCTATACTAGAATACAACCTCTCATGTGATGCACCCTAGGCATCCCATGGATCTATGCCTTGTATAAGATTAGACGATGCATGCAACCCAAAAGTTGAATTGACTTGAAGATGACTAAATATCTTAAAGAGCTAGAAAAATTCATGTACAAATATTTAAATAAACACGTCTCAGTTGGAGAAACAATTGCTTCCATAATATTCTTGATCCACTATTAGCATTCCTGGTTGTAGGCATGCACATTAAATGTTGGGGCATCTTCATGAGGGATGGAAATTAGTGTCAAGGGTAGGGAAATGTTCATTATGAAATTTGTCATTATGAATATGTCTTGAATATTATGAAAATTTTCTAACCATGCAATTGATGTATTTGACTTGTAGGAAATATCATGTACAATCACCTACAAGAAAAGAAGAACGAGACTTGTTTCAAAGAACAAGTGACGACGGTTCAAGATTCATTCCAATAAACAATATACATGAAGATGAACCTGAAGCTCCCATGGTCAGAGACACGTGATGAAAGAAATAGATTCAGAAGAATATAAGAATCATGATATGACCTAAAGAGAGCGGTAGATCCACCTCGAGAGATGAAGACCATCTTAGGCACAAGATATAATTCAATATGAAGAAAATTATGATAGGACTTCCAACAAAAGTAAGAGGACTCAAATACACTCTAGTTATGTGGCATTGTTGAGTGACATCATTGATGTAGATCCTTCTAGGTATGAAGAAGTAGCCAAGGAGAAATGGAAGAATACCATTTCTCCTTCAAAGAATACCATGATCAAAGAATACTAGTTGATCATGAGGAATGATGTCTAGGATGTGGTTTTGAAACCTGAAGAGAAGTTCACAGTATTTTCCATGTGGATCTACAAGATCAAGCATGAAGCAGATGGCATCATCAAGGGATACAAATTAAGATTCACGGTTTTTCTCAGAAATAGGAAGTAGACTATGGCATGCCATACTCCATTGACTAAGACACACTTCTCCAGTGAAGTAGAAGTGTATATCGAGCAAATAAGCACATGTGCACAAAAGGATTTGTACAAGCTCAAACAACACCCATGGATAAGGACAACCAATTACATGAGGATCTTGAAGATCACCTAGAGTGATGAAGATCTTAACCTTTGCTACAAAGTTGAAGATGGAAGCCTATAGAGGATGACAATCTCACATTGGGTGCAAGAGGAAGTTGTCAAGAAAGTTCAAGATAGAGGATATTAGTATCCAGTTGTACCCAAGATGGTTACATAGAATATTAGTAGAAGAGGATGCTACCTGTCACTCCATTACATAATGTTTCGATACATAGAGTACAAAATGCATAGGGAGGATGATTCTCCACTTTAGAGGTAGTGACTGTAGAATATCTCTGAGTTAGACATGGTACAAAAAGATGGACAAATTCCTGATGGACTTAGGATTTGCCAAGAGTAAAGTGGGTTCCAACCTTTACTTTAAGGTTGAATGCAGAAGACTAAGATATGTGGATGACTTGATAGGATGAACTCATTATATATACAAAGAGGAAGTGTTGAAGACAGAAAGATAAATTTAGGAATTTTGGGATCAGGTGTGATCTCATGGCTTTGCAGAAAGAATCCGAGTACATTACAACATCTTCAGCCTGTAGCGAAGTAGTATGGCTTTGCAAACTATTGGCAGGATTGTGGAGATAGATGCAACTGATATTTATAGTGACAACCAGAGTTGTAGAGAACCTGATGTTTCATAAATTCTAAGAGATGGTGCAGAGAGGAGTCGTGAAGCTCCAGTATGTTCCTACAGAGGAATAAGTTGTGGATGTACAATAAAATAATAATGAGCCCCAATGGTTTGGTCACTGTATAAAGATCCTGGTCGTATCTTCATGGGTAGATCCCAATATGGTTGGTGACATCACTGAGGGTGGATCTGAGTATGACTGGTCATATCACTAAGTGTAGATCCCAACATGGTTAGTGGTATCCTCACAAGGAAGATCCCAGGAAGGTTGGTCGTATCTTCAAATAGGAATATCCCAATGAGTTGTGGTCCTGCATTCATTTGTGGATGTTGTGTTCCTGCATTCATTTGTGGACGTTGTGTTCCTTCATTCATTTGCGGACGTTGTGGTATTACATTCATTTGTGGAAGTTGTGGTCCTACATTCATTTGCAGACATTGTGGTCTTGGATTCATATTGTGGACGTTGTGGTCCTACATTCACTTGTGGACGTCGTGGTACTACATTCATTTGCAGATGTTGTGGTCCTGCATTCATTTGAGAATGTTGTGGTCCTGCATTCATTTGCGGACAATCCAACACCTTTTTATGTTGTGGGTTATTTCACATTAAGTTGTGATATTGAGTTTATTGCAGGTGATGTTTAGATAAGGATACTTGTTATGATATGTGATGAGACGAGATGATGTGATGAGATGTGATGCTCGTGATGATGTGATGAGATGCGATGCTCTTGACAATGCGACGAGATGATATGTGATGCTTATGATGATGCATTAACGAGATGCGATGCTTGTAATCATGTGTCAAGATAGGATTCTCGTACGAATGTGTCCATGACATGATGATCGAGGTGTGATTCCCATGATGGTGATATTCAACAGATGATGATAATGTTGATGTAGTTGTGAAAGCTTCCTATGACGTATAGGCTTACCAGTCAGTTGTACATATGTGTTGATGTGTTATAAAATACCCTCCTTGTTAAGAGGGAGTGTTAAAGAAATACAACCATGAAAGGTATTCTATTTTATTATTATTATTGTTATTAATTCTTATGGAGATGTTGTTCCTCTGATTAGGGATATCATTGATGTAATTGGTCATGTAAATTCTTGAGGTAAAACCTCCATTGTAAGTCGATTCAATAGTACCCACAAAATTATTATTAAAATGTATTTTTGAGTCTTCTAAGGAATGTCGGCCTTAGCATCAAGGAGAAGTCGACCCAGTTGGGTTATTAGGCCTTTCAGCTGATCAATATAAATAGGAGAAGCGCCTCCCTCATTTGGACAAGCAAAATATATCAGCAGTTGCGCTAGAGAGAGAAAGAGTAGTTTATTGAGGAAGTTTTTACATCTTCCTCTTGTCACAAAACTTCATGAGATGCAAATTTGATTCAAATGATTATTTGCAGCATATTAGGGACTCAATTATAATTATTGTATTGTATGTTGATGATTTTTTAATCTCTGGAAGCTCCACTGATAAAAAAATTGCAGTTAAAATTTCTTTGCATCATTCTTTTTTAATCACCGATTTGGGGTTGTTGAGACAATTCCTTGGGCTTGAAATCATCCAGTCCTCTTCAGGAATCAAGGTATCTCAACAAAAAATACATTTAAGACCTTCTAAATAAGTCAAATTGAAAAAATGCAAGGATTCCAAGTTTAATTTTTTCTATGGTATTAAGCTTGAAGATGGTGATTCTACTCTTCTAGTAAAGAGTGCATTGTACAAGCAACTAGTTGGGAGTTTGTTATACTTAAAACACTCTTGACCTGATATTACATTTTCTATTAGTGAAGTGTTAAGATACACGTAGGAGATTCATGAAATCCATTGGAAGGCATCCAAAATAATCTTTCATTATGTGCAAGGAACAAGATCCCATGGATTACACTATGCATCCCACTCTTCACTAGAATATCCCATTGGTTTCACTAATTCCAACTGGGATGGTGATAATTATGATTGGAAGTCAAACTATGGATTTGTTTTTCATGCTTGGTGGTGGGCCCATTCACTGGTAAAGAAAGAAACAAAGTTCCATTGCACTCTGTTCTGCAGAAGCTGGATGCATGGGTGTTATGAATGTAACAACTCGATGTGTTTGGTTGCAAGCAATTATTTCAGATTTTGGTATTTTTGATGCAAGAGCATAGACTACCTCATTGAAGTCATAAATGACTTCACAAGGTCAAGGGAAACTTAATGAGACCTAGGGTATCACACTTATGTAAATTGCTTTATTTTATAAAAAGATGAATAAATCTGGATAAGGATACTCAATCCTTTCCATGTGTAACAGATAGGGTTGAGTTGAAGTCTGTTGAGTATTTCTAGTAAGTCATTAGCAGAGTCATAAGTATCGATCCTATCTTCATGGATTTGAGAAACATAAATATATTTGTATTTAAACATAGTTAGCATAATTGGTAGATAGCTTGATAAGCTCAAGAGTTTTGATAGATTGGGAGCTTAGTTTACCTCACAGAGCTTACGATAGCTCGAAGAGGTTGGGAGGTTATATCAAGAGGAAAAAGCTCAAAGTTTATACTTTTGGAGCATACACATAGAGAGAAGTCTTTGTTTTTATTGATCTATCCATTGTATTTAGGTTCAGATAAAGGACCATTATGAAATAAAATTGTATGTCTGTATTTTTGGAAGAAATTCCCATTTGAATCATATATTGTGACCACGTTGATTATATGGTTAGTTGAATGGAGAAATGTTTTGAGTATTGACAAGGTTTGCAGGTAGAATTCACTGATTTCGTGCGTAGGGGTAAACCATCAGGTTCTACACAGTCAATCGATGATTGATGTGCATCATCAAGTAGATCTACGACAAGAAGAGATCTTGCTATCGAGCTTGCAAAGTTGACGAAGGAGATTAGAGGGTGATAAATATCAATGACTATGAGCTATTTTGCTAGGAGAAATAGAGAAGACAAAGAAAATCTTGATGGGCGTGATATTTGATGAAATCCACCTCATAATATTTGAGATCCACCGTCAATCTGGATCTGACGGTTGACAATTCATGTCACCGACGAACTAGTAAGTAATTTAATTGCTGGAGATGGGAGCGAAATCCTTGTGAAATCCAATTCACCGAATATTTGAAATCCGCTCTTTGTTGAGCACTTATGGGACATTGGTTGAGCATGGTTAAATTTAGCAGTTTTGCTAAATATAGAACCGACTAATTTGGATATCAATCTCCCTAAATACTAATACAAGGGGATCCTGGCATCAATTGGTATCAGAGTAGAAAAGGGATTCTGCATTAAGGCATGAAAGTGTGGTCACAATAGTAATTTGTTTATGAAAGGAGGAATTGTTAGATAGGAGTTTATTTTCTTCTATGAAAGAAAATACCATATTTACTCCTAAGATACTAACCAATTCAGTGTAGGTTATTATTAACTGGAAAGATGCATATCATGGTGCAAAAGAATTGCATACAATGGAAAGAAGTTTTGCAATACTAATTTGCAAGTTGAGTAAGAATGTTCTTTGAGGAGAATAAGGAAGAACTTTGATTTCTGAATCGAGGAATTAAGGGGAAATTGCGGTAAGGGAACCGTCACAACAGAGTGCTGTAGGAGATGAATACAAGTGTTAAGCTTGTAGAGAGCATAGTGAGTGCTCAAGGGTTCCATGTGAGAACCAAGAGAATGCCAATAGGTCAAGTAGAAGGAAACTTGATGAGGTGTTGAGAGGGGAGGATTGATTGAAGTTCATTATGAGAATGGATAAAATCATGGAGGTAGTGAAAATGGTGATTGTTGATAGTCATCTAAAGGGTTCAAGAGGAAGCCACAATAGAGTAAAGGAGGATGCTAGTGCATTTGGTGTCAAGAGGATGAGTCAAAGTAATTTTGACAGAGAGATTACTGATATGAAGCAAAGGCTTAGTATAGTGACATAACTACTGCATGAAGAAGATACAGAAGATCAGTATTATGGATGGAAGTTGAAGAGGAAAGAGAAATGGTCTGTAAAAAGGTTATGTGCTAGGAATCTCAAACACAAGCTTAGTGTTTGGGTGAAGGAAGGGGAAAGTCTCAGGGCATCTGAGCATGAAGAGGAAGTTCACATCATGTGTGAACCTGGGAAAGATGAAGAGAAAGAGGATGTTGAGACAGAGTTTACTAAAAAACTCATGAACATGGAAAATAATTCATATCCATATGAGAAGGAAGAAAGGGATGTTGATGAGAGGTCTATTAGGGATATGAAAGATTTTTTCGCAGAAACAAATCAACATGGAAAGTTGGAGAAGAAGGAATCAACTGATACTGAAGTTCCTTATGTTTTTAAAGCTAATGATATGCGTTTAACTGCAGATTGCACAAGTGGAACAGAGGGACAATTGCTGGATATTGTCCACCAGTTTGACGAGGATAAAGATGAAGATAAAATAATGGATATGTGGAATGTCTATGTCTTAAATATATATTTTCTAAATTTGTTACAAGTATTATGCAAATGGATAGCTGGGATAGTGAATGAGGAAGCATAGTTGTCTGATGGAAATAAAATTTATTTTCATTGGCTAAAGGAAAATATAGAGAAAGAAATTGTCTTGAGAGACAATATGGCAGCTTAGGAAAGGGCTGAAGATATTGAAGGAAGTGGTAATGAATTTGTTGTGTTACAACAATGGGAGAAGCCTTTGTAGGTTTTAAACACTTATGAGTAAGAGTATGTTGCAATAGAGGATAATCATATTGATTATATTCTTATGACTGAGGAGGACATCTAGACACATGTAATTCAGCAAAGAGACAAGCTGGATGATGAAATTGACGAGTTGTGGAAGCTTATGCAAAAAAGTTCAAAGAGGAGGTATGGCAGAAAAAGGAAGACAATTAGTCTTGGAGAGAAGTTGACTGTATAGATATGCATAAGTAAAGCTTATGGTGGTTTGCAAATTAAGATATGGGATCTGAGAGGTTTGAGGATTAAATTTAATGACCAAAGGGTCATGGTTTATTTTGGAAACATAAAGATGGTGATGTGAAAAAAAAAGTAAGAAGATAAGGGCCGGAGAATTCATGCAAGGAATTCTTGAGTATCAAAATTTTTCCTGACATTATGTTTATTAGTTTGTTTTTGTAACAGGGGAAATTGACCTATTCACATGTAGATAAAAGCGAACCTACTGACAAGTTGTTTGTAGGCCAGGTAAAGGAGGAGCACAAATGGTCATTGAAGTCAGAACATGTACCAAAGACCCGTTCATGACAAATTGTTGGAGGATATGACTAAAGGGACTGCTCAAGATGAGAACATTGCCAAGATTTATACTTTGGGTGTCTGCTGAAATGTTACAGAAAACCAGTAGTAAGGGAGCTCATGGACAGGAGCCCATGAAGAGTTTCAAGCTGGGGAGTCTAATGCAGGAGCATATAATACCTCAGTGAAGTAGTCTATCAAACAATTTATGATGTCATAGAGTACATGGAAATAACAGTAAGAGTAGTACTGTTAAACTACTCTAGGACTGTGACTCCAACTGCTACTTCAATAGGTTGATAATTTAATAGTAAGGAAATAATAGTAAATCTGGTGAATAATTTAATTTTCTTTATCAACATTTTTATATTTTTAATCCTTCTTATAATGCTCATGTTTACCACATTTTCATCATTTTCTCAAATATTTCCCTAGAGATTTAGATATACTCTTAGCTTTGGATCTCCCTCTTGAAGCCTTATTTTTATTTCTATCTTGGATACAAACTCTCACAAACAAGGCATCCATGCTCTGACTATTCGTGGATTTCCATCTCATTTCCTCTGATAGCAAGGATTCCATTGTTTCCTCAAACGTAAAAGTGGATTGACTAGCACTACCTATTTCTACAACCAAATTATCCTAGGAATCTTGTAAATAACTTAACAAGGTAATGCATTTGTATTCTTCCTCCATCTTAGTACCAATAGAGGTAAGTTCACTTACTAGAATATTATAGACATTTAGATGATATGTCACTATTTTGACATCATCCATAGTAATTTGAAACAACTTCTTTTGAAGAAACAACTTTTTTACTAGGGACTTTGATTAATACAATATCCCTAGATTTCTCAACAACTTCAATGCAATGTCTTATCCATATACATTCAACAACACAAAATATGATAGGGAAAGTTGAATTGTACTCCTTGATATTCTTTCCAATTTCTCCTAATCTTCTTTCCTCAGTATAGTAGGTTGTATACTGTGATACATACCAATCCATTACTCTCAATCTACGAAAAGATCTTCCATCTTTATCTTTTATAGCTCAAATTTCTGACCATTAAATTTATCAATCTTTATTCTAAAACTACTTTCCATTCTCTTTCACAACATGAATCATACGTTGTAGATCCCATTGAACCCATATTTATGGAAGACCCAAGATAAACTTACTCTATCTAATGAGCATGGAAGTAAGAATCAAATTAGACAGAAAGGGATTGTAGGGTGACACAACCCATTATTAGAATTATTTAATAATCCTTCCTTGTCCACCTAGTCCAAGAAGGTCGGATTTTAAGTGCCTCGAGTGTAAGTGTCGAATCTCTTTCTTTGGGAAATTTTTATTGTTTCATTGACAATTTTTCGGAAACCATCATGAGCTGATCAAGTTATCAATCTGCCTTTCTTCTGCACAGTTTTCTTGATAAAAGATTTCGTATGTGCTAAGATTGAAAGTCAAAACTATTGAAGAGGGCCAAATTTTCCATAGACATTTTTGCTGAAGAGCCAAACTAATCTTTAAGATGAATCAAGTTAATCTTTCCATAAATAAGCTTATTTTGGTTTCATTGAGTTTGATTTGGTCGCTAGGGTAAAATCCTACATTAGGAATCATAATTTGGCTATCTTCTCAAAAGTCTTAGATATAACTATATTATACCTAAAATAAACTTTGTGATTGGAGTTTATTTTTGTACAAAGCCTCAAACCATTAATTTGACTCCTTTCTCCCATTAAAAGAACCGGTGGCCTCTATGAGAGCGTACTCTGTCCAAAAATATTGAGTTAATATATATATGATATTACCCTAAAGGACAACGACTTCTATGGGAAGGTCGGCTTGTTCTTTGTTTGTTCATTATTTATTAAACTTCTTCATGGATAAATTGTCTTCAGCGTTAGTACCGGTTTGAACCAAAACTAAACAACTGTCTTTTTAATATTAAAGAGAGTGAGTGGTTAACTGATAAAAAGAGAATCTAGTGGAAGCTGCGGTAATGTTAAAGTGATTGTCAATCAGTAGAGAACTCCACTCTTGCGTTAATTTATTATTAAATGCCATAAAAACAATTATACGATTTCTTATTATTTGAAAAAACAAGTATTTATGAAATGAGCTAAGTATATTGTATTAGATGAGTATAATACATTTTAAGAAAACCCAGCTTAATGATTAATTTTTTAACTAGGAAAATCTATTGCTTTTGGAAAAAGGTCAAAATGAAACATAGAGCATGGTGAAACCTTTCTCCTAGTTTTTCAAGATTGATGAAATACGACTTTTACCTAGTGGATTCATGCCAGCTCGAGGGTGGCCTCTTGGGTAGACTTACGCCAGATAGAGAGCCAAATGGTTGGGAGGAAAGTTGAAGTCAAACATTTAGTCGCCTTTAGTTAGTTGACTTACCAAGGTTCAAGTAGATATTCAGTTTTGGTTGTAATGTTAATATTAATCAATAGGCTACATGGAACTACTCAGACCTCCATGTGTCATTAATGTATATGATCATGGGAATAGATTAAAAGAATATCACCATTAGTTAATGCTTGAGATGTTGTAATCATGTTTATGGTGTGATATTGAGTTTCTATGAACAAAGACTCTTTTAGGTGTGATAAATCTTGTTGATTAAGTATTTTACATTTCCATTGTCATGATTAACCTTGGGATGAATAAGAGATGTAATGTTATCTTCATAGTGATAGGAACTTGGAGGAGTTTGGAGTGTTACTCTTGTTTAACACATGAGTGAATAGTTATATGTGATTAGATACTTGCATGTGTTTTTCTTTATATTAATAAGGAATAGATTCAGGGAGAACATAAGTATCCTTTATTGAGAGGATTTAGGCATTGATATTGTAATACACCTGGTTTTTGACCCCAAGGGGGAGGGGAATGTGTGCCCTGGTTTTGACCCCATGGTATTTGAATTGTACATGATGCATATATTATTGAGATCGTGGCATGGAACTGAAGGCCAAGGCCCTGTCATTGCTCTGGTGCTTTGCATAGGTGATCAAGGTTGATACCTATGGTGGTAGTGCTAAGTCAAGCACAATATATATTTTGATATATCATGTAAATGTACAAATTAATAAAATAACACAGCTAGATATGGGACTGCAAATGTTAAAGAGATGGGGACATGATTCCACAAGGGATAGGGAGTGAAGTTAGTCAAACTCCTGAGCCAAAAGGGTGTGACCAGATGTCAATGGGGAAACCCATGAATCCTCAGCTACCCTTTATCCTCTATCCTCAATCATCAATTTCTTCCAGAAGTTAGGGAGGCAGTTAATGCCTTGGGAAGAGTAAGGCATGGTAGTTTGATGGCTTGACTGAGAAAGCCTGCAAGTCTACAGGTCTGAAGCTTGGGAAGCCATGTTCTTGCTTCTGCAACAAGTAAACTCACGTGGAAATGTGTTCCCATTCCCTCATCCTTGAGTCGCACTGAATGTTGGATTCATTCGCGTTGTTGGTAGAGACAGCAAGGGAGATTCGTGTTTTTTGTTCGTGGTTGTTCATTATTCTACCATTCTATCGTCCTAGACCATTCGATCATTCTGATCAGTTTGTTCATGTGCATGTGTTGTTTCACTACCTTGAGTGGTAGAAGAGGAGTTCCATTGTGTTTTGTTGAGTGATTGGGAAGTGGATATCTCTCGATTTTATGAGAGTGTGACCCTCTGTGGTTTCCCAATTGCTATGGAGACGCATAATGTGGTGGTTCGACCATCCTAGGTTGCGGATGTGTGGTTCTGTAGGGTTTGTCTATGGGACATTGTGGTATGAGACCATGTTTCTTTGTGTTACAAAGTGAAGTTTCTTTGGCTTGTTACCTTAGCAGTATGAGAAACCCAACTGTAGGTTGGTTTACCGTGGTTTGATGTGAATGTTGGCTTGGATGAGTAATCCCAATGAACCCTATTGTTATTTGCCTTATTTCCTTAGTAGCCTGTGAAACCCAATTGTTTATTGGCTTGGTTGGACAGTCTGTCAAACTCAGCTATGTGTTGGCTTGACTATGTATGATATGACCTAATTCTGTGAGTGTTGGTGTGGCTGAGTAAGCCCTAATAAACCTAGTGGTATTTGGCTTGTTGTCTTGGTAGGTTGTAAAACCCAATTGTATATTGGCTTGGCTGGTTCTGAATGTGAAGGTTGGCTAGGATGAGTAAGTCCTAATAATCCCGGCTGTATGTGGCTTGTTGCCTTAGATAGTATGAGAAACCCAATTGTAGGTTGGTTTGACTCAGTTTTGATGTGAATGTTGGCTTGGTTAAGTAAGTCCAAGGAACCATTATGTTATTGGCTTGATGTCTTCACAACATGTGAAATCCAATTGTATATTGGTTTGGTTGGAAAGTCTGACAAACCCAACTAAAGGTTGGCTTCAATTTTTGTGTGTGCTTTGGTCTAGCTGTGTGTAAGCATGTTGCTTCCCTAGTTCCTTATGGAAATCATGCCCAGCTTGGGGGTGGCATTGTGTTGAGAGATTAATGAACACATTGGCCTATGGTTGGGTGGAATGTTGCAGCGACATAGCTAGTTGTGAGACAACTTAATCAGCAAGATAAGTATTCTTTGTCCTTCCTTGTTATGCAATGTATTTGCTTATGAATGGACATGTTGAATATGAAGAATTGATTAGGACGAATGCTTGTTTATGCCATGTAATTGTCTATGAGTTGTTATGTTCATGTTGAATGCTTGTGTCTGAATGTCCCTGTATTTGTGTGTTTATGCCTTGTATGTTTTATGAATTTTACTTATGTACATGCCTTGTGTTTTTGCAATGCATTTTCCTAAGTTCAATGGAGGCTAGAAGCCTGTTACAGGGCCGAAAATGAAGCTAATGTAAGAATCATTGAGTTTTCTCCCCTTGGAATCCGCTTGTGGAAGGTGGAAGGTGGAAGGCTGAAACTGGAAGGGGAAAAGTTGAACAAGGAAGAATTGTTGTGTTTCCGCACCCGGGATCCACCCGCGGAAGGCGGAAGACTGGAAGCGGAAAGGGAAGTTGAAAACAAGGAAGAAAGTGGGTTTTCTAATTTCAGAAGTCCAAGGGCGGAAGGCGGAAGGCGGAAGGCGAAAGAGCAGAAGGATTCTAAGGTAAAAGGCTAAATTTCTGATTTTCAAAGTTCGAGGTTGGAAAGCGGAAAGCGGAAGTGTGGGAGGCGAGAGGCGGAAGAGCCGTTAAATGTTCCGTCGCACATTAAGTTTCTGATTTATGGGTTTCGAGGTGAGGAAGGAGGAAAGTGGAAGTGCGAAAGGAGGAAGGTGGAAGGGTCGTCAAATGTTCCATAACAAATTCAGTTTTCAATTCCAAGTTCTGAGGTGCGGAAGGTGGAAAGTGGAAGTGCAGAAGGCGAAAGGTGGAAGAAGTGTTTCAAGGTTCCCGTCGCACATTATGATTCTGATTTTCGATCTTCGAGGGTGGAAGGTGGAGAGTACAAGTGAGGGAGGTGAAAGGCAGAAAGGAGTTTAAATATTCCCGTCGAAACTTTATGTTTCTGATTTTTGACTTCCAAGGTCGGAAGGGCTGAAAGCAAAAGTGTGGAATGCAGACTACGGAAAGATAGGTCCAGTGTGGAAATAATCATTCTGGTCACAGAAGGGATCTGTCAAGGGAGAAATGACTATTACAGTGGTTTCTAAGCCTAAGAATGAAGGTTGAAGTGTGTGCCAACGTCCATGCCCTGTGTTTCGATGGAGAAAAAAGGTTCTTGAAGTAAAATTTTTAATTTATCCACATGATTGGGTATGGGGATGTTACATTATGGTATCAGAGAAAAGGTTGCAGCACTAGGGCCTAAATGGGCCAAGTTGAACAATTAAAGTAGGAAAAGAACACCAATGTTGTGGTTTAAAACAGCTATTGGTTGCAGCATTGGGCCTAAATGGGCTAGGTGACAGTAAGTAAATGGTTTTTACTTATGAAATCGTTATGCATATAAAAATGGTGTATGTTAACACGTCTTGCAGAGTCATAGTGCAGATTAAAAAGTTGGTCTTGTTCTGACCAAGAAGATCAGCACCAAGAAGATTAACAGCATGGATGATACACAGGATCCCTATTGACATGTGGAAGATGCTATAGGGGAAAAACCAAGAGATCCACAAGAGAACAAAGAGCCACTCCAATGCTGGAGATGTGGAGGACCCCATATGTGCAGGAGTTGTCCACATGGGGAAGGGTATGTAAAGCCAACATACAATATCCAAGAAGCTAAAACAAAATTTGATGAGAAAAGAAACCAAGATATTCCCCCAGGTGTGGCAGCTACCATAAGGAGCATGAGGGTGGAGTTGCAAAGTTGCAAAGAGTAAAATAAAAGGGTGATGAAGGCTCTAGAAGAGCAAAATCAGTTAACTACAACCATGCTACAGAGTTTGACAGACCTCTAAAGGAAGATAAACTATGGGCATCAGACAACAAAGATAGAAGGGACTAGGATAAATTCCCATAAGAAGAATGTGAAGCTTAACCCAAGGAAGAAAGGTTTGAAACCTTCTCACCTCCTAAATCAACAAAGGAAGACATCACCAGTTTTGATTAAGCCAGCTAGAGTGATGAGGGAAAAGCCAAGGAACCCACTCAAGGAATCTGTTATAGCTTATTTTACCACACCATGTGAATCACACTTGTATGGCCTTCCCCTATCCCTCTGCAGACTCCTTAGACCCCTTGGACCATTTTTTGTCCTTTGATGTTTCCTAGACCATCCCTAAAAACATGTGAAAATTGCTATACGTGACTTTTAAACCCGTTATTGCGTATATACGTAGGTTTGACCCCTAAAACCGCGTACATCACTTAGCCGTTTCAACCTGTAAGTTAGTCCTCGACATACAATATAGGATATCGTGCATAATCCTTGATATGTACACATATATCTCATCATAACATGACAACAATAAACTCATTCATTCGCCATGCACCTGGCCTAACATTCATTATTTCACATATATTTGTAACGGTATCCACGTACCCATCATTCAGTAATTTCCATATATTTGACATAATTAACACATGATACATATCTAAACATGACTACCGACCATAATACTATCATCACACACACACATATATATATCGGCAAAATAATAGAACCATATGTCCACAGTGTCGTCAAACCGACGAGGTCTCACAATCAAACAAATACAACATATAATAGTAGTTCAGGTAGAAATGTCAAAACGGGGTGTTACATACACCCACCCTTCAGGAAACTTCGTCCCGAAGTTATGATCAAAATAATGTGGGATAATCATGACGCATAGTCTCTGTGTCCTCCCAAGTAGCAGACCCCGGGCTATATCGGTCCCACTGGACCTTAACTTGGTCCACCAAACAGTGCTTCAACTGTTTAACCCTGCGGTCCAATATAAGTAATGGTTCGACCCTGATGGTTCCCTCGTCCGAAACCTGCAGTTCCTTCCAATTTATTTTATGTGACTCATCAGCTACATAATGTCGTAAAACATATACATGAAAAACATTATGAGTTTTGTGCAAATGGGGTGGCAGCGCAAGACGATACGCGACAGGTCCAACCTTTTCTAAAATTTCAAAGGGTCCTATAAATCGTGGTGACAACTTTGTCCCCTTCCCAAACCTGATGGTACTTTTGCTAGGCCTAATGCGGACGAACACTGCATCACCAACCTTATAGCTTCGGTCAACCCTATGCGCATCGGCATAACTCTTCTGCCTATCCTGTGCTTCCTTTAACCGCTGCCTAATCTGAACAACCTGCTCTTCCATCTCCTGAATCAACTCAGGTCCTATAATTACTTGATCCTCTAACCTTTCCCAACTCAATGGTGTCCTGCATGGCCTTCCATATAAAGCTTCATATGGAGGCATCCCAATTGAGCTATGGTAACTGTTGTTGTACGCAAACTCCACCAAATGTAAGTGCTTTTCCCAATGAGTTTGTTGATCCATGACATACATTCTAAGCATCTCCTCCATCACTTGATTCACTCTATCTATTTGCCCATCTGTCTCTGGATGGTAAGCAGTGCTTAGGTTCAACTTAGTACCCAACGCCGACTGCAAACTCGTCCAAAACCTGGATGTAAACCTGGAATCTCTATCCGATATAATCTTCTTGGGAAACCCATGGAGACGAACAACTTCATTTATGAACACACGTGTTACATCCGTGACATCATAGGTCTCCTTAACTGGAATGAAGTGAGCAGTTTTGGTCAGTTTGTCAATGATGACCATAATGGAATCATGCCTATGAGAGGTAAGAGGCAATCCCACCACGAAGTCCATGGAGATAACCTCCCACTTCGACATAGGAATGTCATGCGGCTGTAACAGTCCTGCCCGGTGGTGATGATCAGCCTTTACCTGCTGACACTCAAGGCACCTAGCGACAAATTTAACCACGTCGCTTTTCATCCCTGCCCAAAAAAAGAGTTGCTTCATGTCTGCATACATCTTCTTTACACCCGGGTGCGCACAATACACTGCTCTGTGGGCCTCCTTAAGGATAGTCTCTCTAATATTTCCCTCCTCAGGAATGTACATCCTCCCTTGATACCGTAGGAAACCATCGGATTCCAACTCATAGCCTTCAAACTTTGGGCCCACCGGTTTCCCATTCTGGAGTGCCGCTGTGACCTTTAGGTACCAACTATCTTCGAGTAGCTGCCCTAAAATTCTTTCCCTCAAATCCACCTTCAAAGGTATAAGAGAGAAAAGTCTTGGTTTTCTGCTTAAGGCATCCGCTACCACATTCTCCTTCCCTTTGATGTAGGAAATCCCAAAATCATACTCGCTCATGAATTCACTCCATCGCCTTTGCCTAGCATTTAGGTCTCTCTGAGTGAAGATATACCTTAAGCTTTGGTGATCAGACTTGAGCTCAAAGCTTCGTCCAACAAGGTAATGTCTCCAAAGCTTCAAAGCTAACATCACTGCAGCCAGCTCTAGGTCATGAGTAGGGTAATTCTCTTCATGTGGTTTTAGCTTTCTCGACGCATAAGCTATTACCGCACCTTCCTGCATCAATACTGCACCCAAACCCTGCCTTGAAGCATCGGTGCAAACTGTGAATTCCTTCTCCATATCTGGAACTCGTAGAATTGGTGCACTTGTCAATAGTCTTTTCATCTCGGCGAATGCGGCATCACATCCATCTGTCCATTCGTACCTAGTGCCCTTACGTTGTAGGGTAGTTATGGGTTTCACGATTTTTGAGAAACCCTCAACAAACCTTCTATAATACCCAGCTAACCCCATGAAGCTCCTTACTTCATGCGCATTCTTTGGCACGGGCCAATCCATTATGGCCTTCACCTTTTCAGGGTCAGCAAAAATTCCCTCACCGGAAATTATATGCCCTAGGTAATGGATCTCCTTCTGATAGAACGAACATTTGGACAACTTACCATACAGCTGATGTTCCCTTAAGCATGACAACACTATTCGCAAGTGTTCCTCGTGCTCCTGTTCATTCTTGGAGTAGATGAGGATGTCGTCCAAGAAGACTTGCACAAACTGATCTAAGTATTTTCGGAACACGCTATTCATGAGACTCATGAATACGGCTGGGGCATTGGTCAAACCAAAGGGTACCACCACAAACTCATAGTGCCCAAACCTTGTTCGAAAAGCAGTCTTAGGTATATCACTTTCCTTAATCCGTAGCTAGTGGTAACCTGATCGTAAGTCGATCTTTGAGAAGACTGTCGCCCCTTTCATTTGATCAAAGAGGTCATCAATTCGAGGTATCGGGTACCTATTCTTTACGGTGGCTCTATTCAAATCTCGGTAATCTATACATAGACGCAAGGAGCCATCCTTCTTCTTCACAAAGATTACTAGCGCACCCCACGGTGAAATACTTGGTCTGATGAGCCCTAGATATAACAATTCCTTCAACTGCATTTGCAACTCACAAAGTTCTAGGGCCGTCATCCTGTAAGGTGTCTTCGATGTTGGCTCTGCACTGGGTTTTACCTCAATGGTAAAATCAAGTTCCCTCTTAGGAGGTAACCCAGGTAATTCCTTTGGAAATACATCACTGAACTCGGCTAACACTGGATAGTCATCAAAGGAGGGTCCCTTCTCACTGTTTACTGCTTCAACAATGTACAACTGGCATCCCTGTCGCATACATCGCTTTAGGTTCATAGTTGATATGAAACGTAGGGACACCTTCCGTTTGATACCCTGGATCTTGATGGCCTCTCCATTGTCATTAATGCAAAGAACCTTCTTTCCATAACAGTCCAAGAAAGCTCGATGTTCCTCAAGCCAATTCATACCGATGATGAGATCATAAGTTCCGAGAGTGGTGACGTACACCTTGACTTGTGTAACACACACCCCGAGATCCACCACACACTTATCGACACTAGGTCCTACTGCTTGCTTTACCCCTGAAGCTATTTCGACTAAGCTAAAATCGTCATGATCGTAGGCTGCCAACCCACATTTGTCTAATGCATATGGAGAAATGAAACTATCAGTAGCGCCAGGATCAAACAATATTCTAAGCTTGACATTATTGACCGTACCTGATGATTCCACCACAGTGGATTGGTGTTCTGCTTGATGGTTGTTTACTGCAGCCGAGATCTGATGCCTACTACCCCCACTCCCCATTGGAACTTTTCCTTCTCGCTGCACTATACCGGATTGTAATTCGGGACAATCACGCTGGTAATGTGGACCTCCAGATCCCCAACAAGCAACCTGTAATGGAGTGGGCGAATTAACCCATTCATACCTTTGAGAGGGGCTCCTCCCCCTAGGACCCCTTCCTCTACTGGCTGATCCTCTGAAATTCCTCACACCCTGTTGAGTTCCTGTGGCTGACTGGGGCACTGCCCTAGTTGCCACTGATCTGTCTACCACTACAACTCTTGGTGTGCTCCTATTCCCATAGGAAGGTGTCCTCGCATATCCTCCCCGAGGGTAGCTTCGATGGGCCTTCCTTGCAAACCCTAACTGCTAAGAGTTGAATGACCTGATGGGCTTTGCACCCAACATCTCCTCAGTGTAGCGAGCACAATCTACTGCTTCAGCGACCGAAGTTGGTTTCCACATCCATACCTGAGCCCTGATCTTGGCATTGAGCCCATACACGAAGCGCTCAACCTGGTGTTCGTCATTGTCCAAGTAAGGGACATACTTCACTAACTCCATGAACCTCTCCTCATACTCCTCCACCGATAGATGCCTTTGTACCAAGGCATGAAGAGCCCCCGCTTGTTCTTCCTGGTAGGATGCGGGTAGGTACTTCCCTTTGAATTTTTCCACAAACAGTTCCCATGGAACCGTGTCTGCTGTAAGGTGTAGCTGCCTTTCTTGGTTTCCCCACTAGTTCAAAGCGGCCCCCTTTAGTTGAAATATGGCCAGTTTGGACTTGGACGTGGAGGTGTACTCCTACAAGGTCAAGCACCTGGTCATCTCTTCCAACCACGACTCTGCTCGTATCCCTGATCGACCCCCTGAAAATTCTAGAAGCCTTATCTTCTGAAGTTCCCTCTTGATATCCTGGTGCGGATTTCTTGGTACTACACTCACTTCTACCACAGGAACTTCCTCCCTTAGTGGAGGGGCATCCACTTCTACCTCCGAGGTAGCACTTCCTCTCTGTGCTAGTCCCCTGAGTGTTTCGTTTATTGCTTCCAACGAGCGCAGTATAAGGATGGTCTCTGGCGATGGTGCTGGCACATTCGGCTCAGGTAACGCCGTAGCCTGACCTCGCCCCCGACCTGCTCGCGTTCTTACCATGTTTATCCCTGTAGGTAGAATACTAAAATAATTAGCATATGCCGACATCATGACTAATTTACCATCAACTCAACAATTAATACAAAATGTGTCATGACTAATTTATGAGCGTTTACTCTAAGAGCTATAGTTCAAGACGTTTCGATCAGGCCATCTTGAGGCCACCCGGTACTAGATATACTGCAAAAATTCTACGTAGGTGTAGGTATTGGATTCCACACAACCCTCATCGAGTCGCCATCAACTCTTCAAGATATTCAATTAATGTTTATTGCCCCGCTCTCATTAACGATTAATAATTTAATAATTTACTAATAGAATAACCTAAGTTTTAAGTCTAGCATTGTGTTTACCCAACATTTTGTCATGAAATAGAATCTGTGTCCTAGCGATCAGCTTGTCATGTTGGTCTCCGTGGTATCTCGTTTTTCTTATTTCATCTCCATCTCGCCTCTTCGACTATTAGTCAAAGTCTTGGTAATGTCTTAAGTTTAATTTTTTTTTGAATTTCCAATAACATAGGCTAACTAACGTTACCATATCTAAATTTCAATATTATCTATATGGTTAGGTTTAGAATTAACAATCAACTTCAATCACTTTAACATTTAAATGCTTATAGCTAACATTTAATGTTACATTAAAGCAAAATAATATTATGTTTTATTAATCTAACCTCTATTTTAATTATTCAACTCATTTTAGCTTAAACATAACATCTAAAATAGACGAATTATAATGCAAATAAAATTAGGTAACTTAAATACAACTAAATGTTAATATCTTTAACAAGTTTTAATGTTAAGTAATAAAATAAAATCTTATTAAAAGCTTTTCAACATCACAATGTTAATGAGATTGGATGTTTTATTCAAGGTAAATATACATTTTTATATGTAAGAGGTTTGATTTACATTATTTTACAATAATGTTATTAGTTTTTTTTTTTTTGAAGATTTTAGCTTGATTGTAATATATGAATACAATCGTTAAAATAACAAAACTAATAATAATAATAATAGATATTTTGTCACTATTTGAAGCTCATTAAAGATTCATATACATGTGTAGTGTAGGAGGTTTCAAGTCATATATCATGCTCTCTCTTAAATTTTCAATTTAATGATAAAACTACATTAATGAAGACATATTTTATTCTTTTAATTTTAGAAAAATTATATGTGAAAAGTGTTAAATTCCGTTTTATAGTCAATATTACTATGTGTTGAGTATTTTATTCACCGCGCATTTGGCCGTCGTATTAATCCATCGATAGTCAGAGCAATCGCTCAACGCCGACATTTCACTATATGAACTGATAGGAGGAGCTGTCAATTCCTGGAACAAGCAACCGACTCGGGAATCGAAGGCCAAGTCTATCTCTTACATATTAACCACCTCATTCCAGGATATAAACTCTATATAATTTTAATAAATTATATAATATAATATAATATGAGATGACCTGAGGCTGCATGCGCCCCACCTGTCCACCAACATGCAGCGGTGGATGCTAGAGTCGAGGTAAGAGAGTCTCCTTAGTTACTCTGAAAGTCACTACATTAGATGATAAAGAAAATTTAGCCATAGAAGGGTCTCGAGAGCGAGGAAGGAATAATTGAAAGTGCTATAACTATATTGGCAGGAGCAGAATAGTTATAAATTTGGAGGGAACTGCTTAATAGTTATATGGCTGCTGGATTGCTGCCAAGTGGCATGATCGAGTCCATCCAACAAAGTTAGGGTTTGTGAAAGATTTATAGATTGAAAACTTTTGATGAATTAGTGAGTGCCATATTCAGTGATTCCTCTGAGCATCGGGCGTTCGGCTGTTGTAAATTATAACGATGGGGAGACGTATGTGAGCCAAACCCTTAATCGATTTCTCTCTAGATGATTGTTAGCATTTCTGACTAAATGATTGTTGCGAGGATTATGATTAATAAAATTTGTTGTGTGAATTTTGTTTTGCCCTGGCCGTAGGCCACTGGGCCGGGCTGATCCCAGGCCGCTGGCCGGGCTGTGCCTAGGCCGCAGGCCCATGGCCGTTGGCCGGGCTGTGCCCAGCTCCCTGCGGGCTGCGCCCCTTTCTCTTCCTTAAACACTCAACAAACTATGCGTTGATGTGAAGAAACAAATTTTGTCTACCCGTGTTTTGTTTTGACAGTAATACTGTAACTTGTTGATTTAACATGGCTACAGTAATGTATGCTGCAACACAAAACCTCAATTTTTAAAGCCCTAGATAGCGCATGAATTGTACTGTAGATTCTGAGATTTATTCATTTTTCAGTTCTCTGTGATTTCATGTTAAATTTTACAGGCAGAATCAGGTAAGGAGTCCCATAAGTGAAGTCAACGACCATGGCATCTGCAAAGGTGGGTTTTATTGGACTGGGTTCTATGGGGTTGGGCATGGCATCCTCACTCCTGCGAGCAGGATTTCATGTTCAAGCTTATGATGTAAGTTCCTATTTCTCTCCCTTTACATTCAAAATTTGACATTTGATTCAGTGATCTTTGACATGTAAACCTACGCAGATTTACGAGCTATAGGATGTTCATGGTTTATCTCAGAATGTTGATATCCCTCCTATGCAGTTTGAATTCTATCCTATCCATTTGCTAGATCCATCAATTATGCTTTTTTTTTTTAAATGGACTTCTATGGACATTTTTGTCGTTTGTATTCGATAAAAACAGAGATAGAAACAACCATCCAAAATAAAGGTGGTTTTGATTTCGAGCTAGAGAAGCTCTTAGATCGAGTTTAAAGGAGTATTACAATTTACACCCCTGTTCTCAATGTGTCTTGGGAGTTCCATACCGATTTTTTACAAATTTTCAATGACCATAGTTAATTCGTTTGGGATATTGCTCTTCTTGTATTTCAAATACGAAATTATGCCTTCTATTAACGCCATCTCCGATTTTTTTTCTGGTCGTTCGTCATTCTTTAATAGTTTAAATTTCTTCCATACACATGGATTCGGTAATTCGGAGGCATTAAACAATCACAGAGAGTAATGTGCCCCATTTGTTTTCTTTCATATGTGTACCGGGAATCTGTGATATACTTTCCATATTTGAAACCCTTAGGAGATCTCAGGATTGCTTTTGAATTATTTAAATTGTTCTGTATTTCAAAGCAAAATCGCGAGAGGGGAGATCATATTCAAGTTTAGGAATAGTAGTCTTGTCTCACATTTGCGATTTCCTGCCAGTAATGAGTTCCTTTACATGTTTGACTTGCTTATTTTTATTATTTTTTTTATTTTTTTTTATTTTTTTTAGAATTGTTCTCATGTCTTGTAAAGCTTCCTATCCGTTGCAATTTCTGTTTTGTGCAGGCAATCTAACTAATACGGAGATTTCGGTAAGAAAAAGTTTCATACAGTTTCATTTGCCTAAGATAATTTTCAATTTCAGGCACCCAACAACCAATACAAATATCAATTGCGAGCCCTCTGGTTCCAGATTTGGAACCATGGCTCTGATACCATGTGTAGAGCCCCCTACTGGGTCTCCTTCAGTTTTTATTTACAGTCAGAAAATTCACTTTATATATATACAGTTTGAAAATCTATAATTCTGTTTTATCTACTTCTAACAATTTACTGTTAACTGTGCAGGTAGCAAGGATGATCACAGCATATAAACCTTTAAAATTTAATAAACAGAATTTGCCATATAAACTTTTAAAAATTAAATAAACAGAATTGGCCATAATACTGCTGGAAAATACATGTAGGTAGCTAGTAGGTCCACCTTTGTTTCCATCCTTGCTTGCCGTTTTTCCTTGCTTTTCCCTGCAGCCAAAAGTCCTTCCCAAGTTCTGAAACTCAACCAGCCCAAACCAGTCTTGCCACCCTGCCAACTGGCGAGGTCTCGCCGACCACCCAACTCCAAAGGTACCCCTTTGGACCCCCGAGCCCAAACCGAGTAAAATCCCTAAGCTGTTGTATCCCCTCAAAAATAACAATCTCCAACAAAAAACCCCTTCTTTGCAGCTCTCTTCTCCCAAAACTTCTCAAAAACTAAGGTAAGGATGATCCCCTTCTCCTCCCTTTTCTCCCTTTTATCCCATGTTTGCCAACCTCCCCCATTACTACCCCTATCTTCATCATAAATTTATCCAACCCCCTTCCATCTACCATGTAAGTCCTTGAGCCCTCAACTTGGACTTTGGACTCATTTAAATATTTAAATAATTATTAAAAGGGTGTTGGTTGGGGTCACTTCTCAACCATAACTTTTAATTCAATTCAATTTAATCCTTTTATTTAATATAATATTTTAAACATATCCTTACTCATATTTCAATTGTTGACCATTTAATTAATAATAATAAATGTTATATATATTATATAGTTTAAACTTGCATGCTTCACCAATTTAATTTAATTAACAGTAATTGTCAATTGATTAATTACACTTACCTAATCATTTTAATTAATGGTTTCTAATATTTATAATATGTAAATTCCCTTTAATTATAAATTCACTAATTCAATTTATCAATTATGAGCAATAATCCTATCAATGTAAATCATAACATTATCAATGTGTAATCATATCATTTAAATAAAATTTACTACGATTTAATCGACTCATATACCTATTTCCATTTTAATTACAACTTTGTTTGTAATTAGCTAATTAACAATCAATCAAGCATTCTAATCAATTGCATTAGTCACTACCTAGGTTAACCATTGCTTTGTTTATTATTCAACCATAATTAATTATTAATGGACAATAATTAACCATTAATCAACATTATTAACCCTAATCATCATTATTAACTTTAATCGACATCATTAACGTTGATCAACAATAGTTAATTACTAACGACAGTAATTAATATTAGGCGACACTAATTGACATTATTACTCAACAATATTTCATGTAATTCAAAATATGTAGGCGAGTTATGTAAGCGTAGCTACTGCTTACATTCCTCACGTAAGTACACTAAAAGTAATAATTCACATACATCAATCATAATCAAGGAACTTTATTATTTACCGACACATGTTTAGCATAGTTTACAAGGTATGATCCATTAGCTTACTGAAATCCATGTTGCGACAATTCATACATCACTGATTTACGACACATATTAACCAAGGGTTTAACACACCTACAGTTAGATCTTGTTTCCACCCCTACTTCACACTACATCTATCTACCTACATCATTACTAACTTCCACATCCTATCCTGTCCTCTGCTGGACTACCCTGGAATGTCAAGTCATGATCGGTTCCAGCTAGAACCCGTAAGCGGAAGTGTCGACCACATCGACCAAGCTTCCCCAGCAGGAAACCACCAGTCATCATCACACACCTTGGGGAGCACGTCGTAGCACAGCCCTCCCATGACTCTGGGTTTCGGGGATAAACGGTGGGTAAAGCCTCCACCCCCCTAATGGAACAAGGGACTATGTCTACTCGACATAACAACAACGTTGCACTTGTACTCGATCTGTCATCGTATAACCGATCTGGGTGGTTGAGTTTCCTGGAACTCTACCCACCCATGTCATAACATACATCATAATAAACAGCATAATAACCATACGAAAGTAATTAATGCATCATTTGCATACCATTTTATCTTTAGAATTCCATGTCCCCGAGGTCCTCCCACCTCGTAGGATCCAGCTATCACTTAGCCGTTTCAACCTGTAAGTTAGTCCTCGACATACAATATAGGATATCGTGCATAATCCTTGATATGTACACATATATCTCATCATAACATGACAACAATAAACTCATTCATTCGCCATGCACCTGGCCTAACATTCATTATTTCACATATATCTGTAATGGTATCCATGTACCCATCATTCAGTAATTTCCATATATTTGACATAATTAACACATGATACATATCTAAACATGACTACTGACCATAATACTATCATCACACACACACATATATATATCGGCAAAATAATAGAACCATATGTCCATAGTGTCGTCAAACCGACGAGGTCTCACAATCAAACAAATACAACATATAATAGTAGTTCAGGTAGAAATGTCAAAACGGGGTGTTACACCAGGACATCTGTCCATAATAGATCCGGAGACTTCGGTTTTCGAGAATGTGGTAGGATTGCATCATCCTTGGACGTAAGTCCTAAAGTGATAGGGAGTGATTATCCCGTAATTGTATTCGGTGACTTCGGTCGTCGAGAATTTGGTAGGATTGCATCATCCTTGGACTCAAGTCCTAAAGTGATAGAGAGTGATTATCTCGTAATTGTATCCAGTGACTTCAGTCATCGAGAATGTGGTAGGATTGCATCATCCTTGGACTCAAGTCCTAAAGTGATAGGGAGTGATTATCCTGTAATTGTATCCGGTGACTTCGGTCGTCAAGAATGTGGTAGGATTGCATCATCCTTGGACTCAAGTCCTAAAGTGATAGGGAGTGATTATCCCGTAATTGTATCCGGTGACTTAGGTCATCAAGAATGTGGTAGGATTGCATCGTCCTTGGACTTGGTCCTAAATTGATAGGGACTGATTCTCCCATAATCAATCCGGTAACTTAGGTTGTCGAGAATGTGGTGGGATTGCATCATCCCTGGACTTTAAGTCCAAAAAAAATGATCCAAAGACTTTTTGTCTTTGAGTTGTGGATTACAGGTTGTTGCTGATGATGATGATGCCGTGCTGATCGAAAGATCAGAGTATGATGATGATGACGTACTGATCTAAAGGTTAGAGTATGATGATGATGCACTATGATTAGGATGTTTCTGATCGAAAGATCAAAGTATGATGATGATGTTTTTGATTGAAAGATCAGAATGTGATGACGATTATGATCGACAGATCAGAATATGATGATGATGATGTTGCTGCTGATCGAAAGGGCAAAGTGTTGATGATGATATTGCTGATTGAGAGATCAAAGTACTGAAGATGTTGCTGCTGATCGAAAGGTCAAGGTGCTGAAGATGTTGTTGCTGATCGAAAAGTCAAAATGTTGAATATGTTGTTGATCGAAAGGACAAAATACTGAAGATGTTGTTGCTGATCGAAAAAAGTCAAAGTGTTGAAGATGTTGCTGATCGAAAGGTAAAAATGCTGAAGATGTTGTTGCTGATCGAACAGTCAAAGTGCTGAAGATGTTGCTGATCGAAAGGTCCAAGTGCTAAAGATGTCATTGAAAGATCAAAATGCTGAAGATGTTGCTGATCAAAGACTAAAGATATTGCTAATGATGAAGAATAAAGATTGAAGATGAAGACTACATGATGTTGAAAAGCTTCCAATGATTTATAGATGTGTTACCCTGCTGATGTTGATGATGTCCTCGATCTCTACTCTTGTTGTTGTTGATGTTGCTGTAGAATACCCTTCTCGTTAAGGGGGAGTGTTGAAATATTGTAACTTCGAAGAATATTCTATATGTATCTTTTGTGGTCCCCGATGGTCCTACTGGGAGAACCACTTGTATTACATTGTACCCCGATGCTCCTAATCGGAAGAACTAATAAGAGTCATGAGGTAGTCCCCTCTAATTGTAAAGGTGGGTCATCAGCACCCAGCCTACATGTCAAATGAGTTAACTTAAGTGAACGGATGAATATAAATAGAGGTGTAGTGCTCCTCATTTGTGACACACACACACTCACTTGTATAGCGCATTAGTGGAGAAGAGAAGTAGCTAGAGAAGGAGGAGGATCAGGCTTTGATCTCCTTGCTGGTTTTATCTTTTATCTTTTTGGTGCATCTATATTGAGGAAGCTTTTGCTGGGTTTTTCCCTTTAGGGTTTTCCCAGGATAAATCTTTGTGTTCCTTTTGTATGGTTGTGCTTGTCTATCTCTCAGTGATCCTGTTTATATGCTTTTGTTATGAAAATGAAATGAAATACTATTGTCTTAGCTAAGCATATGAAAATTTAACACTGCGGAGACTGAGAGTTTTAGATGATTTTTATTGCATTTTTCATTCTTTTATATTGAAAAATACAAAGTAGTTGCACTCTTAGTTGCATCTTAGATATGTATTTGAGGAGGTACTTGCATTGGATTGCTTGGATGAGAGTTGTGTTTAGGCTTTCATAGAGGAATCATTGCATTAGCATTTGGAAAGGAATATATATTTATGCGTCTCATGTAGTGGCATACCCTATTTTTCATTTGACAAAGATTTCACTTAGCATTGATTGTTATGGTGTGCATATTTACTTCACTGCTGAGTCAGAATGTCATTAGTTGCACGGCCATTTCCCTTTGAGTAATCACAGCCAAATAAAATCAAGGCTTAATTAAAATGGATTACACTATTTTCTTTTATAGGGTACACCAACAAGATTAGGTTTTAGAGTCTTGGAATAGTTCATTGTGAGTCAATTCTCCAAGACTACTAAACAACAACATGTAAGTGTCTATCCAGGTGAGAGTGTGAAATTCCTTGGTATAATTAGTGTTTCTCAGGATCCTCCTCTCAAAAGGGAGTTAAGCACGAGGAAGTGTGAGTGGTTATTGATTGGGATGACCCCTTGTCATAACTTAGTAGCACCGGAGATATTTCCAGGATTGTATTCGTATCTGGGGGCTTTTTCAAGAGTTTCGAGCTTTGCTACCTTGCCCATACGATCAATCCCACCTGCGACTGTTCGCCTGAGCATTGATTATACTGAGGTGAACTTAGTTGCCTTACCTAGGTTATCGAGGGGGTACTTGCAGATATTATTCTGTGAGTTTCCTGGCCAGGTAAAGGTCGGACAACACAGTTGCTTTATGCATTGAAGATGAGGGCAACTATAATTGGTTACGTACCTCCATTTGTAGTGTATGGGAGTTTCGAGCCTCTCCCAGGAGAGACATGCCTGCTGCATTTGGGATCTCACATATCCTCCCCTTGGTTTGCTTGTATTTTGGCTGTAGATTTTCTTAGAAGTGTGCTCTTTGTGCTCTAGTTGACCTTTGGTATCGTGGTTACTTGAGTATATTTATGCTCTCTTGAGTTCGGGTCCTTTTATTTTCGGCATGCTTGGTATCCTAGCACCCGTCCTTGGTCCTAGTATGGACCTTAGTGTCAGACTTGGGGGCATCACAACCCCTTACCCTGCTCATAGATTTGAAGTGGTCACATTCTTCCCTCTACTCCATTTGTGGAGGACGTTGACTCCCTTCGCTCGGTCTTTACACCGGTGGTCACTCTCATGGGGGTGGTAGTGGATGCGTGAACGTTGGGTCTACACCTTACTTTCCTTTTTATGTCCCATCATTCACCGCATTGTTTCCTTTGGGAGCAGTTTTCATGATCATTCCTCCCTATATCCTATAGTTTGGATTCTTTATTGACTATTTTGGGTTGTTTTGGACTAATATGGTTGTCATGTAGGGTCCAGTTTTTGTACACTCTCTCCGAGGTTTCGACTCGTTCGTTCCTATCACAGGTATTATGACTGAACTGGCATATAGGTTAGGATATCACATCCACTTGCACTTAGGCATTGCCTTATGGTTGTTCCATCTTAACTTTAGGTATGAACCCATTCCATGGTATCGCGGAACCTTCATGCTGATGTTAGAAGTGGTACTATGTGAATGGTAGATATTTCCTATACATGGGTGTCCTAGTTAGCTTCCTTTTGCATTTGGTACCCATGTTGTGAGTCCTCTATTAGGTCTGGGAGTCCCTTTTAGTCCCGCCATGTCCTTGGGCAAGAGCTTCATACTTCTCTTGAACTTTATGTTGGTCATTTCCCCGGGACTCTCTTATGTCAAGTTGTAATTTCATTATCATGAGCTTTTCCTGCCTTCTTGAGCCTTATGCCGGCTTCCCTGACTTTGAGTATCAGCCATATAGCCTAAGCTTGTCTCATGTATAGCCATGCATAGCCATTTTATATATCCTTTGCAGCTTGATTCCCGATTTTTACCGGGAGGGGACCTTCCCCCGAGTGTCGCTATCCTACACATGTGTCATTGCATTGAACATAGGTATGTTCCACTACTTGGAACTAGTTTATTTGTCCCTTGACACTCGTATCCTCATAGTTTGTAACTATAAAGCAGTTTTATTCTTTTTCAAGCTTTTTAAATATTTGAAAAAGTCCAAAAAAAAAAAAAAAAAAAAACAAAAAGCCGGACAAGAAAAGATGTTATCTTTGGCAGCTGTCGAGTCATGTCGCCTTCGAACAGAGCATTGTATATCACATCCATTGGTTGGGTTTATAGTTTGACTTTAGGAGCTGTACTTGTTTATCTGATTTTATCTCCACCGACTGGTTAAGCTTCTAGTCCCCATGGACCCTATGTCGATGCCTCCTGTGTCGCGGAGATATCCTAGTTTTTTATATCGAGTCTATGCTGCCTTTATTTAGTCACCATTCGCCGTTATACTCTTATTTGAAGGAAGTTGAAACCTGAGTCGGCCATTCCTCAGTTATCTTGACTTTGCATGTCTGTCATTCCTGATACAGTTACTGGTTCGTGCACCTTATGATCGAGTCCTTCCACATTATATAGCTTTGCTGAGTACCTCGTGTTGAATGATGGGGGATTCCTTAATGCCCTCCTTCCAGTGGATTTCATCCCATAGACTTCAGATAATTTATTCTGGGATTGGAATCTAGAGTCATTTTTTAGTGCCTTGAGACTTGCAGTCATCAGTGGAAGGTTCTCTCACCATCGACAATTTTTGGGAATACATCAATGTCCCCTGATCGATGGATCCTCTCAAGTGTTTGACCTCAACACATCTATTCACACTTGTTAGTTTGCACTCTAGTACCTTGATTCCCATTATCATTATCGGTGGGTGATCTCGCGTCTGTTAATGGTATACATCAATGACCAGTAATCAGACGATGGGATACTATGTTCAACCTCGACACCTCTATTCACATAGTAGGACTTGTACTCGTTGCGGTTTGTGTAGAAGACCTTCCAGATTTGTGGCATCTCTTATATGCTACCTCCTTGATCGTGCCAGCGTTCATGAGATTTCAGCTCTCGTGACTTGATTCCAGTATATGTCAGAAATTTTCAGCTATTGTGGAGATCTTGATCCATTGTATATCTTCAGCCATTATGGAGATCACGATCCTTTGTATATCTTCATCATGGAGATTCTGATCTATGTATATTGTACGTGGCGATGACCACTTATGTGATATTTTGTATCATGCCTATTCATGGCCATTGTACTCTTATGTATCCGAGACTGCTATATGTATTTGTAGTTATGTGCGGAGTTGTATCATTGTACTATGCTGATTGGGTGGCTGGTATTCCATTTGGGATTCTTCATCACTCTGCTTCTGGGATGGACTTATAATATATTTCAGCCATCATATGACCCCTCTGACCTCACACATTAAGGGGCATCTGTTATAGTTGATTTTACCACACCAGGTGAATCACACTTGTATGGCCTTCCCTTGTCCCTCTGTAGACTCCTTAGACCCCTTGGACCATTTTTTTGTCCTTTGATGTTTCCTAGACCATCCCTAAAAACATGTGAAAATTGCTATACGTGACTTTTAAACCCCTTATCGTGTATATACGCGGGTTTGACCCCTAAAACCGTGTGCATCAGGATGTGTACAAAATCCAAATCCTTTTGGAGTTTTCCTTGACATGGATTCGACTCACTTGTCTCCTGGCCTTCCATATGCCTTGAGATCGCTCGGATTTGACCTTTCATTACCCCATTGAAAAGCTAAATAAGGAACTCTTTGGATACATTGAAGGCATAAGAGAATTGAGAGCAAAGAAACTATAGTCCATTGTTGCCGGAACTTGTGCTTGAATCTACATCCCTTTGTCCCTTAGAGCACTTTGGTGTTCTTCCCAAGCTTTCCTTTTGCTTGTGAGCTTTCTATCGAGAGATGGAGGATTGAGGTGGTGGAGGCCTAAGTGGCGGATTCAGTTTCTCTGATTCGCAGACGTGCCGACAAAGGTTGTATTCATTGTATTCTCTGATTTTATATTAATAGAAATATCTTTTCCTGTCCAATAATGTATGTTTGAGTGAATATTTTTGTTATCTCTAGGGTTGTTTCACCGGTTTATTTTTAAATTTTTTATTATGGTTGGTTTTTATTGTTTTAGTTTTGCTTTGTTTTATATTTTATGATTGTCTGATTGTCTTTAGGGTTCCTTTTGTTACCTAAAGTCATTAAAATATTCATTCATTAGTCATGAGCCCCTGTATCTGCAAGAAAGTATATGTTATATGATGAATTCTTATAACTGGCAGCATATTGATTTCTGATGGCCGAATGTCCAAATGGCCTGTTGGTGTATGATCTATCTCCATTGGTGATGAGCAGCCTCATGTAGGGTTTCGGTGACTAGGGTTTGCTTTCAAACTTTATGTTCTTGTTTCAGGGTTTGGAATACAGTATATATATGCTTCCTTGCACGTAGTTACAGCACTGCTTTTCTTGAGCACACAGCTGCAGTATAAAATTCCCTGTTCAGAACAATATAGCGTGAGGGCTTTGGTGATTGAGGAGGCTCAGGGATCTGTTTTCAAATAGCATCAAACAGATTTGCTACCATTTCTCCGTTGACATGAAAACAACAGCAGGGGCCCCCTTTTGGAGTGGTACAAAAAGATTATCGAGAGCTTTAAGCTTTGACCCTGAGGATTCTCTGCACATAAATTTCATTGTTGCAGCAGCAAACATACAGGAAACTGTCTATGGACTTAAAGGTTGCCAGGATCGGAGGCATTTTATGCAAATCCTTCAAAAGCTTCAAGTACTAGAATTCAAACCAAAGGAAGGCGTTAAAAGTAGCAGTATCCGATAATGAAATTCGAAGCAATAATTAGAAAAGAACAAGCTAATCCACTTTTCAGGAATTGAGATGCGGTAAGCTTGTACTATAGTCCATGTATTAGATGCTGATGGTTATTTCTCTGAAGTCAAGGGGTCGAACAAGTGAAAATACTCCGAAGACAATAAAATTGACAGAAATATCAGTGAGTGACAAGTTGGAGGCATTCCGTTCAGAGCAAGAGTATTTTAAGGGATTAAGCTTTCCAACAATTTCATCAGTGGGTCCAAATACTGCTATCATTCATTATTTGCCGAACCGTGAAATATATGCTGAATTGCAGCCTGATAGTATTTATTTGTGTGATTCTCGAGGACAGTATATGGATGGCACAATTGATATTACACAGACTGTGCACTTCGGCAAGCCTTCAGCTCATGAAAAAGTATGCTACACCGCGGTTTTCAAGGGGCACATAGCACTGGACACTGCAGTTTTTCCCAATGGCACGACAGGACATGCCCTTGATATTCTTGTTGGAGTTCCTTTGTGGAAGGATGGTCTTGAATATCGCCATGGGAATGGTCATGGAATTGGATCCTATCTCAATGTCCATGAAGGTTCTCACTTGATCAGCTTTAAACCTCAAACTCAAACTTCAGAGCATCTTGCAACTATGGAAATCATGCGTCTTAAGCATATAATTATTTTACGAAACAAAATTGACCTTATCCAGGAGAGGTTCAAGAAGTTATTGACATGTGTGATTATGCGGTTGGCCTAAGTCGACGGTTGAATGGCTCTACCATACCTTCAGAACGGACCAATCATATGATGATGGAGGTTTGGAATTCTCTTGGTATAGTATGAGTTATTACCGCATTCAACTTTCCATGTGTTGTACTTGGAATGTATACATCGCTTTAGTTTGTGGCAACTGCGTTGTTTGGAAAGGTGCTCCTACTACACCATTGATCTCTTTAGCGACAACAAAACTCATAACCGAGGTGTTAGAGAGAAATGGTTTGCCTGGTGCCATTTTCACCTGCATCTGTGGTGGTGCAGAGATTGGGCAAGTGATCATTGAGGATAGAATAATCCCATTGGTCTCTTTTATTGGAAGCACGAAGGTTGGACAAATTGTTCAGAATCTAGTCAACGCAAGATTTGGGAAGTGTTTGCTCGAGCCTAGTGGAAACAATGTCCTTATAGTAAATGGAAGATGCAGACTTAGCAATGGTTGTGCGATCTGTTTTGTTTGCTGCAGTTGGTACTGCTGGACAACGATGCACCAGTTGCTGGTGATTGTTACTTCATGAGAAGATATACAAGCGTGTTATTAGTCAAAAGGAAATTTGCCAGCCAATTGATGAATTGCGAGTTTAGAAAATCAATAACAAATCTCAGATTATTAGGCACAGGATCAGTAGTCAAATTTGGCAAGAATACGAGGTATCCAATGAACATGTGGCAGCAGGAGGAATTTATTGATTCCTTTTCTTGGTCAGTTACAGAATTTTCAGCTGGCGATTATCTTCAGGATCGATTGTGTAATTTGTAACTATTCGATCCTGAAATTGTGGATCTCAAAAAATTGTTTTGAAAATCCAGTTTATCTATAAAATGTAAATACTTATATGTAATGAAGCGAGGGGAGAGGTCCCAGCTAAGGGCTCGAGGGGGCAAGAGAAGGGAGATTTCTTCCTTTCATGAGAAGCAGGGGACTGTAGGTTGGCAGTTTTGGGAGCTATGTTGGATCTTTTGTAGCACATCTTTATATCATGAACTCTTTGCAGCTTCAATGACAGGTTCTAGTTTTGAATAAACTTGATGATGATTTGCCTTTGTGCCATATAAATTGTCTCTTTGATAATTCTTTTATGCACTTGGTCATTCACATTCCATTACATAATTCTTATTATGAGATGACAGTTATCTTTCATTTTTATAAACATTGACAGTTTCACTTCATGATTTAGGATCATAGTACCTGGGTGTTGAACTTTGTGATTACTTTCATCTTATATAGCATTTGTTTGATTTTCCTGCAGCTCTGATTCATACCAGCCTTTACTTCAATGCTTTGATCTCCTGATAAATACCTGTAATTACCCATCTGTGATATATACCAGCTCTGTTCATTGTAAAGTGTGTGATGTTTTGATTTCATTCTGAAACTGTATAAACTGTACAAACAAGTAATATTATCCTAGTTCCTTCTAGTGCTGGGAGGTTCTATTAGCCCTAGTTTTATACCAGCCTGTGTTCATAATTTGATTTGATTTTATTTATGCATTTTTAAACAAATATTTCCTTAAGCTTGAATCCTGTAGTCTAGGTTCAACTTTAGGGATAACAATTTTATCCATGGATGATTTCAAATGCTTATACATTTTTTATTATATATGCTAGAGTAGATCTATCACAAATATATATAGTATGCTTGTCTTGTTTACTTGTTGTTGAGGAAGTGATTCATCAATTCAAGCTGAAGTTGGAAAGCTCAACGGGGATCTACTTCAACCGTCCGGAATAAGGTACGAGGTCTGATCCTTTAGTGTTAGATATTTGATTTCTCTTGCATATTGGAAAGGATTGATTTCTGGATTCAAATTGCCTGTTGTGGTACCCCAAGCCATAGGAATTTCTCTCCGTAACAAAGAAACTGAAACAAAATTTGATGAGAAAAGAAACCAAGATATTCCCCCAGGTGTGGCAGCTACCATAAGGAGCATGAGGGTGGAGTTGCAGAGTTGTAAAGAGTAAAATAAAAGGGTGATCAAGGCTCTAGAAGAGCAAAATCAGTTGACTGCAACCATGCTACAGAGTTTGACAGACCTCTAAAGGCAAATAAACTATGGGCATCAGACAACAAAGATAGAAGGGACTAGGATGAATTCCCATAAGAAGAATGTGAAGCTTAACCCAAGGAAGAAAGGTTTTAAACCTTCTCACCTCCTAAATCAGCAAAGGAAGACATCACCAGTTTTGATTAAGCCAGCTAGAGTGATGAGCGAAAATCCAAGGAACCCACTCAAGTGTTGGGGATGTGGAGGAGACCATCTGATTAAGTACTGTCCACATCAAAGTAGGAATGAAGGTCAAGTCCCCACCACCCAAGGATCTGAAACTGTGGGTCAGAAAGCATGGACCATTCCAAAAATTTGTGCAGTATTAGAAGACCACCTTACAGATCATCAATAAACTGTGGTTGAAGTTGAGGGTAAGATTGTCGAGCAGTCTATTTTTGTTTTGATTGAGCCTGGATCCACTCACAATTATATAACCCCTAAACTTGTTAAGATGAGCACTGTGAAGGATTCAAACCATAGAAGATCATGGTTAGTCCAACTAGCCACTAGAACCAAGAAGAAGGTCAGTGAGGTAGTAAAGAAATGTCCATTGGTCATGGATGGGTTAGTCACTTGTGCAGATCTAAATGTTCTGCCACTTGGTTCCTATGATGTCCTCATTGGAATGGATTGCTTGGAAGCACATAGAGAAAAGATTTATTGTTATAACAAGAATTTTGAGTGCTTAGATGAAGATGGAAAACTAAAGGTGGTAAAAGGAATTCCAAAAGTGATCTTTGGAAGGTAGGATTCAACATTAAAGCTAAAGAAGTTCTATGGGAAAGGTTGCAGAGTGTATGTAGCGCATGTTTTGGAGGCAACAGAGAATGACACTCCTAGGTTGGAGGGCTTTCATGTGTTGCAGGAATTCAGAAATGATTTTCAAAAGTGATCTCTGGAAGGCAGGATTCAACAATACAGCTAAAGAATTTATGTGGGAAAGGTTGCAGAGTGTATGTAGCTCATGTTTTGGAGGCAACAGAGAATGGCACTCCTAGGTTGGAGGGATTTCATGTGTTGCAGGAATTCAGAGATGATTTTCCTGATGAGATTCAAGGGATTCCTCCAAAAAGGGACATTTATTTTACTTTTGAACTTGTGCCAGGAGCAGCATCAGTTTCCAAGACACCCTACAGGATGAGTACGCCATAAATGATAGAGTTGAAGATGCAGTTGCAAGAACTATTGGAAATAAATTATATCAGTCCTAGTGTGTCTCTTTGGGGAGCACCAGCTCTATTTGTGAAAAAGAAAGATGGCACAATCTAATTGTGTAATGACCACATACAGCTAAACCAAGTCACTGAGAAGAAAAAATATCCTTTTCCTAGAATTGATGACCTATTTGATAAAGTGAGAGGAGCAAAGGTATTTTCCAAGATTGACTTAAGGTCTGGTTACCATCAGGTAAGAATCAAGGATGCATATGTTCATAAGACAACCTTCAGAGCAAGTTATGGACCTTATGAGTTTGTAGTGGTACCATTTGGTTTCACAAATGCACCAGCTACATTGGATGTCTAGTTTTTGGCAAGCATGTGTAAGTAGGGGATAAACAATCCCACTCGCAAAATCCGAACAATATGAGGATGGCCTCATGGTTGCAAAAATATGATTTTTCTGTGGGAAGCAGAATTGTGATTCATATTTTGATTGATTAAAATGTTATTGATTGTTTGATATTTGGAAAATCATGTATGCATGAAATAGATTTGAAAATCTATGATTGAAATTTTTATGATAAAATCTCATGAGAACTGCATGCTGGTATGTGACGCATGTGAGATGATGAAAGTACGCCCTTGGAGTATATAGCTTCATCGAAGGATGTGTTTGGGATACTTAGCTCCTTAGAAGGATGTACTTAGGGTACATAGTTCTCAGAAGGATGTACTTGGGGTACATAGTTCTCAGAAGGATGTACTTGGGGTACATAGCTTCTCAGAAGGATGTGTTTTCGATGTATCGCTCCTCAGAAGAATTTACTTGGGTACATAGCTTCTCCCCCCAGCCTGCTAGGCATCGATATGCATCACTGGGGATGCCTAGGGTGTAAGACATCTGGTTAGACTTCTTTCCACACACATTCATGACATAAGGGGACTGTCACGGGAGTGGGGGCTCCATGAAGAGAATAAGCCCTAGGTATTATGGTGTTCGAAAAGGAATCGCCTGAGCTTGGTGAGCATTGGAGGAGGTGCTAGGCCCTTGAGTAGAGATTCCATTGAGTACCTAGAGAGGTTTTAGACTCTGAAGCAGGGCTACCTGATCTCGGTTGAGAGATGTGTTGAGGCCTGAAAATTCGCAGGCAACAACAGCAAGGGATTCTCCCCAATCAACGTTCCCAACTAGCCCATGACTGTTTGGTGTAGGGAATCCGTCCGGTTTGAGGTTCGGCTACCGTAGGTCAAGTAACAAAAACAAAAGGATTTACCGGTTGCGGCCCGGTCCACCGTGTATTTTTGTATTTTTTGACTTAATGTATGAGATGCAAGTGCCTAATTAAAAATGCAGGGTGATGAAGAATGCAAGGAGAAGTCACAATGTGATGCGCAGGTTCTTACCTCTCGTCTTAGGCTCGCAAGCACCTAAATCACATATGCAGTAGTGAAATAAACTAACTATCTATCTATCTATCTATCCCTGGGGAGCCATATTGTAACTTATTTATGAGTAATGTGTATTGTACAGGCAATATAAAGAGAAACTACAGTTAGCTGATATTTCTTTCCACAATGCATGAACGATTAAAGATATTTCAACAATCAGATAGTCAATTGTTTTATGAACAGCATACATTACTCATGGTGGTAATTCCACAAAATAACCAGAAATCATTTAAACAAGAACATAGGTTCAAAGAGTTAGAACGATCTCACGGTTAATGGACAAAAAGCTGGAAAAACAAAATAGTTCATCTTTCAGCCATCCACAGCATAACATTTGAAAGTGCCACCAATCTTTCTCCAACAGGCAAATAATACTTCTTTATTGCAAAGAGAAATAGTTATTCTTACAATATCGTTTCTATGTCTAACCGGGAAAAAGCCCCTATCCCTTCTAAGCTTTCTACATTTATACAAAAGGGTGAGACGGTTGGACTGCCCAAAGTAACCTTTGGCCTTCCCAACTCTTCATTTCCCAACGCTTGACTTTTCTCAAATGTTTTTACAAAATGTTACACATTACAAAAAGTGACCAATCCTTTACGAGGAGGGTCCCACTTGGGCATCTAGAAATTTCTTCCATGCCGAAGCTTCAGAGGCGATGCCTTCAAAGGCACAAGGCTCCAGGAACTGAATGTTGATCTCAAACTTTGCAGCCTAGTTCCTTATAGCCTCAATCCTAGTTGCGCTCAACCGAAGCTGATCCTCCAGAAGCTACACACTGATAGTTGAATGATCTACTTCGCTTCTCAAGATTTGATCATCTAGGGCTTTAATATGCCACACTTTAGCTTCCTCTTCATGATATCTCTTCTGCAACAACTCCACAAATGAGTTGTGGTCCGGGAAAGCATCAAGCCTCTGCTTGGCCTCTATCTGGAACCGGTTGTAGGTAATAAGGAGCCTTCTAAAGAACTCTGTGCATGCTCCTTTTGTCTTTTTAACGGCTTTCTTGAAATCCTCAGTGGTATTTATAGCAAATTCCAATAAGTCATAATCCCGCTTGAGGGCCTATTGATCCTTTGCTGGCAGCTCTGCTGGAGTTTCTTCGTTGTTTTCTAGCCTTGCTATTCTTGCAGTCAGGACTTCAAGAACGTCCTGAGATCTGTCCACAAAGTAAGAGGAGGTCTCCAGGATTTCCTCCAATCGGCCATCTACTTGCAGCACTTTACACCTCTCTTCCTCTATAGCAGTCTGTAGCTGCAGCATCTTAGCATTTTGGGCCAAAACATGCTCTTTGAACGGTTGGAGGGTAACATGTTGCTCCCTTGCTTCCTCCAGAGCAGTTGCTAGAGAAGCAATTTGCTCTTGATGTTTCTTTTCCTGTTCTTGGGTGTGCATCTCACTGGCCTGCAAGATGATCTTTTACTGCTCCTCTAGCTCTTCTACCTTTCCAGCAGCCGTTCCTTCTCCATCTTCAGCTCTTGATATTCTTTCTGCACTTTCTCCAGGCATTCCTGCTTGGTTTCCCTAACTTGTATCTCCATTTGGAGGAGCTGCAGTTCATCCTTTGAGGCTCTCATCTCCCTCTGCATGTCTTCATGCTTCCTTTTTAGCCTATTTCTTTCCTCTCTCTCTTTCCTCAAGGTGTCTTTCAATTGAGCAGAGGATTTCTTAGATAGCTCCCAGTCTGTCATGATCCTGTCCACATTATCTTCCGAAGCTTGAATCAGTGCTGCTCCGGCTCTAATGGTGAACCTTGGATCCCGGTCTATTCCCAATACGACAGGTGTATTTGTTATCATTTTTTCGGGCAGACCTCCTATTTCAATCTTCCTTTCTGTTCTCTTCATTATTCTCTTTGTTGCTCTGTCATAAAAAACAGTGTTGAAATCAGGGATCTCTTCCCCCTTTTTCTGCACCAAGGGGACCAGCTTGAGAGTGGGGACCATGGGTGTGCTGGCAGCAGGTACTTGTGGGTCCTACACCACAGGGTTCTCTATGTCTTGGGTCTATCCTCCAGCTGTATTAGAGGCTGACTGTTCTGTCTGTGTCTGTGTCAACTTCAACCTCTCTGCTTCCTGCTTTTGTAGCTCCTCATCGAGCTTCCTTTTCTTTTATTCTTCTTCGTTCCTAGCTGCTTCTTCTACTTTCTCAACTGCTTCCTCTGCTTTCTCAGTTGTTTCCTGAGCAACTTTTCTTTTCTCTTCTTCTTCTGTGTGCAGCCATCCTATAGCTTCTTGTGCCAACCTCTAGGCTTCCTCATTTCTTCTTTTGGCCTCTTCTTCAGCTTTTGCTTGTTCATCTCCCTTTCCACCTTTGGTGATTATCTTTTTCTTGAACCTTGTCCTCAATGATATCATGTTCAAGGCACTTCGGAAGACAGATTCTTCCCTATCCCAATGATGGGTGTACTCAAAATGTACATTATTTTCTTTGCAATGCCCAGCTACTTTACCTTGGGAGTCATTTCGATGGAATGGCATCTCACCAAAATGAAAACTTTCTAATTCTTCTACGAATTAATCAGCTTTATTCACCTTAGTGAACCTGTAACTTCCCAACTTGAAGGGAAAAGGAGGGTAGGCAGTCTTCTTATGCTCAAACAAAAAGCTGCCTATTCCATCCAGGAACACTTGTCTGACTGCCTCCTTGTGAATAATGTAATCAGTTACGTATTTGGGCAGCAGGGAAGGTGCTCTCGAACCTCCAAACATCCCGAAGTACAGGCCATTTTTAGTCAAATAGTAGTCTGCATACTCCTCTATTACTTGCAGTGCCTCCTCTGACATACAATCACACTCCTTCAGGAAAATGAGTGTGTATAAGGGCATGATAAAGTATTCACATACTTCTCGATAATGGCTGTGATATTTGTGTGCCCAGAGCGGTTTATAGGCAGCATAGACAGGCATTCTTTCCCTATCCTAGATGCACCTAAGTCCAGGGAAAGGCTGATTACACAATATGCAATCGATGAGTATGGAACTCATATACAATTCCGATCTCTTTTGGTGCACTCCTCCCAAAGCCGAGGCCATGCAAGCTGAAAGACTATTTGAGACAATGTTGGCCCAGTTGAAAACTATCCCCTGGGTTGCAACATAAAAAATGATGGGTATCCATTCCAGTTTGAAGAGCCTGCCATGGGCTCTCCCAAAAATCCTATTTAGCATTAAAGCTATGAACCTATATGGGGTCCTTAAACTAGCTGTATCATAATCACCCGTTACCCTGGTTCTAAAATGCTTTCCGGGCAACATCATTCTTTTCATAGTCTCAACTAGGTCCATTCTAACATTGTTCAGCCAATCATTAGATAAAAACACTTGTGCTTCTGGCAGGTGATAGGCCGGAGCTACATATCCGGGGCTATAAGCAGCATAGCCCTGTTTTTCAGCATTCTCCAGGATCATTGTTGTTACATCTGTGCGGGGCAGAATCCAACCAATTATTTCAGAGCATGGGAATATCTTTGGTCTGGTGGCAATCTTCATCAGTGTCTCTCTATGTTGGCATATATGGATTCTTCTTCCAAGCCCATTTCAGGAACTTCCCTGCGGGTGATCAGCCTGTAAATCCCCCCCACTGGTATTCAAATTACACACTAGATATACATTTGGTGTCTTCGTATATGTATTATGTCTTGGTGATGACTTCCACTTCTGGCTCCTCCTCGACCACAGGGGCCTTCTTCTTTTGCCTTTTTGACATTGTGAGTTCTTCCTGCCATAAAATTGTAACATTAAGCCATTTTCGGCAGAGTGACAACTTGGAGACAACAATGTGTAGTGTGTCATTTCTTCTATTTTCAACATGATGCAATTAACTAACTGAGACAAAAACGTGCAAATCTAACACTGCTGTATGATACCAAAACAATTTCTATCAATCAAAATTCAAGGCGGAAATAATCTACACTGACATGAAATAAAATTCGGCTCTCTGTAGGTGCCTTTATCATTTCGCGGCGTGGGATAGACAGGGGAAAACTACGCAAGCCTTCAATGGAGCTTTAGAAAAACCACTACCCACATAACTTATGGTCAACAAACTAACAGCAGTGGCATATCCCCTTCCCCGGCTCGGGTTCAGAATCGACTGTGCACAAAACGGCATGGAAAAACAGCTGCTATTCGAGGATACGGGTAATATGAAAACCACAACAAAGGGGGAAACCGCCAGATGCTACAGGAAAACCACAAAAACCTTCCCCTGCAAAAAACCATCATCACACAGGGCAGCTTGGTGCAGACGGCGTAACGGCCGTCTGCACCAAGCCCTCATCACTACACGTAGGGTCGAGAGAATATAAGGGCCGTGGGAAAAACACTACTCTGTGGGTTTAAAACGCCCCCCAAACGCGAGCAGTAATACCACAAAACTCCTCAATATATAGACGCAATCACGGGGTGAAGAGATATAGTCACGACAAAACCTAACCGTAGCAAACATCAATCAAATGCTTCGAACGGAACAGGGGTAGGGCAACAATGAGCCTACCTGGAAATGACGCGTAACTGGTGTGGAGAGGCCTGCCGAGCTTCACAGTTGAGACACCTGGACTGTGTGTACCGAAAACGGGGGATCGGGTGAGTGCGAGTGGAGGACATCACTTGATAACGATAGACAGAACGACAACAGTTGAGAATAGAATAATAAACATGCCTGCCCCGTGTATACATATATATACAAACTCAAGCGATGGGAAAAGACTAAAGGATCGGACGTCGAAAGCAAAACTGATCGAAAGTCGACAGCGTAATTATTTCTGCAACGGCGGAAGGCCAAACCATAAGTCCATCCACGGGGATATATGTAACAAAACCTTAAATCATCGGAGCAGAATCGGGACGGGAGCCGCAACGGCGGAACCGCGAGGGATAAATCAATCCGCGACGGGAAAAAGCTTTATCGGAGGAGAAAACACTAACTGAATGGAAGGGTAATACGTTTCACAGCCACAACGGCGGAGGTATAAAGGATAAACCATTTCGCAACACGAGTTCAGAATCGAAAGCCAAAACGCTAGAGGATCAGAAAGGTTAACGCTTCTTTCATCCGCAACGGCGGAACCGTAAAGGATAAAACCGTCCGCAACGTCGGAGCTTGAGTCGGAAGATAAACGACTAACAAATCAGAAGGGATAAAGCCTTCCATAGCCACAACGGTGGAAGCCCAAGACTTACGGGATCGACGAGAATACAAAAGCGGGAGTCGGAAGCCAAACAGTAATTGGGAGAGTTAGCAGCTTGCCGTCCGTAACTGCGGAAGAAGAAGTAATAAGAGTTCCAATGCACAACCAAAAAGCAGCCGATGTGAAAACCAACGTAACGGAGAAAATTAACGAAGCCAAAACTGATTGTCCATCCGCAACGGCGGAAGCTTCAACCAAACAAATTTCCGATGGGAACATGCTAAAAATGCATTCAAAGGCAGCGATAAAGCTTGATCAAACAATGGATTATTTCAAGTGCTAGAGGGAGAATCAAAACAAGTGGTAAATCAATTCAATCATTCTGAGAAATCATTATTAGACCAACTCAAAGAAGAAGATCGAACTAATCCAAGCAAAAGGAGGGTCCTAAAAATTTTGGAATTTTGGGAAAATGTTGCAGCTACAACAAGATGCTACACATATAAGTATTTTATTACTTGGGAAATCCTTGTTGACTTTCTATAATTACACATGTGCATATGATGCAGCAATGGTTTTGAAAATCTTGTATAGATTTCATCCTATATGAATAAATTTGACATGTAAATTGGTTAATTGTGGTGTATAGAAAGGAAGCATGTGAGTTTGGTGATCACCTATAGGAGGTGTTAGGATCTGGAGCAGAGCTGCTATATCTCAGTTGAGAGATGTTTTCACAGGTGATCCTAGGCTTGCGAAAAATTGGCCACCTTTTAATGCACACCCTAGAAGAGCACAGGAAGGGTGGGTACACTTGATGGGTTGTATAGCAAGGAACATGTACCATCCTTGTGTGGGGTGGGGCAGGTCTTATGGGTGCCATAGTTGTGTAAAGACAAGCAAGATACCTATGGAACAAAAAGAAGATACTTATGCAGATAAGTATTTGGTTTACTTGGAAATTTCTTGTTGATTTTATGTCAATATACATGTGCACGTGATTCATCTATTATTTTGAAAAATCTTGTGAATATTGACATTAGGATTGACTCATTGCTTGGGGATTGAGCATAGGTATTGTTGGTTTCCAAAGACATTGGAAATGTTCCAAGATGATGAGAAGGATTCTCCGAGACTCAAAAAGGGTTCTAGATCATGCCATTGGAAAAGTAAAGGTGCAGAGGAAGCACCATGGCCCTAAGGAGGCTACAGTGAGCTGAAGGATTCCATGGGATTGGCACATCCATTTTGTTCACTTTTGTAGAACACTGAGGGCATTGTCAGTGTAGAATTTTTGTTTAATTTTGTAAAAGCACTAAGGACAGTGTTGTTGTAAGGGGGAGGGGAATGTAATACCCCTGGTTTTGGCCCCAAGGTGGAGGGGAATGTGTGCTGTGGTTTTGACCCCATGGTATTTGACTTGTATAGGTGATCAAGGTTGATACTTATGGTGATAGTGCTAAGTCAAGCACAGTATATATTTTTATATATCATGTAAATGTACAAATTAATAAAATACCACAACTAGCTATGGGACTACAAACGTTAAAGAGACGGGGGCATGATTCCACAAGGGATAGGGAGGGGAGTTAGTAAAACTCCTGAGCCAATTGGGTGTGACCAAATGTCAATGGGGAAACTCATGAATCCTCAGCTACCCTTTGCCCTTTGTCCTCAATCATCAATTTCTTCCAGAAGTTGGTGAGGCAGTTAATTCCCTGGGAAGAGTAAGGAACGATAGACTGATGGTGTAACACCCTGGTTTTCACCCCGTTGGCATTAAAATGTATATATTGTAATTAATCATGGCATGGAGCTAAAGGCAAAATCCCCACCATCAATTTAGCATTTTATGTTCCGGTGATTAAAATTGTTGCCGATGGTATTTCATGCTATCCGGCACATTCTATTTTGGCATCGTGTAGATATTAATTTTAATTAAAAATACCCACAACCAGCTATGACAATGCAACCATAATAAAAAGGGCATGATATTCCTAAGGATGAGGAGGGGGAAATATTTAACATTTCGGGACAATGGGGAAAATCCAAATGTCAATGGGAGAACCCGTCAAACAGTCAACTACCTTTCTTGTCTCATTCACCCAATCATTTAAATCTTCCAGAAATTGGTTGAAGTAGTTATTGCATGGGGATGGGAAGAGTATGGGCAGGAAATTCGAATTTGGGAAAAACCCATTTTTGGGGAAAATCAATTTTGAATTTTGGGGCAATTAAACACCCAAAATGCATGCGCATTTGGCCATACATCCACATTCTTCATTTTTCCTCACGCAGGGAAGCTTGGGAGTTGTTTTACCTCCATGATTTTTCCTGTGGTATGTTCTCCTTCATGATTTTGGCTCCTGGGTGCTTTCCTCATCATCATTCACCAACAATTGGGGCTCTCTTAAGTGGCTGGGAAATTTTCTGTGTGTGAAATTCGTTTTTTGCATTGATGTGTGTGTGTTTTTCCCTCACGTGGGCAGTCATTTCTTAATTCTCCTGGGCTGTGGATTCGTTTTTGTAATGATATGTGGTTGGGTTTCTTCCCCCAAATTTTTTGTTGCATTTTCCCCACTGATTACCAAGCTAAAAATATGTTTTGAATTGCCAAGTGATTGGGAGGAGAGACCACGTTCTCTTGGGTGTGTTTGAATTCGTTTTTGGCCACGTTAGGTCCAAAACGTCCCTGGGAAATCGAATTCACTGTTAGGGGTTTTTATTACCCTCCTTGGTAATTAATTATGTGGCTGAACTGTTTCCCTCAACCCAGAAATTGTGTATACTGCTGTGTATGCAATTGGTCTTTGGACTGTGTAGGAGTGGAAAGGAGTATGCTTGACAAGCCTAGTGTTTTGCAGGAGCCTCATAGACAGAGCTAGAGGGATGGATGTCTTCTCTACACCCCCCTGAATAACACTAGAAGGGAAGCCATGGCCTGAGGGACTGTGCAACAGAGAAGGGAATGATTCCTTGTGTTGGGTGTGTGTGGATGTCTTAGGAGTCAAGCTAGTTCTGGTGTAGGAATCCTTAGCTCTTCAGTGAGCCCACTAGCTTAGCAGATAGTGCTTCCATCTCCTGATAACCTGATAAACCCAACTTGTTGGCTTGGTTATGTGTTGTTGTGTCCCCTTGGAAGTCTAATAAACACAAACATAGCTTTGGCTTGACTGAGTTTTGACATATCATTTGGCTATGTGTGAGCCTGCTAGTTTCCTTTTCCTTGGGGAATCATGCCCAGCTCGGGGGTGGCAGTGTTGCTAAGAAATTAAGAAGCACAATGGCCTATGGTTGGGTGGAACGTTGCGGTGACATAGTTGGTTGCGGGGCGAGATTTTTCATAAGATAAGTATTCTTGTCTATTTCATCTCTGCAATTGTATTTGATGTTTAATGAAAATGATTAACATGCTAAATGCTTGAATGGAATGTAGTTTTCTTCTTCTGTATGATAAATAATCATGCATCTATGCATGTTTTAGTTCAAAGCATTTCAATTTTTATCATGTGTATGTTCATGGGGATAGTTGCTGGGGTAGATAGTATTATGGTAGCGTCCTCTTCATCGGTCGGAGGGTTGGGGATGTTACAGATGGCCTGATTGAGCAAACACGCAAGTCTACAGGTATGCATATTGGGAGGATGCATTATTTCTTTTGCAGAAAGTAAACCCGCATGGGAATGTGTGCTAATTCCTTCATCCTTGAGTCACCCTGAATGTTGGATTCATTCGTTGTTGGTAGAGCCAGTGGAGGAGAGTCGTGTTTTCTATTCATGGTTGTTCATTATTCTACCATTCTGTCGTCCTATACCATTTGATCATTTTGATCAGTTTGTTCATGCATGTGTGTTGGTTCACTTCCCTAAGTAGCGGAAGAGGAGTTCCGATGTGTTTTGTTGAGTGATTGGGTAGTGGAGATATCTCAATTTTATAAGAGTGTGACCCTCTGTGGTTTCCCAATTTCTCTAGAGACGCACAGTGTGGTGGTTCGACCATCCTAGGTTGTGGACGTGTGGTTCTACAGTGTTTATTTGTGGGACATTGTGGTATGAGACCCTGTTTTCTTCGTGTTACAGAGTGAAGTCTGGTTGGATTGTTACCTTAGCAATTTGAGAAACCCAACTGTAGGTTGGTTTGACTGTGGTTTGATGTGAATGTTGACTTGGGTGAGTAAGCCCAAGGAACCCTACTATTATTTGGCTTGTTTCCTTAGTATCCTGTGAAACCCAATTGTTTATTGGCTTGGATGGATAGTCAGTGAAACCCAATTGTGTGTTTCCTTGACTGTGTATGATATGACCTGATTATGTGAGTGTTGGTGTGACCGAGTAATCCCTGATAAACCTAGTGGTATTTGTCTTATTGTATTCGTAGTGTGTAAAACCTAATTGTATATTGGCTTGGTTAGTTCTAAATGTGAAGGTTGGCTAGGTTGAGTAAGTCCTGATAATCCCAACTGTATGTGGCTTGTTGCCTTGGATAGTCTAAGAAACCCAACTATAGGTTGGTTTGAATGAGTTTTGATGTGAATGTTGGCTTGGATGAGTAATTCCAAGGAACCCTTATGTTATTGGCTTGATGTCTTAGCAGCATGTGAAATCCAATTGTATATTGGTTTGGTTGGACAGTTTGATAAACTTAACTAAAGGTTGGCTTGACTGTGTGTGTGTGCTCAAGCCTGATGCTTCCCTAGTTCCTTATGGAAATCATGCCTAGCTCAAGGGTGGCAGTGTGTCGAGAGATTAATGAAAACACTATCCTATGGTTGGGTGGAACGTTGCAGCGACATAGCTAGTTAAGGGACAACTTAATCATCAAGATAAGTATTCTTTGTCCTTCCTGGTTATGCAATGTATTTGCTTATGAATGGACATGATGAATATGAAGAATTGATTAGGATGAATGCTTGTTTATGCCATGTAATTTTCTATGAATTGTTATGTTCATGTTGAATTCTAGTTGATGATCAAGTAGAGGTTTACTTGTGTATGAATGTCCCTATATTTGTGTGTTTATTCCTTGTATGTTTTATGCATTTTACTTCAGTACATGCCTTGTGTTTTTGCAACGCATTTGCCTAAGTTAAATGGAGGCTAGAATCTTCTTATAGGGCCAAAAATGCAGCTAAGGTAAGAATCGTTGAGTTTCCGCCCCTTGGAATCCACCTACGAAAGGCGCAAGGCGGAAACCAGAAGAGGAAAAGTTGAACAGGGCAGAAATTTTGTGTTTTCGCACCCTAGGATCCGCGTGCAAAAGGCAAAAGACATTAGGTGAAAAGGGCAGTTGAAAAAAGGTAGAAAGTGGGTTTTCCGATTTCTAAAGTCCGAGGGCAGAAGGCGGAAAGTGAAAGAGCTGTTAAATGTTTTGTCACTCATTGAGTTTCTGATTTCCGAGTTCCAAGGTGAGGAAGGAGGAAAGCAGAAGTGCAGAAGGAAGAAGGCGGAAGGATCGTTAAATGTTTCGTCGTGCATTAAGTTTATGATTCTGAGTTCTAAGGTGTGGAAGGCGAAAAGCGAAAGTGCGGAAGGAGGAAGGTGGAAGAAGTGTTTCAAGGTTCCCATCGCACATTATGCTTCCTATTTCCGATCTCTGGGGGTAGAAGATGAAATGGAGTTTAATTATTCCTATCAAATATTTATTTTTTCGATTTCTGACTTCTAAGGTCGGAAGGGCAGAAAGAAGAAGTGCAAAATGCGTATTGCAGAAAAACAGGTCCAGAGCGGAAATGATCATTCTGGTCACAGAAGGGATATGTCAAGGGTAGAACGACTGTTACAGTGGTTTCTAAGCCTGAGAATGAAGGTTGAAGTTTGTGCTAATGTCCATGCCCTATGTTTCAATGGAGAACAAGGGTTCTTGAAGTACAAATTTTACTTTATCCGCATGATTGGGTATGGGGACGTTGCAGATATGTAACTCAAATTTAAAATCTTCTTGAAGGGAATGTATTGTACTTATGCTATTTAATATTTAGTATAACTAACATGTTTAAATGTTTGGGTAAAAAAATTACCCCATCTTCCTGCAAGTCATTCTAGGTTTTTGGGTTTGTTACAATATATAGCCCCGTGTTTCATATCTCATGAGGTGATCATGAATCCCTCTATCTAGCCAATCATGTAGTCTTATGTTCACAGTTTATGAAACAATCATGCAGCCCTAAATTGTGTGCCTTATGGAGGATGTTTTCAGCCTTATATCACTCCTGTATGAGTATATATCAGTCCTACATAATTTTTATATCATTCCTATATCATCTCGCAAAACTTGGACTCATGAGATTGATAACATGCCAATAAATATAATAATAAAAAACAATGTATATGCTAAACAAAATTCCAAGTCTAGGAATACAGATCTATATGATAGTCATGAAACATAAAAAATACTTTTTTTATCTTATTTATAACAACAAATAAGAAAAAGGAACTCATATTGATTGTTTGTGTGGGCTCCCTCTTGATCTCTGCACCCATGCATAGATAGGTGGAGTCCTTCTTTATTCACTGCAACTTTACACACTTCAAAAATAAAAGTTAATGCATGTACTAGAAAGTGTGTCTTTGCATGGGAATAAGGATCCCATGAAACCAAGAGTGAATTCTCTTCTTCAGTAAAGAAAATATTCCTTTCGATCATCCTCTTCCTTGGATGATTTCTCTTGAGCAAGTTCACCTTCTTCTACAGTGGTGGAGGCATAAAATCTTCGTTCTTTTATTTTCCTTGTATTGCAATCATGTATGAAGTGACCTGCCTTTTTACAATAAAAAAATATTAGTTTTTATTGTTCCATACCTTTATGGATCTCTTTGCAAGGAGAGTGTTCTTGGGAGAAACGGGTTTTCTTTATTTCTTGGTTCTTGTCGTGAGGGAAAGATTCTCCTCCTTACTGCTCACCATCTTGTTTTGTATGCGCCCTTCTTTTTGGATGCAATCATGCCAAAGTATTTCCAAGTTGGGTTTCTCTTCTCTTCCATTTACCATAAAAATAAAGGTCTCCCATGAGGAGGGGAGTCCGACAATGGCGTTTTGTAGAATACCATCCTCATTCGTCTTCACACCGATGCTTACTAGTTGATCCTTCACTTATGAAATATTTGTGAAGAATGATTTCGCGGTCTCATCGTTCTCCATCTTCATGTTGCGCAACTTGGTCTTCAACGCCCTCTTTTGAGTAGGGGCCTTCTTCTCATAAATATTTGTGAGTATGTCGAAACACTCATTTGTATTCTTCAATGGTTTGATCACTGACACGAGGTTATCCTTCATAGAGTCATATATGATCCTCTTTTCCTTTGCTTGATTCTTCTTGTAATTTGTTCTTCCTATAATTGTAGTGGGCTCTTCAATCACAAAGGTCACAAAATAATCAAGATCATGCTCGTCCAGAATATTGATCACTCTCACCTTCCATGTATTGAAGTTGGATGTTCATTCGAGTCTATCTTCTGGTTGGACGGATATAGAATCCATTACTTCAAGCTCTTGCTAAATGCTCCAATATCTATGAAGGCTTAGAGTGTTTGCACAAAACTAAGATCTTACACGCCCTTACTTTGATAACATGCTATTGATTGAGAAAATTATGAAGATAATTTACTTTTAAAACTTTAATCCACAATAACAGTGCATATAAATCTCATCAATAATCCAAAGACATAAATCAAACCATAGAACAAAGGATATACCCTGGGAAAACCTTCCACTGGTTCAGAGGATAAAAAACCCAACAAACAATCTTATAGTATGATTGATAATTGGTAGAGAATGATTACAACACAATAAAATATTTCCTTCTCCGAGAGAAACAGAGAGTAGAGATCAAATGGAACATTGTATCTAACTTGCCAAGTGCATATCACTTTAATAACAAGTCAAATTAGGTTATACACCAAAAATATAATGGTTTCATGCATCAGTAACTTATTAACACTTAGAACATTTATACATCTTCAATCATGCACCACCCATTGACTTGGTGCCAAGTTGGCACTCCATAATTATCTCCAACCCAAAAGATATGCACCCTCACTAACTTGGTGCCAAGTTGGCACTACATAATCTCCCACAAGAAGATATGTGCCTTCCATTAGTTAACTAATTCTAACTGAGTTGTTAACTAAATATACTGAATTGAACTGGATGGAACTGCATACAACTAAATGGAGATGAGTGTAATTGCATACATTTGAATGGGGCTGAGTGTAATTGCATACAACTGAGTGTAACTGAATATAATTGGATGTAACTGAACAAAACTAGTGCTTCTCCATCAGTGTCATCTTCAACAACCACTTCCATAAATTAAGGAGTTGATTCCTTAATTAACTAAACTTGTTTACCATAACTAATACTCAACTAATGTCTTATCAATTTGAGTTCACTTGGTGTCAACATGGGAAATTCAAATTATCTCTCCATCTCTATGCTTATATTAATTATCTTTTCACAGTCCATATGTGTTTTCATAAATTCCATATCATATCATACTCATAAGAATAGTTTCGAACCTGTGATCATATGTATTACCCCGGTTCATATAGTCACATGCTAAAGTAAATCACTGTAGGGGTAGATAATCCCTAAAGGATACTTGTAGAACCTATTGACCATAACTAGTCATACATCACATAGTATATCCACTTTACATAGTAAAATACACCACCTCAAAACATGAGGATATTTGTAGAACTTGATATTACTCACAAGTCTACTGACTTGATATTACTCACAAGAATCAGACCTTAACATAGGGTCATGATCTTAACCATAAGATCCTAGTACAAGCATATATCCCAAGTATGACAACGTCATGTTAACTTAATACAATATAAGTTCTAGACTTGATACAACACAAGTCTCAAACCTTAATACAACATAAGGTAATGGAGAATATATGAATCTATTTACAATATAGATTCCAGAATTGATTACAACACAAGTCTCAAACCTTAATACAACATATAAGGTCATGAAGAATAACTCCCGAAGTTGTACTCTCAACACGGATCATATGATGCCATCCTCGAGGTAGTAGGTATACCTAATTGTAATTTTTGAAATCGAACATGAGCAATCTATTTTTTTATTTTGTTGTTTTCCTCAGTATATTGCTTTCATTTTAGTAATGGTTAATATATTTTTGTTGCATGCTACTGATTCATCATTTGATCTAACATCAGAGAAATCAATAGACATTGATGTGGATGAGATCATCTGTGATGCTGAAATTGGATATTCACTAGACCCATTTAAAATTATAGTGAAGACCTTGAAAACAATTAATGAGGATATTCTTCGTAAGTTATTCATTCAACTGTAGACAAACGATATTAGAGCAAAGGTTGATGTTTTGGTGAAGATATCTAAGGCATTACAAGTAAGTAGCGGGATCTTGAATTAGAAGATAAATTCATTTATGATTTTATAATTTGTACTTGTATATGATTGTGAACTAGCATATGGTTTGTATTTATAGGATTTTTTATGGCCACACACTAGTGGTGAGGGTGGTGTTGGGACTAGTGATGCTCGTGGAGAGTCGTCACATGAGCATATGACTCCACCTACATCTCATGTGCCATTTTTTTCAATTGAACAATCAGCAAAACATTCCATGACACCCCTAAGGCCATATGTGAGTGCCCCCGCTAATGGTCAATGACCACAAGTTCGTAAAAAACAAGGGGTCGATGAAGAGACTAGTAATGGTAAATCTTAAGCAACATTTCCTAGATATTCATGTGTCACTGGAACAGATACACTAAAGATAAAAAATTTGGTGGATGAAAATCTTGTTCCCAAAAAGGTATATATGATCCTAGGTATTTATACATTGTTTATAATTTGATTGTAATATACTAAAAAAAGTTTTTTTTCAACTAATGATGACATGATTGTCTTGAAGGAAATGATGTTTTTTATAAACATATAAATGATACATCATTAGATATAATTGGGCCCACTATATGCACAAGGTGGGATACGCAATCTAAGAATTTAAAAGATGAGCTCACTAATCACTTGGTTGGCATGTTCGACAACAAGACCTTTAATCGAGCAGAGGTCCTATAGAAGGTTGGCCAAAATATGAATATTGTGAGGGACCAATTTAGGGCTCATATAGAAATTAATCCTAGGTATAAGCACCCTCCAATGATTCTAGGAAGAGAGTGGAAATCCCTAGTGGAAGATGGAAAGGAGAGGGCTTTGAGAAAATGAGGAAAGTTACCACTAGGCACAGGAAGGTATGCAATACTTTCAACAATGTAATTATAAAACTTATTATTAATAATTTTTAGATCAAATTTGAAACATCTAAACATGTTTCAACATTTTCATAGGTTGTCAGACACATCAAAGGCCACAAAGGAAAGACAAGAAACAAATGGACAACAGAAGCTTGGGCCTGGTAGTTATTCGAATTTGGCGACATGAATTGTAAGTATCAAAAAACCAATTTATATATAAATAATAAATTGAAAATTATTTTCATTTTATTGAATTGTAAAAGGTAAACTCATGACATTATGCAAATATGCAGGTCGATGAATTGAATGAATTTCCCACAGAGGAATACTTGAAGCTTGGATTCCAACACAACTTTGGATCTTTTATTGAACGTTGAAAAATCCTCTCTGGCCAAACACAATCTTCCAGTGATCCATCTTGTGCGTGTGTATATAAAATGAATGACATTTGTTTAAGATTGATTACTTGTGCAATCTATTAATTATAAACATTTGCAATAAAATATTGACTTTGTTTTGAGAAGGAAATCAACGATCCACCTAATGGCGATGATGGAGAACAACCTATCAAATGTCATGCTTCGAATCCTAGTAAAATGGATTGATATGCTATAATGAAAAACATTACATTGCAAATGGTGAATATTAATTGTACCTTTTTCATTTTTCATCTGCAAATAATGTAGAGGGTCCTACTATACAAGATGAACCTAGACAGGAACATGAAGTACACGATGTGGACACATCAGGTAAAATACACCTCTGTAATATTTTTTTAATGAAATACTTGTCATTATAATAGCAAAAGATATCAATGTAACATTTTTACATTATTGCAGCAAATCCCAACCCCTTGCAGCAACATCTGCATCGCAGACAAGATTGAGATTCCAGAAGAACTAAACGACAAGTTGCAGAAGATGATTTGCTTGCTGATTTTGTCAAAAGAAAAAAAAAACTAGAAATAAGTGACTGAATAAACACTATGTATACTTATTTTTTATAATAAATTAAATCCACATGTTTGTATATAAATTTAATATTTTTTTTCAAGTACATGTATTGGGTATGAAGAATTGAGAGTGATGTGCGGGGGGGGGCGCATAAGAGATTCCACCTTCATGTGGTTGGCCCTGTTCAGGAGAGAATATTAATTTATTCTTGAAACAAAGAGAAGATCAATGAGGTATTTATACATTCCACCATTGAAGTAGCTTCAGTACCTTTCATAAGTGGGATCACACTCTTATGATCACAATATCAACTAGGTTTCAACCCATCAAATCCTCCACATGTTCAAGTTATCATCTAAATCACACTAGGGTTTGACCATTAAACAACCACTCTTAGGTTCACCAACTGAGATGTTTTTCCTTCAAAACAACAAGAAGGAAATTGCATCCCAATAAGCTTCCCCTAGCTATAAGATGTCAATTTCAACCAAGGTTGGTCACTTCATCATTCGTATCAAAGAAGTGAACATCTAAGTACATCATCACATCAAGTTCTCAAGAAAGGAATCTCTCCAAAATCCATCAATAATGACATGACATCAACCTCCAAGTCCTCCAAACAAAGCATCTCATCATACTCAAGTTCTTCACGTTAGTGATCTTGTATTCCTTAGGGTTTACTAGGGTTTACTAGCCACTGTGATTGGGAATACACTAGATCCATTTATCACCACTAAAAACTACCCTATACAATATATATTATTTCCTCTTGATCACTTTCTCATGACGCCATAAAAAACTTCCCCATGGATTTTAGACTAGTTATACTATTCATGGGACACATGATTTCCTCTGTACCCATAAATTTAAGTCTAGTATGCCTCCCCAATCATCCTAAATTTGACTCCCTAAGAAATCCAGGGAATGTGCATGTTACTATTCCATTGTTATGGGATATTTAAGATGTCTGAATATATGTCAAAGTTGTTAAAGAGCATTTTATTAGTAATCTTGGCATGAAGAAGAAGGACCAACAACTAAGTAGTTGATTCTTACTACTTTGAAGCTCTTACTAAGATTAAATCAAGATACATGTTGATCAAATGATTATTTTTTACTACTTCTATAGAGTTTACCCTGCTAACATTGTGTGTAGATGAAGCTAGATATCATAGGCCTGTAGACATCACTATGAACCAACTCTATAGAAGTAGATTTTAACTAAGTTTATCCTTAGTATTGTTTGAGTGAAGGAATGATGATATTTTAGGGGAAACCTTTTTTCCCAATAGATATTATTTAGGACATTATAAAGATGGTACTTGTAGCTACTTAGAAGAAGGAAATTATAGTTACCTATGAAATTGTAGTTGATATACAAAAAATGATCGATTATGTATACATGATTCCTCTTCTTTTTACTCAAGAGAAAAAATTACAAACATCTATCTCATTTCTTATTTTACTTATCCCTACTTATAAATGCATTGTGGTATGACATTGACAAATATTTTGCTTATTGAATGGATGCAGTTATCATAAAGCCTGTTGTATTTCAGAAGTTGCTGGAAAATATTGATAAGTTCCTTCCCCAAAAGAACTAATAACAGACTTGAAGCTTTGAAATGGACAAATAACAAATTGCATGGTGGCACTTGAACCTACAAAAGGTATGAAACTCAGAGCATTAGCCATTGTGTTCTTTGTACAAATATCACACGAGATTAACAAAAAGGAACTTCCATTCCATATTTACTCCACTTTTGTATGTGTAATCATTCACATATCCTTTACAAAGGTAGAAAAATGGCCAGAGTAAAATCATAGAGTTTGTTCCCTTCATAACACATAATAGTCATTTTAAAGGTTGGAAGCGACACATTTTTGTCCATCCTAAGTTGTTACTGGGTGTTCAAACTATCTCACAATTTTAGAAAACTCCCCTAGATTAGGAAAAATCCATGGAGGAGGATTCTATCCATCGACCTGCTCCGGAAGAGGAGAACTCTGCCAAGCATTGGGAGAAATGATTTTTTTTAGTTTTAGTATCCTATAAGCCTGCTTTGTTTATGATGTTTCAATGTATTTATATTTTATCATGGTATGTTTGTGTATACATTACTAGAAATATAGTAAGGGTAGTACCCACATAAGACATTTTGGTTTGTAAATTAAACTTTGGCACATTCTTTGTGAATCCCTTAGCTCTATTATAACATTTTAATATAAACAAATTATATGTTTCTATTTAAAAAAAATATGGATGATTGAATGTTGGGTTTGGTCAATATTTATGCATCGCATGATGTTGAAGAGTGAGTCCATTTATGGAAATTGAATGTGGATGAAATTCCTAAAGCCCATTATTTATTGTGTGAGGATTTTAACATGTTGAATTGTTAACATAAAAAACAAAACATGCTATCCATGAGAATGGCTCATGGTCAGAAGGTTTCCTAGAATTTTCTTAATGATAGGTTTGGGTTGTAAGACCCTAATAAATTTAGAGAAAAGAGAAATAAAAAGAATTGTCCTCCTTGTTTGACCCTATATAATATCTCCTTTAAATTAACCCACTTTCTTTAATGATGAAAAATAAATATAGGAGGACAATTTGCTAGAGTTTGATGGCTTCACAAGAGAAGTTAGATCTTGTTGTAGGATTTAGATTTTTCCTAAGCTGTGATATTGGGAGTGGGTTGTTTATAATGAATACTTTTGAGCCCTTGGCTCGTAAACCCACCTCTGAGATTTGTTTCCTTGATTGGTGGGCTATATCGGTAATACTTTAGAAAAATCGATTACCTCCTTTGGATAGTATTAAAATTGTAAAGAGTGACTATATCTTATCATATGACAAGTAGTAATACTAGACTACATAGGAGAATTAAAATATGGGGCATAAATTAATCTCCCTTAATTCATAAAATAGTTTTCTAATAGCAAGAGTGATATTACTGGAAAAAAATAAAATATCTTGGAGGAAAAGTTAGTTTCCACATGGAAATATCAATAGCCAACCAAAGAAGTTGTCTCCTTACTAAAATAGAAGCAAGTGAATATAGAAACTCTAAAAAATTATCACACTTTAGAGATCTCCCCACAGTCCAGTAATTAATAGAGAAAAAACCTAAACTACTAGAGGAAATCAACTTCTTGAATGGTGAAGATTCTGAACTTAATATTAAGAACCTGTCATTCAACGAGGAGCTGGACTCATTGGAAGTGACTAAGGTGATGTCATTACATTGACATCACAATTGGATGAGGTTTGAAGTAGTACTCTAGATGTTGATTCTATGGCAGTCGCTTAAAATTCGAAACAAGCAATTATAATAAAAAAAAAGATAAAAAATAGCTAGTGGCTAATGAATGTATAACTAGTAGCGATGCATGGATAACTCATAGCTCATGAATGGATAACCAATAGTTCATGGCATATAACTAGAAGAATTTGAACATAAAAAAAAGAATATGAATGCCGATGATAACATGTAGCTAGGCATGGATGACTCACATTTGAAACTGTTTAACTTGAATAATACGAGGAATAAAGAAAATTCCAAATTGTCTTCCATTCCATCACTATCTCTCAACCATTTGATTCCGATAGGCGTGATTCAACCACAAACTATGTGGGTGTACTAGTAGATTTTGTTGGTAGAATACAAACTATGCTTTTCTAGGGTTGCACGAGGATGAGACAAGTGTACTGTCCATATTGATTCAATGGAAGTTATAATAAATTCGAAATAAACAATTAAAAAAAATAATATAATAAATAACTCGTAGCCAATGTAGTAAATGCATGGATAACTGGAAGCTAATGAAATCTAGAAGAATGTGATATATATATATATATATATATATATATTATCACACCGACAAGGTTTGGGGGGATCACACTAGTAGGGATCAAATTGATGAATAGAGATGGAATGGAAGACAATTTGGATTTTTTTTACTCTTCATATTCGTCTAGTTAAACAGGTTCATATTCTTCTAGCGAAGAGGTTTCAAAAATAGATTTCTTCCTCAATTCCTCAGACAACAATGCTCCAACCAAATTGTCAAATTCCACGGTATCAGTTGTACTAAGGATAATGGAAGAAACTGCTTGACCCCAAAATTCAGGTAAGGTACATAAAAGATTGACTGCTTTATCTTAATCATCAATTTACACATCCATGCTAGCCAACTGGAAAATACGAGTATTAAAAATATTCAAATGATCCGCTATCTTCGTACCTTCTTTCATTCCATACCGTACAACTGTCTCTTCAAGTAAATTTCGTTTGTAAAATATTTGGCCATATACAAACTTTCTAACTTACTCCATAGGCTTGTCGCTGACTTTTCTTCAACAATGTTAAACAACACATCATCCACAAGACATAATTGAATTGTGCTAAGTGCTTTGGAATCTAACTTCTCCCATTCATGATCTGAAATAATTAGGGATCTCTTTCTTTTACCATCTAGGGATTTTTGTAACCTAGTACCAACAAATCCCGCATCTTTAATTTCCATAATTCAAAATTATTTTTGCCACTAAATACTAAATTTTTCAATTTCAAACTTAGTACTCGACATTGTTGTGAATTTATATATATAATCACCTCTGCAATGAGGTGACAACCTTCAACAGCCCTTGCTACTCCTTACCGCTCTCTTCAACATCACCGACAACTCCACGATCTGGCTTCAACAGTTCCTCCATGCTCCTTATCAGCGACTACAACAACGACTTCACCATTAGATCAACAGTGACTACATTCAGAGATGAATCTCTCCATAATGCAGATGCCTCCTCTTCTCCATAACTTCTCTACACGCAACAATAAAACAACACTCACTTTTCCATGCACACCTTTTCACGATTGTTGCAATCTTCATGGCTACTGCAATCTGTGGCTTCCTTCTCCACGTACAATAAGCAACCGAGGCTTCACCTCTTCCTTCATGTGGGGATCCTCTCCACAACGGGGACTCTCCATGCCGAGCCATCCTTTATTATCACAGTTTTGTTGAATAGTGTAGGTCAACAGTTCAACGCTGGATGCCAGCAACAAGACATGATTCTTCTTTACACTGATTCTTTAGTTACTCACAGTCTCCAATAGTCAACGACCGTCTCTTCACTCAGCCTTTTATTCACGTCCAACAAATGGTAGTGTTCTGCCCGACACAACCCTGATATTCACCTTTTTTTACTCTCTCTTCTCCACTCTTCGACGAAAGCTCTTCATAGTGACTTCACCTCTCCACCCCACACAGATCTCCACCAATCTCCGCAAGCTCACGATCCAGGTCTTCTCTGATGGTCAACTGCAGCGAATGCTCTTATGCTTGGCTTGTTATGTTCCCAAAACTTCTCTCTGATGTCTCTCTCTCACAGGCTCTAATACCACTTGTTGTAGATTAGATATAAGAAACAATGAAAAACACCATTATAGACAACAATTTAATGTGGTAAAACCCCATAAGGGGAAACATCTACGTAGGAAAAGTATTGAATCTCATTAATCAATATCAAGAAGATTACATGAGGGGCCTTCAACCTCTTAGACTACATCTACATTACGTATCTCAACCATGCACTATATGCTTTGTGAAATAAGTTACATGAGTAAAACTGATGTTGGTTATGCAGGTTATGAAAACTTCCCATAAACACATTGGTCTAGTTGTCATTATTAACATTTCAAACAAAACAAAAAACAATATTTATACATATGAAGACATCCAGGAACATAGATTAATGTTTCAGTAGCATGGAGTGAAGAAATCAATTAATGAAGAAGGATTACTTTTATGAGTTGCATTAAAATATCATGACTTGCAAAACTAATTCAAAACCAACAAAGCGTAAGATTATTTATGAGTTGTCTAAAAATATATCCTTGGATTACATCAATTAGAAAATCATGCCAATAAGTATAGATCATATCATACATGTTGGTTCATTAAGGAGTTCATATTCAATAAAAAAATTGTTGAAGCATCATTATTGCCCTATCCTACTAACTAATAATCATTATTTAGTAGTGTTTTAAGACAACCAAGCTTTCAAATTATTCTAGTTGTAATAGGAAGTTCCAATTTCTAAATCCGAATTGTGAGAGATTAGAAAAAAACTGAATAGGGTAGACACATCACTTATAGACCATTGTAAAAGCATGCCCCTACCCTAACCCAATCTCTGCCATGCACATAAATTGATGCTTCAAGTACCATCAAAGCATGTTGTTGAAAGGAAAATAGTCCCCATGCAACAAGGTAAACTCTAACATATGGCACATCATTATTCATACTTTCTAAATTCCCTTTAGTCTGATAACAAGTCAATATTCCACATGTATTCTAAGGATATGTCGTTCAATACATATTTTCCTTCCCTCAAAGTTTAAGAAAATTTATTCTATTTTGTAGTATTGAGGAAGTGAACTAAATACACTTTTCATCTTCATTAAGACAACCCATTATGTTTAAATATATCAACAAACAAAATACGAGTATACCCATATATATTCAGGAAGTTGCCAACAACCCTTACTCAAATGGAGGATTAGTTCCTATCTTACATTTAATGAAATAAACCATGCACAATGTGCATGAATATTATGACAAATTTGGATGTTAGAGAATTTTTCAAGTAAATAAGGTCACTGCTAAACACATATCTACATCTTGAATTAAGGCTGCACCACTGCCAAAAGATTCATTTCTAAATAATATTGTGTAAATCCATCTCTCATTTTTGCCCACTCTACTTGAATGACAATTATAAGATAATAATTTATTTGAAAGCACCCTCATTACACAAAATTTTACACGCTCTCACTTATCCTAACATTTGTTGACTAAGATGAGTTTAACAATCCAGTTGCCTTGGATCACCTTGTTTATATGTAGGTTTCCATCAACACTAGTGGAATATATAAATGCCAAGTACAACAAAATAAAATCACAGGAGTGCATGACACTAACCAATGATATTGTGACTTACTACTTTTCTGAACCAAGCAGTTTTGCTAGTGCTGTCAATGATTCAAATACGATCCCCATTGTTGCAATGGAAGTAAGGGGTCCTTGCCCAAGCTCAAACATTACCCCTTGTATCAAAGCATAATTTCTTAAGATCCCTCTAAACCTACTTTTGCAATGACCCAATCGAAAAAAAAAAAAGAAAAAAAAAACAAAAGAAATTTTGCAAGTATTAATTCCAAGAACCATCCAAGCATGACACCATATCAGAATTCATTTTTGATATAAATATGTAGTTCAAAGAAATTGTTAAATCTTTTAGATATAAACCATTTTATACCGGAAATATGGTGAGTTGAAAACTTATTCTTCCAAAGCATTCAAGTTACTATAAATATACCAAACTATTAATAAATTACCATTTTGCTAAAAAACCTTGTATAAGAGAAAATATGAACACTACACAAAATAATGTATAAAATCTATTAGAATTTTTTTTTAAACAAGGCCATGTTAACTACCAAGGAGGACAAGGCAATGCTAACTACCAAGGAGAAAGGCTCTCAGTTGAGAAATAGCCAATCAAATAATAAAAAATAGCTAAACCCTAGGAGACTGAATCAATAAAATAATGCAAAGTTCAAGATACAAAGATTTCTTTTACAGAACTTATACCACACCTACGTATCTACCCTGTATTGCTTTCAGTTTAAAGTTTCAACCATAAATGATTATCGACATTCCTATCCAACAAATGCATTTGCATTATGGAATATCTTTAAGCACACCCCACTAGTACTTTCCATGTAAAAACATCATTCACCACATATAATGTGTGCTTAATTTCTTAAGAGTGTCCTCTGTATACACACTTAAGCCATTAAAATAGGATTTTGCCCATTATACGCTTCGACTAGAAAACAAAATTTATATTATTGTCGAGTAAAGAAATGCTTTGATGGGACTAGAGAATTCGTCACTCATGAGAAAATCATACAAAAATAAGGGATTTAAGATCAAACCCTTAAGATGAGAATTAAAAATAAAAAATAACTGAAGTGGAAAGAAAAACTAGTAACCTAACAACCAACAAATGAAACAACAACATGGCCCAGCAAGAAGGTTATCTTATGGGAAGAACTTATATTTTTTATTCTTAAATATTATATTAGTACATGAACAAGAAAAGTGGTCAGTGAATGTCGATACACACAACCAATGATTTAGTTTTGTGAAGATAGCTAGCTGTTAAACAAACTCTAAAATATATAATTTTAAATCCATTATTCATACCAGATTGTTAGAGTTAATATAAGCACGAAACAAATACTATTTAATAAACAAAAACTGATATGTAAAAACAAATTGTTACCTGTTTCTTTAATCACCCTTTAACTGAATCTTATTTAAATCTTAATCAAGATACATTTAACCATAACAAGATTTGACCACCATAAAATGAATCACTGCTTGTTACTCTTGGGTTAATCTTGTTGATCAATTAAAGCAAGTCCAAAATGNATTATATTTTTTCCATTAACCACTTATGGCAAATATATAAACGGACATGTTAAATAAACTTCACTTATTCTTCCAGGTTCTTAAATGAATGATATATACGAACATGTTAAAGAAACTTGCACTGGTTCTTCAAGGTATTTAAATGAATTGAATCCATAGCATTGAATGATTATTATCAAACATAAGTTAGAAATGGTTGGTCCATTAATAGGATGCCCAGAAAAATGAACACTATGGAGCAACAACTTTCCATCTCTGAATTGAAGCAATCAATGAGTTATGAAAAGAAGTTGTAAGCATGGCAGGATTAATGAGTTGTGAAAAGAAGTTGCAAGCATGGTAGGATCAATCATTTGTTTTAATTATGGAGTCTAATACTATGGGAACATCAATTGAGGCTTTTATATATCTATGGATAGCCACTTGAGGATTTGACCCTGAAACCTTCTGCTTACAACTCACATCTCTCAACCACTTGAACTAACCCATCAAACTAGATTATTCATTCTTTATACTTTTAGCCAGTTAAATTTCTCATTCCGAGAGGCACATTTAAAATAGCAACTTTTCATCAAATCTCTTCCCATTTGATAGCAACAGCTACATATAATTTTTTGTAGTGTTTTCTTTTTTTACTATCATAAACAACACACCACGTGATAAAGACAACTTCTAATGGATATGTGTTATTTTGAAGACAAGGATTTATAATGGATGCCATTCAGTAAAGGTTCATTCAGTGAAGTAACCTATTTCTTTGAATATATTAAAGAAATGATTTTTTCTGTTTAAAAAAATATTATGTTTAAAATTGATTCTTTGTGGATTGGCAACCTAAATACTAATTGGAAAATGAGAAATATATTAATCTTGCGATATTTGCATTCAAAACTGTTTTTTGAATTACTTAGATTTCTAAGATATTAGTATTGATGGATGGAAAAATACTATGCATAGATATTTTAATTTTTTTAGTTGTAGAATGTATTGTTGGAGAGATAGGCTCCTAGATTGTTGCATCACTAAGGCTACATATATTACATGAAGGTAGATGGACTATAGGTATAGGTATGCGTCTGCATGCCAATATTGAGCAACCAATTGCTCAAGCTTCTTCTTCACATACCGGTGATGGCAGGGAAAAGCGATTTCTTTAAATTTAAATCTACAATTGCATGGTGCATTCCATTATGTTGTGTTAATTGTGCCAATTTCTTAGAACACTCGAGACTTGCCTGTACAAAAGAAAATACATAGTGAGATAACATGAGAGAGCAAAATAATGGCCAAAATTGCAAGCCAGAAAGATAGAGAAGCCATGAGAAAAATTTAGTTACAGTATAATCTTAATGTATGTGAACATGTTGCAGAGACATGATGAAAAGTTGCTAGCTTAAATGTGTCCTTTTCCATAATAAGTGGTTAATGGCCACACAATATTTAAGACAAAGAAATAATAAGATAATGTTTATTGATGATAAATTTAGTTATAATTATGTTTATAGGTATTTAGATATTATCTTACATTTTGGACTTGCTTGAGCACATGAACCCAAGGTTAAATGCATCTTGATTAAGATTTAAATAAGTTTCAGTTAAAGGGTAGTTAAAGCAATAGGTAACAATTTGTTTTTGTTTTTTCATAGATATTATCGCACATTTTTTGCTTGCTTGAGTGGATCAACACGATTAACCCAAGTGTAACAAATATACAACACCGATTCACGATTCATTTCATGGTCGCCTTATCTTGATATGGTTAAATCCATCTTGATTAAGATTTAAATAAGCTTTAAAAGGGTGGTTAAAGAAATAGGTAACAATTTTTTTTGTTTTTTCATATCAGTTTTTTTTATTAAATAGTAATTGTTTTGTGCTTACATTAACTCTAATAATGAAATGAATAATGGACATAAAATTATATATTTTAGCCTATGTTTAAGGGTCATCTATCTTCACAAAACTAAGTGGATGGTTGTGTTTATCAACATGCAATTTACTTGCGCCTATGCTAGTATAATATTTAAGGATAAGAAATGTAAGTTCTTTCTATAAGATAACCTTCTTGCATGCCCAGGTTTTGTTTTTCTTTTCACTTCAGTTATATTTTATTTTTAATTCTCAACTTAGGGGTTTGATCTTAAATTCCTTGTTTTTGTATGATTTTTTCTCTAGTTCCATGAAAGTACTTCTTTACTAGACAATAATATAAATTTCGTTTTTCTAGTCGAAGCGTATAATGGGAAAATTCCTATTATATGGACTAAAGTGTGTGTATAAAGAGGACAAGAGATTAACCACACAATATCTATGGTGAATGATGGTTTTACATGGAAAATACAAGTGAAGTGTGCTTTAAATACCTTCCATAAATGCAAATACATTTGCTGGATAGTAATGTCGGTAATCATTTATGTTTGAAACTTTAAACTGAAGGAAATACAGGGTCGGTATGTAGGTATGTTTTAAGTTCTGTAAAATAAATCTTTGTATCTTGAATTTGGCATAATTTAATTGATTCGGTCGCTTGGAGTTTAGCTATTTTTTTATTTGATTGGTTATTTCTCAATTGAGAGGCTTCCTCCTTAGCAGTTAGCATCGCCTGGTTTTTAAAAAGTTTTTAAAAATTTTGTGATGGATTTTATATACTATTTTATGTAGTGTTCATATTTTCTCTTATAATGTTTTTTCTTGCAAAATGGTAATTTATTAGGAGTTTGGTATGTTTATAATAACTTGAATGGTTTGAAAGAACAAGGTGTGAACATACCATACCTGTTTCCCCAATAAGGGATAATGGAAAAAGCAAATAAGTATTATTTGCATTTCTAGTATAAAATCTACATCTAAAATATTTAACAACTTCCTTGAACTACATATCTATATCAAAAGTGAATTCTGATATGGTGTCAAGTTTGGATGGTTCTTGGAATTACTACATGCAAAATTTCTTTTGTTTGTGTCGATTGGGTCATTCCAAAAGTAGGTTTAGATTATCTTAAGAAATTATGCTTTGAAACAAGGGGTAACATTTGAGCTTGGGAAAGGACTGCTTGCTTCCTCATTGACTCAATAATGGGGATCATATTTGAATCATTGACATCACTGACAAAATTGCTTGGTTGGGGAAAGCAACAAGTCACAATATCATTGGTTAGTGTCATGCACTTATCTTATTTTATTTAGTTTTACTTGGCATTTATATATTCCACTAGTATTGATGGAAACCTACATATCAACTAGGTGAGAAAATGCAACTAGATTCTTAAACTCATCTTATTCAACTGGATAAGAGTTAATCCAGTGCTTTCAAGATGTTCTCCAACAATCATTCTTGATTCCACATTGTATGTATGTTCCTATGTAAGAATTAGCAGATAAATATTGTTGGAATCTCCCTACAAAAATAAAAAATATTCAAATTTGCAACTTTAGAGAATCAATGAACATAATTTAAAAGCTCACCTTCCTCGCTAGCATCATCCACAGATTCTTAATTTCTATCAAAATTATATTTTTTGTTATTCTTCAACACCACCATCACGATGATATGATTTGTAGTAGACTTCAGTAGTTGTCGATTTCGAAACATAAAAGGTCCCAGTACGTTATGCAAAGGATTACTAAGCTATATTAGCCCTGTTGTTTATGCCATACTTCAAAATAACACATATTAGTATATTTCCCATTTTCCAATTCATATTCAGGATACCAACCCCACAAAGAATTAATCTTAGACATAAAATAATGATTAGTGCAAGAACCAAAACCTAACTAACGATACCTAAATGTATGTCATTATTCTTTTTTTTTCAAGGACTATATATTTGGTCCTAAAATCCATGTAGAGATGATAGCCGAATATATCCTAAATGGAAACAACCCCAATTGACCACCCCCACTACCTGCTCTACTCATGTTCCCCTACAAATTTTATGCCATTACTCTAAAAAGAGTGGCTTCTAAAATCGTTGGTGTTAAGAACTCCAATAAACCTACCCAAGATTGATGTTTCAAGTTATAAACCAAAAGATGCTCTTTGTGGCACAATAATAAATCCCTAATTCCAATGAATCAAAAATCAAAATTAATTATTTTTCTTACAGGAAGGGGAGGGGATGGAATGAGTGAGGACATTATGTTATATGATCAGAGTGAGGACTAGTGTGCAGTAGCATAAACAACATGGCTAATATAGCTTAGTAATCCTTTGCATAACATATTGGGACCTTTTATGTTTCGAAATCGACAACTACTGAATTCTACTACAAATCATATCATTGTGATGATGGTGTTGAAGAATAACAAAAAAGATAATTTTGATAGAAATGAAGAATCTGTGGATGATGCTAGCGAGGAAGGTGAGCTTCTAAATTATGTTCATTGATTCTCTAAAGTTGCAAATTTGAATATTTTTTATTTTTGTAGGGAGATGCCAATAATATTTATCTGCTAACTCTTATAGATGAACATACATAAAATGTGGAATCAAGCATGATTGTTGGAGAACATCCTGAAAGCACTGGAGTGGCTCTTATCCAGTTGAATAAGATGAGTTTAAGAATCCAGTTGCATTTTCTCAGCTAGTTGATATGTAGGTTTCCAACAATACTAGTGGAATATATAAATGCCAAGTACAACAAAATAAAATAACATAAGTGCATGACACCAACCAATGATATTGTGACTTGTTGCTTTCCCCGACCAAGCAATTTTGTCAGTGATGTCAATGATTCAAATATGATCCCCATTATTGAGTCAATGAGGAAGAAAGTAGTCCTTTCCCAAGCTCAAACGTTACCCCTTGTTTCAAAGCATAATTTATTAAGATCCTTCTAAACCTACTTTTGGAAGGACCCAATCGACACAAACAAAAGAAATTTTGCATGTAGTAATTCCAAGAACCGTCCAAACATGACACCATATCAGAATTCATTCTTGATATAAATATGAAATTCAAGAAAGTTGTTAAACCTTTTAGATGTAGATTTTATACTAGAAATGCAAATAAGACTTGTTTGTTTTTTCCTTTATCCCTTATTGGGGAAACATGTATGGTATGTTCACACCTTGTTCTTCCAAACCATTCACGTTATTATAAACATACCAAACTCCTAATAAATTAACATTTTGCAAGAAAAAACATTTATAAGAGAAAATATGAACGCTACATAAAATAGTATATTAAATCCATCCCAAACTTTTTAAAAACAAGGCAATGCTAACTGTCAAAAAGGAAGCCTCTCAGTTGAGAAATAACCAATCAAATAAAAAAATAGCTAAACACCAGGAGACCAAATCAATTAAATAATGCCAAGTTCAAGATACAAAGATTTATTTTATAGAACTTAAAACATACCTACATACTGACCCTGTATTGGTTTCAGTTTAAAGTTTCAAATATAAATGATTACCGACATTACTATCCAGCAAATGCATTTGCATTTATGGAAGATCTTTAAATCACACTCCACTTGTATTTTCCATGTAAAACCATCATTCACCATAGATATTGTGTGGTTAATCTCTTGTCATCTTTATACACACACTTTAGTCCATATAATAGGATTTTCCCCATTATATGCTTCAACTAGAAAAACGAAATTTATATTATTGTCCAATAAAGAAATACTTTGATGGAACTAGAGAAAAAAACATACAAAAATAAGGAATTTAAGATCAAAACCCTAAGTTAAGAATTAAAAATAAAATATAACTGAAGTGAAAAGAAAAATTAGTAACTTAACAACCACAAATCAAATAACATATCAAAACCTGGGCACACAAGAAGGTTATCTTATAGGAAGAACTTACATTCTTATCCTTAAATATTATACTAGCATAGGCACAAGTAAATTGGCATGTCGATAGACACAACCATCCACTTAGTTTTGTGAAGATAGATGACCCTTAAACAAAGGCTAAAATATATAGTTTTATATCCATTATTCATATCATTATTAGAGTTAATGTAAGCACAAAACAAATACTATTTAATTAAAACAGATGATATGAAAAAACAAAAACAAATTGTTACCTATTACTTTAACCACCCTTTAACTGAGACTTATTTAAAACTTAATTAATATGCATTTAACCTTGGGTTCTTGTGCTCAAGCAAGTCCAAAATGTGAGATAATATCTAAATGCCTATAAACATAATTAAAACTAAATTTATCATCAATAAATATTATCTTATTATTTCTTTGTCTTAAATATTTTGTGGCCATTAACCACTTATTATGGCAAAGGATATAAACTTACATGTTAAATAAACTTGAACATACATGCTAAATAAACTTGGTTCTTCTATGTTATTAAATGAATTATTATCAAACATAAATTAGCAATGGTATTGCTTACAACTCACAACTCTCAACCACTTGATCTAACTCATCAAACGAGATTATTCACTCTATACACTTTCAGCTAGTTAGATTTCTCATTCCTAGAGACACATTTAAGCTAGCAACTTTTCATCATGTCTCTGCAACATGTCCACATACATTAAGATTATACCGTAACAAGTTTTTTTTCATGGCTTCTCTATCTTTCTCGCTTGCAATTTTGGCCATTATTTTGCTCTCTCATGCTATCTCACTATGTAATTTTCTTTTGTACAGACAGGTCATGGGTGTTCTAAGAAATTGGCACAATTAGCACAACATAATGGAATGCACCATACAATTGCATATTTAAATTTAAAGAAATCTCTTTTCCCTACCATCGCTCATATGTGAAGAAGAGGATTGAACAATTGTTGCTCAATATTTGCATGTGGACACATACATATACCTATAGTCCATCTACCTCCATGCAATACAAGTAGCCTTAGTGATAGCAACAATCTATGAGCTTGTCTCTCCAACAATACATTCTATAACTAAAAAATTGAAAGATCTATGTTTAGTACTTTTCCATCCATCAATACTAATATCTTAGAAAGCTAAGTAATTCAAAAAACAATTTTGAGATATAAATACCACAAGATTAATATATTTTTTATTTTCCAATTAGTATTTAGATTGCCAATCCACAAAGAATCAATCTTAAACATGATATTTTTTTCAAGTAGAAAAAAATCATTTCTTTAATATATGAAGAAACATGTTACATCATTGAATATCATCCATTATAGATCCTTGCCTTCAAAATAACACAGATCATCAACCTATTGATTATTCACATCTCTACAAGTAAAGAATACCAATGCTGATATCAACTCTATCAACCATCATCAATGTTTCCATATATACATTATACAATAATATACTAAAGCAAACAAGCTACAAGCAAGTTTTTGTTTAAAGTGAACTATATTCACCTCTACCGCACATAATAATGCTTATTGCAAGCACAGTAATCTAACGAACCCCACCTAAATTTATGTCATTATTCTTTTTTTTCCAAGACTATATATTCGGTACTAAAAACAATGTATAGATGATCACATAATAGATCCGAGAGAAAAATAGACCCAATTGCATGCCCTTACCACCAAGCCTACTCGAGTTCACCAAAAAAAAAATATGCCATTACTCTAAAAAGAGTGGCTTCTAAAATCATTGGTGTTAAGAACTTGGGTAAACATACCCAAGATTGATGTGTCATGTCATAAACCCAAAAATAGTCTTTGCTGCACAATAATAAATCCCTAATTCCAATGAATAGGAAATCATAATTAATTATTTCGCTTATAGGAAGGGGAGGAGCTAGAATAAGCTCTGCCATTTTCCAAACGCTTTCCTCCATATCAAACTTCCAGAGCCCAAAATAGATGCGGCCAGCTAATTCCTCATATGTTGTTCTTCTCATTAGACACAACTACTTTTTATGTTCGAAAACGCACAGAAACTTATTGTCATCCCACAGAGTATAAAGGAATGGTTGTGATTTAGTCCACGACTCTTCTTCCACATCAAACACCAACACCGCCTTTCATGTGAACAATAAGTACACAAACCAACATAGGAACCGGTCATGCAGGAAATAATGAGTATAGTGATGAAAATATCAAGAAGCAGTGGCTACTTTCCATTCTGGTATTTTCTTCCATGTGCCTTCTTTCAAGTTGTAAACAAAACAAGTAATTATACTTATATTACACGCTTCAGTCTTCATCTTCTGCCACAATACCAGTTTGCACACACAATTTTTTTGTTCGTAGGTGATTCCTGAATACAGTCGACACTCAGCCATATGCATGGTGTCCACTGGTAGTGTGAACATCCTCTGCTCATGGGGAAAGAGAGGGTTTACCAACTTCCACAAATAAGGTGGCATGGATGTGTGATAACACACGAATCCATCTCCATAACAGGACCGGAGCCACTGGTGTTTCCTTAATACATAATCAAACAGGTTTTTTCAGGTGACCGTGGGAGGCCCTCCCTTCCTGCCAAATAATGGACTCCAGAGAAAACTCCGCAAGGTATGATGTATGTTTTTGTTCTTCTTCTTTGATGGACATTCTCTAGCAAGGTGTGCTATCTTATGACAATTATAGCATTGATATTTGAGTAGTCGTTCTTCTTATTGTTTTCTCTTTTCTTTTGCAACTTCTTTGGAGGTCTATGCTCCTTGTTACTATGCTCCTTGAAATTTGATTGTTTTCTTATTTTAGTATGGATGGCTAGAGCTTGATCATCTTCTCTAAGTAGAGCTTCTCTGTTAGCTACTCTAGCTTCTTCTTGGATGCATTCTTCCCATAAATGTCAAACTTCATACTTTCTTTTTTGGCACATAGAGTATGTATGAATGAATCCTAAGGTCTAGTGAGAACATTAAGAGCAGTCATAAATAGTTCATCTTCATCAAGGGTGTCTCCAATGGAACTTAGTTGTTCCCTGAACTGGGAGACCCTTGTGAAGTAATATTGAATTGATTCTCCTTTACTCATATCGGTACCATTCTGTTGATCTCTCAAATTCATCTTCATGTTGATGTTCTCTCCTTCATACATTTTGGAAAGTGCATCATACATTTTCTATGGTGTCTTCTTAGATGAAACTTGAGGGATCAAGTGATATTTGATAGAATCAGCAATGATCCTCATTGCCTTGATTAGGTCGTTATGATGCTTCTCCTTAGCTTCATCTTCTTTCGATTCTGCAACTTCATTCTTGATGTACTTCTCAATATCATTCTCTCTAAGAATGAGACCAATCCTATACTTCCATGCTAGGAATTTTGCGATGCCTTCTAGCTTGTCCTCAAGCTTAGTGCTTGAGGCCATCTTATCCAGGAGGTCACTAAAAATTGAAATTTATTAAAATGAAAAGATGACCTTGAGGCGAGTTGATTGGTCCACTTGGTTTCTAAAGATCCCAAATATTCACCCTTCAAAAATTTCTTGCGAGGTTGCATTTTTTGCAGATTTCTGGTTCTGGGCCAAACTAGGGTTTGAATTTCCTAGAGATTCACCCACTCAAAAACTTCAATTTAGGTCTCAATAGATGCTCTCTAGGGAGGCCAAACTTTCTATGCAAGCAGATCTTCAAAATCCTAAATTTTGTAGAAACCTTAATTTCTTTCGAAGGGAGAGGAGAGAGAGTTTCACCTTGTGAAAGTTTCTCTATTCAGGATAGATATGATACCATGTTAAGATTTCATATGCTTAGTTAGATATCATTAGTGTTTAATCCAAATTCACAATAGTAGCATATGCAGAATCAATAAAAGAAACACAATCATAAGATAGACAAATATTTATCCTGGGAAACCCTCAAGGAGAAGAAAACCCAACAAAACTTTCTCTATATATATGTATACGATAAAACCCCAAAAACAGGTATTCTCCTCCTTGTTGGTATGTCTCTGTCTCTCTCTCTCCTATGCACTACACAAGTGTGTGTGTGTGTGTGTGTGTGTGTGTTATAATGAGGAGCACAACTCCTCTATTTATACACTTTAAGTCACTTGAATTTTACCCTAACAAGTTGGCCCCACTAAATGACTAGGTCGACTTCATCTAGGAAGACTCAAAAAAATATTATATGATATTCATTCAGGTACTATTGACCCGACTTCAATGGAGTCTTTACCTCATGACTCTATGATGACCATTTACAATAATAGCATCCCAATGGAGGAATAGAACATCTCCCTTGGGGTGCATCAATAAATTACATTTTGAGTAACCTTTGAATTTACAATATTTCAGTAGTTGTGCTACTCCACGTCTTCTAACATGGTTAACTTCATTGCATCCTTCCTTTTAGCATCTTTTTCTTATGTTGCTTTTCATCTTCCATCGCAGCCTCTCTTCTTTCATGAATTCTCTTCTTCCTCTTATGTTGCATCTTCCTTCCTTAATACTTATTTTATCTTGTCCTGCCTTCCCTTGTTGCTTGTACTAACCATTGTACTATATGATATAGAAGTTGAAGAATGCCTGTAACTCTTTCAGATTCTTCTTGCAAATATTCAACCTTATCTGCACGTTGGTGTTCTTGCATGCGTAGCATCATTACTTACTGTTGCAATTTTTTCATTTCTTTCACCTTAGCCATCTTCTGCACTGAGGGTAACTGCTTCATCTCATTCTTCAATTGATTTACCTATGTCTCAGCTGTGCATAGCTCCTCTGTGATGTTCTCTAGTTCGGTGTCTTCCATCAAAGCTTCCAAATCCTGAGGGACTTGGTCAACAACTTTAACACATAGTGGTTCTGCTTATTCTATCTTCTTTGTAGCTTTTGCTACTTCTTTTGTTCTTTCTTCTAAAACCTCTGGTGGTCTGCTTGGTCTTATCTTCACATCTAACTCTGTGACTTTCTTTCAAAGGTCATCTGCTATCTCGCCAAGTCGAATGACTTGGCCTCTAGAAGTGTTTCCTTTGTTATACCTTCTTCTGCAAAATCTGTACATGCAAGGGCTACAACCTTGTCGAGCCTTTGCCTATTTTTTTCCCAAGTATTTGTCTTCTGATCAACCTCTTGTACTTCCTGCTTCATCTTTTTAATAATCCTATTCGGGACTTTCTCCTGCTTAATCAAGGATCCTTCTCTTAATTTCATTTCTGCATCTGGGAAATTTTGTATTGCATATAAATCAGTCATGCACATCTATGAAAAATATATCATTATTAGATCTATGCTCTTGGAAACATCATTAAATTATGGGATCCCCTTATCAATAACTTCTCTTAACACTTGCGTTATAATCCGTGGACCTCACACTGGTGTTTCAGCTGGTCTCTCTTCAGAAGATCTAGGTATATCCCATGGATCAGTTCTCTGAGGTGTATAATCCATTACAATTCTAACCTCTGCAATATATTTACATAAACACTTTAAGCAAACTAGTAATAGTACCTTTAAGCTTTATTTGTCGCTTGTCTATTTTAAGAAAGCTCGTCTCTGCAATTTCTGCCATCACTTCAGTTAACTGTGTCAAATCTTCCCCATCAATGCTGAAGGTATTGGCAATTCTGTCACATTTTCTCTTTTTTATTTTTTTAGACTCCAATTTCTATGTATCAACCTCCTTTCTTTTCTTTTAGACATCTTGGTCTATCAGAGTCGAACTCGAATCAGTTTGAGTCGGATCATGATCTTACGCATCATCCTACGGGTCCTCTTCTTGATATTTCAGTTGCAATGACAGTCGTTTTTCTTGTTCTATATTATCAGTTGCTATTTGGTCCTTTGAGACAATGACACACCATTCCTTCAGCCATTCATTAACAATGGCTTTAAGTTCTTCTTCACCAAGTATAAATTGTGTCACTAACCATTGGTGTTGTGGGTCTTGTCGAGATTGTATCATAACATGATGCACCTTGATTTGAAACTTAACGACTTGGAGGAACCATATAATAGTGCCATCCTCAAGTCTCATATGCTTTTGGACCTGATCCCTTAGGGCCTCTCCATACATAAAAAAATCAATATTACTATCATGTTGCCTTTCCTTGTGTTCACATGTGAACCAAATATTCTGGTATCTAGATCCCCTATAGTGAACTGGCATATCCATGGGTTGATAGTGTGGTGGGTCAGACCAGACAACAAATGAGATCAAAATTAATAGCCAAGCTTAGTGGAAATATCTACCACTTTCCTATGACATAGCTGCATATTCTAGCAATTCATTCAATGGAAATTGCGACCAATTAATATGAACTCCCTCCACACAGAGTTCAGCTAGCACAACCCCACCTGTAGTACACTGGATCGGTCTTATTTTGCACAAGATTTTACACGATAACACCTTCACATCAAAGCAAACGATATAGTCATTAATGGATGAGATTAGGAATCCTCTGTTGGCCCTAATCAAGTCATACTTTTCCTTAACCTTTGTTGTCATCATTGTTTCTTGGTATTTTCGTAAATATGGTGACGGGTCCATACCTTCCACCGAGAGACCTGCTATTGCCGCAATTATCTCGACATCCACAAAATGTAATTCATCCAGCCAAAGGAATCCTCCATGAAATGATACCAACAAATCTTAGACAAAGGTATTCATTTCTTTGTTGCTATCGAAGTGTGGGATGTATAGCAATGATAACCGTCCCGACTGTTCCAGTCCTCTCACCCATTCCATTGGAACGAAATGCTTCGACATGTTTGGTGTATCCTACACAGTTACCATCTACTTAATCCATTCCAAATCATTTTGTTTCTTGGTGTCGTGGTCAGCAAAGGATAGATTTTGTAGGTTCGAAAAAATATCCTTCAGTACCTTAATACCTTATTGCACTAATGGTGCAACTTGTGGAGACGCCAACTTCTTTGGAATTTTAATCTTTGGTGCATCCAAACGCTTTGGTGGAACGCATGGTGGCAACATATGTCTAGTTTCAGATTATTTTTCTTCCTCAAGTATTGATGGTGGTGTCATTGCTTTCTCCTTCTGCTTCCTATTACCTGTGGACTTCCCCATGAAGTACATGATGAACCTGGTTGGTCTACCTTTGATTTTCTGGATGGTATGACCAGAGGAATTGAAATTTGATCAGGGACTTGAGTAGCCTGCTGTTGCGGTGGGACATATCTAACAGTATCTTCCATGATCGGTGTAGGTGATGCGGTCGTAACTTTAGTTTCAATAGCTGAACTACCACCAGAGATAGAAATGATCATGCTTTGAGTAATTTTCTTCAGCTTTTGAAGTTGCAGACAACCATTTCTCTTCTCTCATGTGAATAGAATGAAATGACTTGGCCGCAAAATTTGATAATATCCAACAGTTTTCCCTCCAACTGTTCTTCACACATGCGATTGATTAATATAAAGGAATCTATCCTTTCAGTCACACGGTACATCGTCCGAATAATTAAGGAAACTTTTATGCATGTCATCATTTAACTCACACATCAAGTGGTAGTTATTTCCATAAAGACGAACATGACCATAAAGCACGCTGTCAATTTTCCTCGGATTTTTTAAATTAATGCAGTCATGTTGTCCTATCGAAAATGACTAACTTCCAGTTGTCATATTTGCACTGTCTTTATTTCTCACGACAACGTCGTAGTCCTTGTGGCATATTTTCTTTTCTTCACGAGGTGTCATTTCCTTCCAACAATGTCACACTCCTTGTGACCTGTTTACTCTTTTGACATATCTTCTTTTCTTGTGAGAGACTGTGTCTTTGCCCTAATTTTTTGGTCTGCATCAGAAACCAAGTCTGTGAAATGCCATATTTTCCTGTGACAGACTAGAAGTCTACCAACAAAAACAACAAAACAAAAAGTTGTTTCCTCTCTTTTGTTTTATGTTGTCGAAAAATATAAACTTGGATTACATCAATTAGAAAATCATGCCAATAAGTATAGATCATATCATACATGTTAAAATTCATCAAGGCGTTCATCTTGAATAAAAAAAATGTTGAAGCATCATTATTACCCTAACCTACTAATTAAGAATCGTTATTTAGTAGTGTTTTATGACAACCAAGCTTTCAAATTATTCTAGTTGTAATAGGAAGTTATGAGTTGTGAGAGATGAGACAAGAACTAAAGAGGGCACACACACATCACTTACAAACCATTGTAAAACTACACCCCTACCCTAACCCAATTGCTGCCATGCTCATAACTTGATGCTACAAGTACCATCAAAGCATGTTGTTGAAAGGAAAATAGCCGCCATGCACTTAGGTAAACTCTAACATATGGCACATCATCAGTCATACTTTATAAATTCCCTTTCGTCTGATAACAAGTCAATATTTCACATGTATTCTAAGGATATGTTGGTCAATACATATTTTCCTTCCCTCGAAGGCCAAGAAAATTTATTCTATTTTGTAGTATTGAAGAAGTGAATTGAATATACTTTTCACCTTCATCAAGACAACCCATGATGTTTAAATATATCAACAAACAAAATACCAACATACCCATCCATATACATATACATATACATATACATATACATATACATATACATATACATATACATATACATATACATATACATATACATATATATATATATATATATATATATATATTCAGGAAGTTGCCAACAACCCTTACTCAAAGTGTTATACCCAAATCCTGTCACCACCATGTGATAAGACCTTTGACTTACTTGTTTGCCCTTAATCCTAGCACTTCGAGTTAAAACCCATGTTGTTTGTCAATTCTACATATAAAACTTGGCACCGCGCTTTTCTTGTGAACCATGAGCGGTACCTTGCTCTCACCGCTTGTACCCTGTTTTCCATAAGTGGTGCCACCACCTGTGGCCTTTGGTCCATAAGCGTTTCTCATCTAAACCACTCTGTCATAAGAGAAGAAAAGCGGTACCCTAGTTAAAATGGGAAAAAGAGAAGTTTCTCGAGGCTTCTAGATCATGAGCCTCGTGTCCTCCCTTATCCCTATCATTGTGAGTCAGTTGAGATTGAGATCCCCCATCATAGGATCTTAGAGGCCACCTCATCCACAAATCTCTCAACTATTCCTATCCATTGAGCCTTATAAATACAAGCTCATGTCCATAGTTGAAGGGGGAACTATAGAGGTATTGTTATGATGTTGGATTGACCACTTGGCCGAAGCCATTGGAGAGCATAGAGAGCAAAGTTGGAGCTTATGGGGATGAAGTGTTTGTCTCATGGATATTCTTGTTGACGCTAAGGCTTGATTGGTTGTAAAATTCTCCACACATCTTTAATGCAAAGCTGATTTTCATCCCACATTACTATTGTTTTGATTTCACATGTACATGTTGTTAGATTCCTTAGTCATTAACATGGATAAGTAGATGATTTTCTGGTAGCTTTGATGTGTTTGCATGTTTGATTTGTTTGCAGGTACACAGGTTCACTATTGAAGCAGTATTCCAAGTGTATACGACATTCAGGGAAGGTCTTCATCGTTTTTCGTTCACTCATTTGTTCTGGATTTGAACCATTCAGACTAGAGGAACAACTTCTATCCGCAAAAGGTGAAATATTCCTGGTTACAAATTTGGTGACTCCGTTGGGGAATAGATACATATATCAGTTGATCTGATCTTCTTCAGTTCTTGAACTCTTGTCCGAATCCAGGCTCCATCTCCAACTCTCTTCAGTCAGATCTGCTATCTGACTTAGTGAATTTTGGGTTAAAACTTTCAGATATGTTTAGATCTGAAGTATTTCAACTTGTTATGCTCTTGTTTATTGTCAATCCATCAACTTTTACCTCGATCTGATCTTTTTCTAACTTGATATGTCGTTCTCCTTTGTGTTTTGGATCTATACAGGGAACCACTCTTATGTTGTTGGCGAGAAGCAGTGCCACCGCCTGAGTCCTGTTATCCAGAAGCGATGTTCATCCAGAACCACTCTGTCAAGACCCCTCCAGTGCTGTGCCAGGTAGGTTTTATTCCAAGACCATTTTGTTTTCATTTTTTGTAAAAAGTTTGAGTTGATTTGCTTTCAGCCCTGCACTATCAGGCTTGTGTGTTAGAATCTGATGCTTATGGTTTGGAATTTTTTTGGTAAAAGATCGGTTTGATTGAAGAATCCAAAAGCTAGATTAGGCTTGTTGATTGTCCATTTTATTCCATGCTTGTTGGTTGTCTTTGTGAAAGGATTTATTTTTCGAAAGCTTAGGTGTTAGAGAGCTCTCTTTTTATTTCTGTTATATAGACTAAAAGAAAAGTGTTTAATTAGCATCTTGATTTCATTTTTTGTTCCCATAGAAGACTTATTTTTGCTTGTTTAAAAAGAATTTTTTTGCTGAGATTAGGTCATTATCATTACTAGTAAACATCAGACATTGGATCTCTGATTGGCCTCACAAGCTTTCAGGTTCTCTATGTTCTTTTGTCTCTTTTGCATTCATACTATCTCATCAAAATAAAAAATATTATACTTTTAAGTTAGATCTATCTATGCTTTAAGAAAAATCGAAAAATAGAGTGCATATGCATATAGTGTGCTTCTTGTTTTTCTTTTGAGAAAAGAGACTCCTCCCCTTTTTTATTACTTTCAGAAAAGAGAAATGAGTTTGGAAAGTGCTGCTTGTCTTTGATTTTTTGTTCAAGAGTGTTGTTTGGGAATTTTTGGTTTTGAAACAAAAGAAAATACTATCTTTCCCTCCCATAGGTAGGCATACCACGAACGGTAAAGTGAAATATTTTCATATGCATATTGCATGGTTTTACTTTTTCTGTCAAAACTCCATGAATTCACCTAACCGTCCACTTTAAAATTAACGGTAGTTATAGGTTAAAATTTACATAGCAATTTGAGTGATAGGTTAGAGACATGTTCAGGAGTCGTTAAGCATAGGAGATGTCGTTACTCGTCCTCATTACATCCCGGGACTCGCACGGTTCTTCCACGTACTGTCAGTATATCGAACAGCCTTTCACGTACCCTTGAGGTATATAGAAAGGTACTTCACGTACTTGATTGTATATCATAAGGCCCCTTGTGTACGGTTATGCATTAGACAACACTACTACCGATTTGAGCTCCCACGTACCTTGCGTATATCGGGAGACGCGACTAGGATACCTTATCCATCTGAGGAAAGCCCTTTGGCCATCTTGCTTGGAGCCATACACTAAAAACAACCATTAGAGGAAATTTGAGGTCTAAAATGGGCCTCCTAAAGAAAATAATAAAATAATAGTTAAAATAATAAAATAATAGTTAAAATAATAAAATAATAGTTAAAATAATAAAATAATAGTTATTAATTTTGGAGGAAGAATGAAAAAAACTACTTTTTGTTTTCGTATTTTTGACATATCTCCTTGTGTTTTTACTCAAATTCTGAGTGGGAGAGCTCATTGGATGTGGTGTTTAATTCCACATCCAACGAGTATCCACACTACATACTTTCGACGGACCCCGCTACCCCAAAAACAAGAAATACTTGAAAAAATGTGATGACGACATCATCATCACGTTTTTTCAAGTATTTCTTGTTTTGGGGGTAGCAGGGTCCATCAAAAGTATGCAGTGTGGGTACTCATTGGATTTGGAATTGAATTCTGCATCCAACAAGCTCTTTTGCTTGAAATTTGGGTAAAAACACAGGGATATATGTCGAAAATACGAACAAAAAAAGTAGTTTTCTTTTATGACAAATATGTCAATTCAACCATTATGGTTGACTAATTTTATTGAAATTCTACTGGTTCTTGAATTCCAACTCACAAAATTTATTGTTGGCACGTTTTCTTATAAGGCCCATTTTAGACCCCAAATTTCCTCTAATGATTTGGGGAGATTACTACGCACGTACCCTTGAGGTATATCACGAGTGGCACCTTCTTGACAATCCTAGTGAGAGACCTGACTATCTGAACCCCTCCTGTCATTTTGAGTTTGCTTTTTTGACCTTTAGCTTGAGTAGGGAAATGTTAGGTGTGTTTTCTAGTTTTTGAGACCCTAGGTTAGATAGGAGTTGTACGAATTGGCTGAGCTAAGGCAGTCTAGAAGAGTACGGGGCTTGCCACCCGATTTTATTCCTGTTTTAGGAGAAAATCCAATGGAAGCTATTGACCAAGGAGCTGCTACCACCTCCCAAGTGGGAGAGAATGTGGTCGTGGAAAGTGGAGGACCATATCCTTCAAACTCGCCTCCCTTGGTCCAACAACCTTCTCGGGGTAATCCTTCGTTCCTTTCTCCCACAGAAGGTCATGTTGATGATACTACTCATCCGAATTATGGTCCCAATGCTCCAGTTTGGGATACCTCTATAGGTCAAGCCATTGCCTCATTTGGCACCCGTGTAAAATCTTTTGTAGAAATAACACCAGATGAAGAAGAACGTATACAATACCAGGAAGCTCTTCTCTGTGCACAGGAGATTGAAAAGAAAATAGATGACATATTGGGCACACCACCATCACGGTCCACAACTATTCCTGTGGGATATCGTTCACTTACCAATTCTATGAGACCCACTGAACCGATTATAGATCGCACAATAACTCCACACAACCCAGTTCAAACTACCAACCCCACCACCTCCCATATTATGTCTGTTCCCAATCCTCCCAGGTTTTTCGCACCTAGGGTTCCACCTTCAATTCCTATTTCGTCATTGCCTTTTAGTGCCGAGGGGAAACCCCCGACACGACCTACGTTATCTAGAACCAGAATTGTACCTAGTCAAGGACATACCTCTGGTATAGAGCAATCTACAGTTTATGTTCCTCCCACCCACACTAATGTGGTTAACCCCCCATCTAGTTCATGTCAGTCCTTGGGGGCACAACCTGTAACCAGCCAAACCTGTTTGGGTTATGGTTATACAGCAAACCAAATGCATGTAGGAAACATTAATTATCCACCCAATCCTACAGGAATGCCTTATGCTAGAATTACATATCCTAGTAATACTTTCACTCCATGGGGGCAACCTAATTGGTCCTACATGCCAGCTATGGGGGGGATACCTATACATACTGCGGAAGGTGCCAGAGGACCCCCTTATGGAGGTCCCCTCCCTAGGGGGCCTAATGGTCCTGGAGGGCATGGTGGCTTTCCTCCTTATGGTCCTAATGGTACCCGTGGTCCTGGGGGGCCTGGTGTCTTTCCTCCTAATGGCCCTGGAGGGCCCGGTGGCCCTCCTCCTAGTGGTTCTGGAGGCTCTGGAAGTTTACCTCCTAGAGGTCCTTGAGGGTCTGGTGGTCCGCCTCCTAGTGGTCCCGGTGGTCCTGGTGATCCCAATGGTCCTAGTGGTCCCGGAGGTCCTCCTCCGAGAGGCCCTTGTGGTCCTAACGATCCTGATCCCAGAAATCAACCCCCTGTGGGTGGATTTTCCAGTAGTTCTTCGTCGCATCAACCTGTCTATCAGTCTACTTACGATCCTACTGGTAACTATATTCCATATGAATATTACCAGTATGTTCAACCTAACCATCAGTTGCCTTTCCTAGCAACTTTGGACTTTCCTGATTTGTCCAAGTTGATTAATGACCCCATTCAACATAACCCCTCGTGGCATCCCATTCCGGTAAAGTTACCATCAGACATTCCAAAGTTTGATGGGAAGCAGAGAGACGATCCAAAAAACCATGTCATGACATTCCATCTGTGGTGTTATTCGAACTCCCTTATGGATGATTCAGTTCGTTTAAGACTCTTTCAACGAACTTTGACCGGTACAACTGCGAAATGGTATATTGAACTTCCACAACACTCGTTTGTGGATTTTGGCTCGTTGGAAACCGTATTTCTTACACACTTTCAGCTTCCTATTCATTATGAAACAGGTACTGATCTCTTAACCTCTCTACAACAGAACACATCCACCCACATATCAAATCATATCCATGAGTGGAGAAGGCGGAGAAGACTTATTAAGGCTCCTATTTCGGATCAGTTATTAGCTGATTGGTTTACCAAATATTTGTTTCCTCCGATTGCCCAAGATGTGGCTATGGGCGATGACGTTACTGAAGAGCAAGCCATTAGTCGAGCCCAATATTTGGACTTGGTCTATTCCCCTTCTGGAACTTTGTATGACTTGATTCCTCAATCTCCTCGCCCAAGCATCGATTTTGCAAAGCCACCAGCAGAAGTCCCTGTTGATGGGATTGTTGGTTCAATCGAGTCCTCGTCGGCAGCAAAATCTGCCAAGCAACCCCAGACTATCACCCCTACTACTTCGAATCCCAAGGTTTCCATCGAGGTTAATTCTATTCAGAGTATTCAAACCTCTGGCAATAATAAAAAGAAAGGTAAAAGTAAAAATAAAAAACCTAGAAACCAACAGGAGATCCCAAAACCAACCAATAGTGATAACGATAAAGGGAAAAGAAAGCAAAATATCCATGTCTGCTATGTGGAGGTGACCATTTCACAAAAGAGTGTCCCCGCCGGGACGAAATCACCCAATTTTTGAAATCAAATCCTGCACTCGCAGTTCCCACGGATCATTTTCCCTCTCAACAACAATTGATAGACCACATGTCTAATTAGGGAACTCTAGTTCATCAGAGGAAATTCGTATGATGTCATCGGACACCATTAGTCTGCAAAATCGAAGTCAGAATTATGACAAACTCGTAGACAAGAAAGAAGATCATTCTTCTTCAGGGAAAGCTCCTTCTACTGGTTCTCCCGAATCCTCGTCTATTGTCCCCCTAACCATCGAGAAGTCTACTCTCAATATGATTTTGCGTCCACCCAAGAGTACTCTTAGGAAGGATATTTTTAACCCTAATGCCTGAGCAGGTCAATATTATAATGTAGTTGAAGATCTCACTCAGGCACCATGTGCAATGTCTACCCTCGAAGTGCTCCAAAGTTGTCCTACACAACGCAAAAACCTGTTAACTGCATTAGGAGCTTTAGACCCAGAAAATTCTAATTTGATTCATTTCAATGTCGAGAACTATAAGTCTAGACTACCTCACAAACTTGCTTTCCAAATCATCACAAAAGTAGTCAAAAAGAAAGTCTTTAGGACTATCTTAGACGAAGGAGATTCAACCTCGGTTTTGTCCCTCTCTTGTTGGAAAGCTATAGGCTCTCCCGAGATTTGAACATCACCTACGACTTTGAAGGCCTTTGATGGATGAGATTTCCAGCCCCACGGTCTCATATCAGCCCTTGCAGTCGAGCTTGGGGGAAAAACTGTTTCTATTCAAGTGGAAGTAGTGGATGCCCCATTAGATTACAACCTCCTTCTAGGAAGGAATTAGTTTTACGCCATGACTGTTGTCGCTTCGACGGTATTCCGAACAGTACAATTTCTACATCTAGGGAGAATTGTTACCATTGATCAACTTGATTTCTGTACACCGGATGTTACGACCTCTATAACTAATAACATCCCTATGTTAGGCCAGTCCTCTCCTCCTTACCAATCGATTGGGGTAGGTATGTTGAAGGATTCATCCCTTATGGGGATTTTTCTGTCCACTCCTCCTAACATAGATACATCGATAGTGAATATGATTGCGTCATTTGATTGTGAGCCCAAGGGAAAACAACTTGTTAAGTCCATCTTGTTGACTTCACCTAAATAAATGTACAACACCATTCAAACCCTTTTCGATGATCACACCGATGGCCTTCATTTAGTGGTTTCGGATCCTTACCACCTGCCTTACTGGTTAGAACCATCTCTTCTTGTTCTGGATTATCTCTCTGAGACTTTTCCTTCCAATGAGTCTGTTATCTCTAGGGTTGTTCCTAATGTGTATTTTCAAATTTTTTGATTTGGATTGGTTTTTCTTGTTTTAATTTTATTTTGTTTTATGTTTTATGATTGATTGCTTGCCCTTATGACTCCCTTGATTACCTGAAGTCATCAAAATTTTCATTCATCAACTAAGAACCTATGTTTGTGCAAACGAGTAGGTGTTACAGGATGAATTTTTACAAACTGGCAGCGCCCTTCCAAACTGGCAGCATATGGTGAGCGTGCAGCATATTGAGTTCTGGTGGTATAATGTACATATGGTTTTCTATTGAAAGGTTTATGATTTATTTCATGAAATATTTGATGAATATAAGCCTTTATCATAGTCATGAATATAAGTTTTGATCATAGGCATTCAGCATTTTATATGTTTTTATATTCCTGACCATGAAATGATGAGTCAATACGGTGGCAATAATGAAAGAACACAGGTGTTGTCTTTTCACAAATGAGACCGTTCATGTAATGAATACTTGTGGTCATCGTGGTAGAGATAGCCTTATGTACATTTTTCCCTAAAATTTGTTTCATTGCTCTGCTGAAGAGGAGTATTCATGCGCTGGTTTCATTTACTGTTTGACCTCATGAGCTGCATTATGCAATGTTTAGGAAATCTGGGTTTATGTTCGAACCCTAGGGTTTGCAAGTTTAGGATTGAAATACATACAGATATCCCCTTGCACTTTCAGCATTGCTTGGCTTGATATGCAGCGTGAAGGCTATACAGCAGTATAAAACTTCCTGTGCAGGATATACAGTTTGAAGGCTTTTTGATTGATAGAGTTTCCTGGTTATGAGCAGTATTATGTAAATATTCAGAAAATTAGGGTTTATTTTAAAACCATAGAGCTTGTAAGTTCAGGGTTATAATATATTGTATATATGCCTACCTGCATTTCAGTTTCAGCACCATTTTGCCTGAGCACTCAGCCGCAGTGTAAAATACTTTGTTCAAGACATACTGCGTGAAGACCTTGGTATTTTCAATGTTTGACAGGGGTTTCAAGGGTAAGACCTACCAATAGTTTAATTCAAATCTCATTAGAGTTGTCACTCTGTTAGTTTACAGATTTTTACCTCCAGCACAAGAAGAGATGTATTCACATCCCAGATGTTAGCACAGAGCCGTATGCAGCAAACTATCTCTGTTTTGTTTGAAACATAAAGTATTATTACTCTACATAGTTAAGTTCAAATCCTTGTAGGGTTTCAAAATGTCAAAGGAAATTGAAGAAGAGGAGCCAGAGCTGGTTGTGAAGAAAAGGCCTGGAGGTTTCATATGCAGATTGGAACCCAGCAATACAGAGTGGATTAAGCAATTTCCAAGGTCTGCTAAGTTGATACAGAGGTCAGGTTGGTTTAGCTTCTGTGACAAATTGCAGGGATATCATTCCCAATTAACAAATGCTTTCATTGAGAATTATAATGAGGATAGAGTCCAGTTATAGAGCTTAACCGTGAGAGTTAATGAGAACTCTATTGCTGAAGCTATCAATGTTCCTACAGAAGGTGAGAGGTGGTTCAAACAAAAAGAATTCAAAGAATACTTCAGCGAGTTTTTGATCCTTGGTAATGAAAAACTTGATTGGAAGAACGGAGTTCATGTCAATAAGATGAAGCCAGCATGGAGAGTGCTGTTAGAAGTGATTCAGAACTATATTACCTGCGATGGAAGGTATGATCAGGTCTTAAAGTGTCATTTGAAACTTCTATTGCATATTCAGGGTGTTACACAGTTAAATCTTCCTTTTTACCTACTTAAGAGCCTTCAAAAAATGATTTCTAAGGTACAAAACCACCCATCACATACGGCCAGATCAATTTATCATCAGGGATTAATTAAGCTGTTGGTTTTAACTCAGCTGGAAAAGGAAGAAAGGTCATGGGGTTCTTTGTTGGCGGAGATAGGTTTTAGTGAGAACCCTAAAGAAAATGGTAAGAAGATGATTGATGATTCCAGCCAGCAGATAGTAAACCCTACAGAGACAGATCAGAAGGATAAGGATAAAGAAATGAATGCTGTTAATAAGCCTGTACAGAGCAGTGTAGACCCTGAAACACCCTGCATACAAGAAAATCCAGAAAAGCTCAGTGACATGTTTAAAAGTATTACTTCTAAAAAGAAAATCTGCAAACAATTATTCAAAGAATGCAAGCCTAGAACTAGATTGAGGGAGAAAATGCAGATAGAAGAAAGAACAATACAGGAAGGTTCTAGGGAGGTTGTGATTATAGAAGATGCAGCAAGTGAAGGGACAATAAACACAGCAGAGGACAAATACTGTGAGAGCATGGAGGAGTTTATTGACATGCAAGGAGTGGTAGGTTCCATACCAGAAATGTTTTGTACAGATGAACAAAACAAGCTTGATGAAGGTTCAAAATTTAGAAATATGCCTGAAGAAAAAGATTGTATGAGAGAGGAAGATATAGATATTCCTCCAGAACTTGGTCAATGTCAAAGATCTCTTCAAACATATAAGGATCAGACCAGATACTTGTAGGATATAAATGAAAAGTTAATGGTGGCAAACAAAAGGTTACGAGAAGACATGGAAGAAAAGGAGGCAGAGTTTCAAAAACTTTTGATGATTTCCAGAAATATCCTCAAAGAGAAATGAGCTATGCAGAGACAACTTGAGCAGCTTAAATCCCAGAAAAAGGAAAGTGACAAAGATATGGAATTGGCTAGACTCCAAAGGCGCTCCCAGGTGCTTAATGACTTGGCCACTTTAGCTGAAGCTTCTAGAATCTTGTAGATGTTTGAAAGTTGTTTGATTTTGAACTCGTAATATTTTGTGTGACATTTGTATGACACCTGTAGTGTAAAACATTTTGTAAGGGATTGACTTCCCACTTTTGAAGGAAGTTCGATCCAGACTTATAGGATCTATTGTTAGTTTCTAGATAGAATCTTTTTGGTACAAAAACAGCTCTCGACTAGAAAGGAAGGGGTTGGCTGTTTTGGGAGATATGTTGAATCATTTGTAAATACATCTGTATATCATGAACTCTTTGCAGCTTCAATGACAGGTTCTAGTTTTGAATAAACTTGATGTTGATTTGTTTCTGTATTGCATAAATTGTCTCTTTGATAAATCTTTTATGTACTTGGTCATTCACATTCCAATACATAATTCTTATTATGAGTTGACAGTTATCTTTCATTTTTATAAACATTGACAGTTTCACTTCATGATTTAGGATCATAGTACCTGGGTGTTGAACTTTGTGATTGCTTTCATGTTATACAGTGTTTGTTTGAATTTTCCTGCAACTCTGATTCATACCAGCCTTTACTTTAATGCTTTGATATCCTGATACACACCTATATTTACCCATCTGTTATATACCAGCTCTGTTCATTGCAAAGTGTGTGATGATTTTGATTTCAGTCCTAAACTGTATAAAACTGTACAAACAAATGATATTAGCCTAGTGTCTTTCTAGTACTGTAAGTTTCTATTAGCCCTGGTTTGATACCAACTTTTATTTTTAATTTGATTTCATTTGATTTGAATATTTTCAAACAAAGATTTCCTTAAGCTTGGATCCCGTAGTCTAGGTCCAACTTTAGGGATAACATCTTTTGGCGCCGTTGCCGGGGACGGATAAAGGAAAGAATAGTTTCCCTGGGTGATCAACATTTTGAAACTGATTTTGTAGGGTGAACAGAATCAGCAGAACCTGATATAGACTACATTCAATCACCTTTTGAGCAGTTACAGTGGCTTCAAGGAAGATAGGGACTCAAGGAAATCCCTCATCTCCTTTAAATCCAGGAGTCTCAAATCCTGAAGAGTTATTAAGGGAGACTAGGAGAAATCTGGTTTCTACTTCATCAGAGTAATTTAAACTACCAGAAACTTTAGAGATCCCTGAAGCTGCATCTTTTCCTATTCCTTCTCTAAATCCACAGTCAGAAAAAGGGAGAGAGGAGTTAGATTTGTTATCTACCCCTTTGAAACTTGAAAATATGCGGGTATTTACAAATCCCTTAATACCAGAACAAGTTAAGCTTGAAGCATTAAAAACTCCTTCAATCCATACCAATTTGCTTAAGACTGCCCCAGTAAATCAACCAAGTCCTGGTACTTTGTCTTCCACATCACAACAGTCAAGCACTGTTCAGTTGAATACAAACCTTAAGATGGCCCAGCCACAAAATCGAATGGCTGCTATGATAGCAGCAAGATATGCTCCCCTTGTATTACCTTATCCCCTCAATGCTCTCCCAAGAGGAGATTATCAGAAGTACATGCCAAGGTTTGATGCCCAGGGAGATGTTACTGCAGAGAAACATTGGGATATGTTCATAGCTTTTACAGATAACCAAAATTATGAACATGCTGATGTTTGGATGAGATTATTTGTCCAAAGCCTTAATGGAGAGGTTAGAATGTGGTTTCGGAATTTACCACCAAATTCCATAGATGGTATTGATGCTTTACAAGAAGTATTTCTAAAACATTGGGGAGACACAAAATATTTCATGTATTACCAAACAAAGTTTGAGTCTTTAAGAAGAAAAAAGGATGAAACTGTTGGAGAGTTTACCAAAAGATTTAACAAAGTATATAGCAAGATCCCAGCTCAAATAAAACCTACTGAGACATCAGCAATGTTGTCTTATGCAAATTCATTCAATTCTGAGTTTTCTTTGCTGTTAAGAGAAAGAAAATCAGATTCACTGCAAAACATGCAAAATGCAGCGTTAGAAGTAGAATCAAACATTTTGGCTTCCAACATATTAAAAGATGAATCGGAACACCAAATTATGGACAGAAAAGGGAAGAAAGCTGTCAGTACATCCAAGCAGGTAGGAAGGTCATCAGATGGCAGAATTGATGAAATGGGTAAACTCCTAAAACATTTGTCTGATAAGATTGACAGATTGGAAGTGGGAAGTAGAAATAGAAATCAAAATAGAGCCATGCCTGACAATGATAGAAATCCGAATCCATTCAGAAGACCTTTTGCCCCTAGATTTTTCCCAAGAGAAAGACGAAATACTGATATACAGAGGGAAAGACAGGAAAACGAAGAACAAAAAATTCAACCCCCTTTTCAAAACAATAATGTTAGAGGGGATGAAGCATATGAATTTGATGAAGGTGAGTTAGATGAACTAGAAGATGAAGAACATAATATTAGTCAGTTTGATGATGATGCTCCTTCACATTTTATAACTCGATCCGATTATCAGTATGCCACGGAATTGGATCAGTATGAGGAGGATGATTATCAAATGTCCATGCCAGAGGTCTATCAGCAATTTCCACAAAAATCATATGGCTTGAGGTCAGGTGTGAAACATGCAGCACAAACCAAGAAGCTGGTGAAAGCTTCTTCTTTTAAACAAAATCTGCCTGCAAACCAGAAACAAACTCTAAAACAGAGAAAGGATGAAGATGTGAGTCCAGAGGAGATTAATAAGTCTATTGGTGGCTTTAATTTTGAACATGAAATTATTAAGGTAAATATCCCTGTGCCTTTGACTGAGCTGATTAAAAGTAAAATTTACAGAGAGGCAACCTTCAAATCCTTCAGCAATGCAGTGAATCCTAGTCTGATTCCTTCTGATGAAATTAATCTACAGGTTGAAAATCCTACTATCATTGTAGGATCTAAAACTTTTGATCAACCGGACGATAATTCAAAATATCCTCCGCCATTTTACGTGACCTTTTCTGTACATGATCAATTGCTACATAACTGTTTACTGGATTCAGGAGCTTCACACAACCTTATGCCTAAATCAGTCATGGAAGCTTTAGGATTGAGTGTAACAAAGCCTTACCATGATTTATATGCATTTGACTCCAGGGCAGTAAAATGTATTGGAGTGATCAAGGACATGGTGGTAAATTTAACACAGGTACCCATGAAAAGTATATTGATGGATATTGTGGTTGCAGATATTTCTCCTAAGTTTGGCATGTTGTTATCTAGATCCTGGGCGAAAAAGGTAGGAGGAACTCTGCAGATGGATCTCTTGTATGCTACAATTCCAGTTTTTGGGGGTTAATTCAGAAGATTGTACAAGGAGGTTCAAATGGCATACTTGGTAAGTGACAGCAGACACCCTAATAATCACCCTATTTATTCAATTGATGAAAACTTGGGTTCTTGTATGTTGCAATTGAATGATGAATCTGAAGGTGTTTTAAAGGTAGAAAAAGATATTCCAATCCAGGTAAAGAGAGAGGAACCTGATGGTTTGTGGCAAATGTATTTCGATGGTGCATCAAGTAAGGAAGGGGCAGGTGCAGGAGTGTTATTGATTTCAGCTGGAGGTGAGGCTATTTCCCTTATGTTCAAATTGGAATTTAAAACAACAAACAATACTGCTGAATATGAGGCTTTGATCCTTGGATTAAGGGCAGCAAAATACTTGGGCATTAAGGAGCTTGCTGTATTTGGCGACTCTGAATTAGTAATCCAGCAAGTGAAAAGAGTGTACCAGGTAAAGCAGCAGTTGTTGAAAGTTTATAGGAATGAATTCTGGGATCTAATTGAAAATTATTTCATAGCCTTTAATATCACCTTTGTACCGAGAGAATATAATGAAACAGCTAACACCTTAGCTTTAGCAGCAGCCTTTTTCAAAGTGCCAAAGGTCACCCATCTGAAATATCCAATTGATGTTAGGTACAGACCTGCTGTCCCAGATAATATTAAACATTGGAAGGTTTTTAATGATGATCAGGAAATTAAAGAGTTTCTGGAATTGGTAGGTGAGTTTTCAGATGACACTATTGAGCCTAAGCAGGATTCAGAATGGGAAGAAAATGAACCCTGCATAAATAATTCAATTGCTGATCATAAAATTGTGGAATTAAAAGGGAATTTTATTCCTAAAGGATTGGTCCCTTTAGAAAGACTGTTTTCCAAGGATGATACACTGATAAAACCTTACATACTACTGAAGAAAATGTTATGGAATATAACATTGGTTCTGAAAAGCAGCCTCAAATGATAAAACTGTCAAAATTGTTGTCAGATGATGAAAGAAGAAAATATCTAGCTTTGCTGAAAGAATATAAGGACATTTTTGCTTGGTCATATCAGGATTTAAAAACATATGACACCAGCATAATTCAGCACAAGATCCCTTTGAATCCAAACACTAAAACTTTTAAACAGAAGCTTAGAAGGTTAAATCCAACATTGCTGCCTGTGATTGAAAAAGAGGTGAAAAAACTGTTAGATGCAAAAATCATTGTGCCTTTGAGATATTCATCTTGGGTTGCTAATTTAGTCCCTGTACGAAAGAAAAATGGAGAAATAAGATTACCTAAAGTCATCAAATTTTTCATTCATCAACTAAGAACCTATGTTTGTGCAAAAGAGTAGGTGTTACAGGATGAATTTTTACAAACTGGCAGCGCCCTTCCAAATTGGCAGCATATGGAGAGCGTGCAGCATATTGAGTTCTGGTGGTATAATGTACATATGGTTTTCTATTGAAAGGTTTATGATTTATTTCATGAAATATTTGATGAATATAAGCCTTTATCATAGTCATGAATATAAGTTTTGATCATAGGCATTTGGCATTTTATATGTTTTTATATTCCTGACCATGAAATGATGAGTCAATACGGTGGCAATAATGAAAGAACACAGGTGTTGTATTTTCACAAATGAGACCGTTCATGTAATGAATACTTGTGGTCATCGTGGCAGAGATAGCCTTATGTACATTTTTCCCTAAAATGTGTTTCATTGCTCTGCTGAAGAGGAGTATTCATGCGCTGGTTTCATTTACTGTTTGACCTCATGAGCTGCATTATGCAATGTTTAGGAAATCTGGGTTTATGTTCGAACCCTAGGGTTTGCAAGTTTAGGATTGAAATACATACAGATATTCCCTTGCACTTTCAACAATGCTTGGCTTGATATACAGCGTGAAGGCTATACAGCAGTATAAAACTTCCTGTGCAGGATATACAGTTTGAAGGCTTTTTGATTGACAGAGTTTCCTGGTTATGAGCAGTATTATGTAAATATTCAGAAAATTAGGGTTTATTTTAAAACCCTAGAGCTTGTAAGTTCAGGGTTATAATATATTGTATATATGCCTACCTGCATTTCAGTTTCAGCACCATTTTGCCTGAGCACTCCGCCACAGTGTAAAATACTTTGTTCAAGACATACTGCGTGAAGACCTTGGTATTTTCAATGTTTGACAGGGGTTTCAGGGGTAAGACCTACCACTAGTTTAATTCAAATCTCATTAGAGTTGTCACTCTGTTAGTTTCCATATTTTTACCTCCAGCACAAGAAGAGATGTATTCACATCCCAGATGTTAGCACAGATCCGTATGCAGCAAACTATCTCTATTTTGTTTGAAACATAAAGTATTATTACTCTACATAGTTAAGTTGAAATCCTTGTAGGGTTTCAAAATGTCAAAGGAAATTGAAGAAGAGGAGCCAGATCTGGTTGTGAAGAAAAGGCCTGGAGGTTTCATATGCAGATTGGAACCCAGCAATACAGAGTGGATTAAGCAATTTCCAAGGTCTGCTAAGTTGATACAGAGGTCAGGTTGGTTTAGCTTCTGTGACAAATTGCAGGGATATCATTCCCAATTAACAATGGATTTCATTGAGAATTATAATGAGGATAGAGTCCAGTTACAGAGCTTAACCGTGAGAGTTAATGAGAACTCTATTGCTAAAGCTATCAATGTTCCTACAGAAGGTGAGAGGTGGTTCAAACAAAAAGAATTCAAAGAAGACTTCAGCGAGTTTTTGATCCTTGGTAATGAAAAACTTGATTGGAAGAACGGAGTTCATGTCAATAGAATGAATCCAGCATGGAGAGTGCCGTTAGAAGTGATTCAGAACTATATTACCTGCGATGGAAGGTATGATCGGGTCTTAAAGTGTCATTTGAAACTTCTATTGCATATTCAGGGTGTTACATAGTTAAATCTTCCTTTTTACCTACTTAAGAGCCTTCAAAAAATGATTTCTAAGGTACAAAACCACCCATCACATACGGCCAGATCAATTTATCATCAAGGATTAATTAAGCTGTTGGTTTTAACTCAGCTGGAAAAGGAAGAAAGGTCATGGGGTTCTTTGTTGGCAGAGCCAGGTTTTAGTGAGAACCCTAAAGAAAAGGGTAAGAAGATGATTGATGATGCCAGCCAGCAGATAGTAAACCATATAGAGACAGATCAGAAGGATAAGAATAAAGAAATGAATGTTGTTAATAATCCTGTACAGAGCAGTGTAGACCCTGAAACACCCTGCATACAAGAAAATCCAGAAAAGCTCAGTGACATGTTTAAAAGTATTACTTCTAAAAAGAAAATCTGCAAACAATTATTCAAAGAATGCAAGCCTAGAACTAGATTGAGGGAGAAAATGCAGATAGAAGAAAGAACAATACAGGAAGGTGCTAGGGAGGTTGTGATTATAGAAGATGTTGCAAGTGAAGGGACAATAAACACAGCAGAGGACAAATACTGTGAGAGCATGGAGGAGTTTATTGACATGCAAGGAGTGGCAGGTTCCATACCAGAAATGTTTTGTACAGATGAACAAAACAAGCTTGATGAAGGTTCAAAATTTAAAAATATGCCTGAAGAAAAAGATTGTATGAGAGAGGAAGATATAGATATTCCTCCAGAACTTGGTCAATGTCAAAGATCTCTTCAAACATATAAGGAGCGGACCAGATACTTGCAGGATATAAATGAAAAGTTAATGGTGGCAAACAAAAGGTTACGAGAAGACATGGAAGAAAAGGAGGCAGAGTTTCAAAAACTTTTGATGATTTCCAGAAATATCCTCAAAGAGAAACGAGCTATGCAGAGACAACTTGAGCAGCTTAAATCCCAGAAAAAGGAAAGTGACAAAGATATGGAATTGGCTAGACTCCAAAGGTGCTCCCAGGTGCTTAATGACTTCGCCACTTTAGCTGAAGCTTCTAGAAGCTTGTAGATGTTTGAAAGTTGTTTGATTTTGAACTCGTAATATTTTGTGTGACATTTGTATGACACCTGTAGTGTAAAACATTTTGTAAGGGATTGACTTCCCACTTTTGAAGGAAGTTCGATCCAGACTTATAGGATCTATTGTTAGTTTCTAGATAGAATCTTTTTGGTACAAAAACAACTCTCGACTAGAAAGGAAGGGGTTGGCAGTTTTGGGAGATATGTTGGATCATTTGTAAATACATCTGTATATCATGAACTCTTTGCAGCTTCAATGACAGGTTCTAGTTTTGAATAAACTTGATGTTGATTTGTTTATGTATTGCATAAATTGTCTCTTTGATAAATCTTTTATGTACTTGGTCATTCACATTCCAATACATAATTCTTATTATGAGTTGACAGTTATCTTTCATTTTTATAAACATTGACAGTTTCACTTCATGATTTAGGATCACAGTACCTGGGTGTTGAACTTTGTGATTGCTTTCATGTTATACAGTGTTTGTTTGAATTTTCCTGCAACTCTGATTCATACCAGCCTTTACTTTAATGCTTTGATATCCTGATACATACCTGTATTTACCCATCTGTTATATATCAGCTCTGTTCATTGCAAAGTGTGTGATGATTTTGATTTCAGTCCTAAACTGTATAAAACTGTACAAACAAATGATATTAGCCTAGTGTCTTTCTAGTACTGTAAGTTTCTATTAGCCCTGGTTTGATACCAACTTTTATTTTTAATTTGATTTCATTTGATTTGAATATTTTCAAACAAAGATTTCCTTAAGCTTGGATCCCGTAGTCTAGGTCCAACTTTAGGGATAACAGAGTCCATTATGGAGATTATGAATACGAATGAGTCCATTTGGGAGGATCACCATCATAGATCCATGTTCCTCCCCAACACCAGTTCGGCTAACCATGAATTTTCATCCTTGTTTTCCACTGATATGTCAAAGAACCTCAAGGTCCTATATTGTTGCAAGACACAGATTTTGAAGAAAACCTCTGCAACATTACTCAGACAAATCCGATTGACATATCAGCCAAGCTTGGTACCATTGAGCATGTTCACGTTGAGCAGGACTGCTCGGCAGATGAATCTGAAGCATACAAGGCACTTTTCAAAGAATTCCATGATATTTTTTCCTGGTCTTATGAAGAAATGCCGGGGATAAACCCATCTATTGTAGTCCATGAAATTAAAACCTATCCCATGGCTAAACCTATCAGGAAAAAACTAAGTTAATTCCATCCACGAAAGGCCACAGCTATTAAAGCTAAGATAGAGAAACTTATCAAAGCTGGGTTTATTATCCCATACCCCTGACAGAATGGGTATCGAACGTTGTCCCTGTCAATAAAACGCAAGGCACGATTAGAGTCTGTATTGATTTTAGAGACTTGAATAAGGCTTGTCCTAAGGACAACATTCCTACTCCACATATCGATCAGATTATCAACAACTGTGCTAGAAGTGTCATCTTCTTATTTATGGATGGCTTTTATAGCTATAATCAGATTGATATATTACCCACCGATCAACACAAGATGGCATCCATTTGCCCATGGGGAGCCTTTGCATATAGGAAGTTACCTTTTGGCTTGAAAAATGTTGGAGCCACTTTTCGGCATGCGATGTCCTATGCGTTTCATGATATTAAACATATTGTTGAACCGTACCTTGATGACCTCCCTACTCATTCACAACGACGAGAGGACCACCTGGTCATCTTAGAGATATTTTCTTGAGATGTCATCATTATAATATACAGCTCAACCCTCATAAATGTGTTTTTTACGTTGAGACGGGACGTCTTCTAGGTTTTGTGGTCTCTAAGGATGGCATCTGGATAGACCCTTTGAAAATTGCCACCATTTTAGCTCTACCAGCCCCAACCAATCTTCTCAAACTCCAAAGTTTGCAAGTGAAGGAAAACTTTCTCCGTTATTTTGTGTGTAATTTTACAGAGAAAACACACGGTTATATGCGTCTCCTCAATAAGGACACTTCGTTCTTCTAGGATGACCAAGCCCAATGCGCCTTTGATAATCTCAAACATGCTCTGAATCATTCACCCGTGATTCACCCCCCAGATTATTCAAAGGACTTTCTCTTGTATACTACTGCCTCTGCTACTACCATCGCTATGGTTTTGGTGGAGGAAAATCCCAACGGCCAGGAGCACGTGATTTGCTATACTAGTAAGAATCTTATGGAATCTGAAACCCGATATTCATGCATGGAGAAGTTAGCATTGGCCATGGTAATTGCTGTACAAAAATTTCGTCACTATATTTTGCTCCGCACAACCACTGTATTGGCAGACCAGAACCCTATGTATTACATCCTGACCCGTCAGGTGCTCAGGGGCAAGTGCTCCCGATGGATAGTCATATACAGGAGTTTGATCTAGAATTTGCCAAAGCCACATCAAAGAAATCCTTGGTCTTTTTTGAGCTCATGTGTGATCTTACCTGTGCTTCGATGGAATCCGAGCCCAGTGATTCATTTCCTGATGAATTTCTGTTCCTGATAAGCACTACTGACCCATGGTATGGAGATATGCTCATTTATCTCCAAACACAAATATTTCAACCAAATCTCTCCTGTGACGATTGTCGTCGTATCCGTCACCACACGAAATACTACCTCATCCTAAATGATACCTTGTATAGACGTGGGATTGATTTTATTCTTCGGCGATTCCTCACCCATGAGGAATTTGAACATGTGTTGAATGATTGCCACAGTGGACCAGGTGCGGTCATTTATATGGGATGGCTACAGCCCAGAAAATCCTTTGCGCTGGCTATTTTCGGCCTTCAGTCTTCAAATACTGTCATGAGGCTGTTAAGAAATTCCCACCTTGTCAACATTTTTATCCCAAAATGCGCTCACATACCACTCCGCTACACCCCGTCATTGCCATTGGCCCATTTTACAAATGGGGGATTGATTATATGCATTGTAAGCCTACCTCAGCCGGGGGGCATGGTTACATCATCGTAGCCGTTGACTATTTTACAAAATGGGCTGAGGCCATGCCTACATATGTGGAAGATGGTAAGACTGTCATTCTCTTCCTGTTCAATCATATCATGGCTAGATTTGGAGTCCCACAGTCCATTGTTACTGATCAAGGATCACATTTCCATAATCAAATAATGGAGTAACTAAGTGCAAAGCTAGGTTTTTTCCATGAAAACTCTACGCCATATTATCCACAAGCTAATGGCCAGGTAGAGGCCATTAACAAAGTTTTGAAAACTATGCTTCGTCGGATAGTTGGAGATCATAAATCCAACTAGCACCACATTCTTTTCTCCACTCTTTGGGCTTATGTGACTTTGGTGAAAACAGCTACTCGTTTCACACCTTTCCAGCTTGTTTATGGACTTGAAGCTATCTTACCAATTCAATGTCAGATTCCATCCTTAAAACTTGCCATCAAACTTCTCTCAGACACTTTTGCAGAGGAAGAGAGGTTTTTGTACCTAAACAACCTTGATGAAACTCAGAGAGATGCTGCCTTGGCTAATGAGGCACATAAGAAATGCGTCAAGGCGCAGTACGATAAATCCATCCAACCTCGTGCCTTTAACGAGGGTGACCTAGTTTTGACTTACGACCAGAGATATGACAAACTAGGAAAAGGAAAGTTTGAGTCCATGTGGTATGGTCTTTTCGTCATTTCTAAAGTTTTAGAGAAAGGGGTCTACGAGCTCGTTGACTACGATGGAATCCCTTTAGGGAAACCTCGCAATGGGTTGTACTTGAAAAGGTACTATGACTAGGTATTTCTTGGATAGTATCTTGTATATATGTATATTGCTTGAATTTCAGTGTGCTTTTAGTATTTTCAATATGGTTTTGAGTTTAGTGTCTTCATCCATTTATACCATGTTTTGGTCATACAGAGTAGATGGCTTTCTACGGCTTTGCTGATGGTGCTTATCACCACACCTTGAATCTTGCCTCAGCTGCTTGGGTCCTCTATTCCCCAACTAAAGATTTGGTCAGTTCAGAAGTGATTTGTATTGGTCCCGCTACCAACAACATCGCCGAGTATCGAGCAGTCATAGGTCTTCTGACTGAAGTTGCCTCCCAAGATGTTCACAATTTGGTAGTCTTGATGGACTCATAACTCGTGGTTTGTCATTTAAACCATGCTTATACCATTAGAAATCCGGTGCTTCTCCGCAACTTCTGGAGGCTATACTTGTTACAAAGGTCATTCGAAACCATCACCTATAGGCATATCCCTAGGGAACATAATGTAGTTGCTGACTCATTAGCTAATTACATCCTAGATTGGCATATTGCCCATTCATGACATTAAAATCAAACATGGTTCATTGTAAATAAACAATTAAAGACACATAAAACTCACATAAAATACATCCACCATTTGAGACATATAAACACCAGGTAAAAGTCTGTATATATATATATATATATATATATATATATGAACATGTTTACAAAAAATAGATCACAAGACCTCATCTAAAGCACGTAGGATTTTAGGTAAAAATCACCATACAAAATCCTAAAGCTATCAGCTTTTAGTAGATACATCATGCATACATCGTCTAGTGATGCTCGTGGTAGCACATCACTACCCGAGATACTCTATGTAGCAGTCTACTAAACCGACCAGATACTCCTACTATAGGTCTCTGATACCTCAGGGGGGGGTCATCAATGTAAGTGTCAGGGATGTCTAGGGTCAACCTCTCTAGGTTTTCCTCTAACTCTCCAGTCACATCATCACCCTGCGGTACAAAGCGGGCTCCAGCTCGTCTATCTAATGGGGAATATCCCCCAGGTCGTGCTACTCCAATGTCTACATGAAAATATTTAGGTCTCGTTACTTAACATAAAAAATATAAAACATTAAAAAACATAAAAACACTATTTCCATTTAGGGTTTCTTACTTCTTACCAATGTCACCCCACTGTCCACCAGGTGGGAGCAGTAGATCAGGGTCTCCGCTGAAGTTCGTACCCGCATAAGCATAATCCTCCACCATGAGGATCTGATCTCTCAGACATATGAAGAACGGGTCACCGAACTTCACCTCCCCCCTACCCGCTCCAGTACGAGCCATAATTCAGACCCGCCTCTACATGCGAGGTCCCATGCTCTCAGCTCTGTAAAGACCACCTGGGGTCTCATCTGTGGTACCTGCTCGAAGAATAAGTAGGCTAGAATGGAACCAAAATCGAACTGCTTTGGTTCCCCCTGCCGACACTTAGTCAGTTGATCCTTGAATATCGGAAGGAGGGCTTCCGCCCAGTTGAAAAATGTAGGCGCCATAGCCTCTGTGGCATAGAGCATGTGTGCCCTAGAAGCCTGGTGCACTCGCTGGCTACCCGCCAATCTCTGCATCATAAATAATACAGTCCGTAGAGGTCCATCCATCACTGCCTTTATGGGTATTTTCTTCCCCGATGTCTTTCTCCCCGAAATACAATGACGGTCTATCTACTCTTGTGTGGTAATATCCCCTCCTCAAGAACTTGTCAGCGAGATGGGGGCACCCCGTCTCGAAAGTCTAGTCGAGAAGTAGATATCCTCTACCTCTATTGTCAGAATATGAGCCCCAACCTCAAAGTGTTGTTGCTCCAGATTCCACATCCGGAGTATAAGCTCAAGCAATCGCTCATGTGATACCATGTTGGGAGTCCGAAAGAATTTTAGGAATCCACAGTCTCATACTACGGCTATGCAACCCGCATTCCTTTCGGCAAAAGCGTCATCGTTATCATGTGGTCTTTCCTTCCATATCACCATTTTTTTATCAGCAAGAGCCTGCCAAAAATAATCACAAGACCCATTAGAATCATTCTTAATCATTTAAATCAAAAGAAATGATCTAGTTTTGCTTGTATCAATATTTTTGCATCTTCACGGCTGGCACCGCCTGTGCGTCGTTGAAGACAGGCGATGGCACTGCCTATGCGCTTTGTTTTTAGAGCAGTTCTGGTGAGGTACCGTGTATCCCGCAAGGTATAAGCGCAGTGCCCATTCCCATGGTTTTATGGCTTGCCATACAAGCCCAAAATAGCATTAAAAAACAAAATTGAGACTATGAAAAGGAAGAGTAAGGTTTGAACTATTACCTGGAACTGACGGCGCTCGAATCCGATGGTGAAAACTCCCGATATCAGCAATTGAAGATTTGAGTAGGAAAGTGCTCCAAATGCTCTCCACTATGGGTTAATAGTAAAATTATTTGATTTTTCACTATTTACATGACTTTTATACACATTTTTGGGTTTGACATGCTATAGTTTTGATTTAAAATCGCTTATTACTCAAAATTTATCAGTCGCAATCCCTTAATGTTAGTTATTGGTGCATTTAACACTTGTTTTGAGTTGTTGCAGGATAGAAGAACAGTAGCAGTAAAGTCTTGGGAGTTCATTTTTTACTTTTTCATACTACCATAAAACGAAAAAAGTCGTTGAGCATTTATTACGACACTTTGATCATGCTCTCGAAACCTAGTATCAAAGGTCCAAGTCTGTTTCTGATTCTTTTCGGGCTCATAAAATCTCTCATAGTGAAAAGAGACCTAATGGAGTCTTCTTTAAACTCTGTTCGGGCTCCTTAAATACGAAAAGATTGTCGAGTGATCTTGTCTTCTTCACGCTCGTTAAAGTATTTGAAGAGTCATCTCTCTGATGGTAAGTTATCTCTTTTTTGGTTCGGATAGACTATTTATGAAAAAGGAACACTCCAGCCAACCATGACTGGAAGAGTTCTCTAAGGTATGATTTTATACTTTTTCGGGACTTAGGGACTAAATCATACAAAAAAGGACCCTTTGGAGTCTTCTTTTGTGGTCGTTCAAACTCTCTAAACATGAATGATACCGATTTTTCTTTCATTGGACTCGTTAAATTAAACATTGAGAGACCTGTTTTGGGAATGAACCCCTCCTCTCTCAGGTTCGTAAAACATATGAGTTTGGACTTATCTTTAGACGAGCTATACCGAATGTTTTTTACCCTCTTTGAAATCGTAAAATCGAAAAGAGGCACTCATCGATCATGATGGGGAAAATGGGAAGGGAATCATTTTGCAAATAAATGTCAGTGGTTTGTCGTTACCTTTGAACATGGCACTTGTCTACATATCATTTTAGTCAATTGGGTATTCAGCTGATCTCCATGATGATCCACTCTCATGAGTCATGCCACTCCTTTGAGTCTTTCAAAAGAATGCATTGTCCACTGTCGCATTGTGTGTTTGTCCCGTTTAGTCATGCTACCAATTCTTTTGTTGTGCCGCCCGATGTTCAAAGGGAAGTTGAAGAAGTTTTTCCTCTACAGTAAAAACAGTTTATGTATCAGTACTTTTGAGTCAATCCTATGGTTACTACATTTACATCATTCCAGAACTATGTTCTGAGTTTCGTGTCGTCGATGTGGGACTCATCATGGCCCTCCTTCGACGAGACTATTCCCGTCGACATCAGCTCATCATCCAGGAAATAGTCTTAGAAACAAAAACTTAGTACCTTGAGATCTGTATGCCTTAATGACATATTCTCTCACTCTCGACATAGGTTCTCACCATTGACCTTTGATCGATAGAATCGACTGGGTATTCGACATCAGGACATCTATTCACACTCAGTAGATTGTACTAGGGTACCTTGGGAATCATTGGCATCAATGGTGATCTCCCTTGCACTTGTTAACGGTTCACATCATTGGTCGGTAATCATGTGGTTTCTACCATGTTTGACTTCAGATCATTGTAATCACATGGATAGAATCGTACTTTGCAGAAGACGAGACGAAGACCATGGGTATTTGTTTAAAGCGCTCATTGCTTTTCCCCGGGTTGCGATGGAGTTTTGTATATCTAGCATGGATCCACATTTGTATGGTTGTGGTTATGCTCCAATTTGTGTCTATATGACATAGATCTACCTTGTATTTCTGGTAGCTATGTCCAAGTTTGAGTCCTCTATCACATGGATCTACATTGTACTCTAGTAGCCATGCTTGTTTATTCCTCCCATGGATCTGCCTTGTATTGGTCTGCAGCCATGAGTTGGTTACTTGTGTCTATGAGTAAAAAATATTGATGCACTACAGAAGATGCCTACTTGACGACCTGCTCTGATCGAGCTGACATTTTCACCTCGAAGTGACAACTTGTTCTCTCAAAGCTCTCGTTTATCGTATCCCTCTAAGACTCACGCTTTGGGGGGCATTCTGTTATACCCAAATCTTGTCACCGCCATGTGATAAGACCTTTGACTTACTTGTTTGTCGTTAATCCCACCACTTAGAGTGGAAACCCATGTTTTTTGTCAATTCTACATATAAAAACTCAGCACCGTGCTTTTCTTGTGAACCATGAGTGGTACCTTGCTCACACCGCCTATACCTCGTTTGCAATAAGCGATGCCACCACCTGTGACCTTTGGTCCATAAGTGTTTCTCATCTAAACCGCTCTGTCATAAGAGAAGAAAAGCGGTACCCTGGGTAAAATGGGAAAAAGAGAAGTTTCTCGAGGCTTCTAGATCATGAGCCTCATGTCCTCCCATATCCCTATCATTGTGGGTTAGTTGAGCTCGATATCCCCCATCATAGGATATTAGAGACCACCTCATCCACAAATCTCTCAACTATTCCTATACATTGATCCTTATAAATACAAGCTCATGTCCATAGTTGAAGGGGGAACTATAGAGGTATTGTTATGTTGTTGGATTGACCACTTGGCCCAAGCCATTGGAGAGCATAGAGCGTTGGAGCTTATGGGGATGAAGTGTTTGTCTCATGGTGATGCTTGTCGACAATAAGGCTTGATTGGTTGTAAACTTCTCCACACATCTTTAATGCAAAGCTGATTTCCATCCCACATTATTGTTGTTTTGATTTCGCATGTACATGTTGTTAGATTCCTTAGTCACTAACATGGATAAGTAGATGATTTTCTGGTAGCTTTGATGTGTTTGCATGTTTGATCTATTTGTAGGTACACAGGTTCACTATCGAAGCAGTATTCCAGGTGTCTATGGCATCCAAGGAAGGTCTTCATCCTTTGTTGTTCACTCATTTGTTCTGGATCTGAACCATTTAGACCAGAGGAACAACTTCTGTCTGCAGAAGGTGAAATATTCTTGGTTACACAAATGGAGGATTAGTTGCTAACTTCCATTTGGTGAAATAAACCATGCACAATGTGCATTAATATTATGACAAATTTGGACGCCGAAGAATTTTTCAAGTAAATTAAGGTCACTGCTAAACACATATCTTGAATTAAGTCTGCACTACTGCCAACAGATTCCTTTCTGAGTAATATTGTGTAACTCCATCTCTCGTTTTTTCCCGCTCTACTTGAATGAAAAGTATAAGATAATAATTTATTTGAAAGTACCCTAATTACCCAAAACTCTATAATCTCTCACTTATCCTAAAATTTGATGAATATTGCCTTGGCTCACCTAGTTGATATGTAGGTTTCCATCAACACTAGTGGAATATATAAATACCAAGTACAACAAAATAAAATAACAGATGTGCATGACACTAACCAGTGATATTGTGACTTACTTCTTTTCCACACCAAGCAGTTTAGTCAGTGATGTCAATCATTCAAATACGATCCTCGTTGTTGCATTGAAAGCAAGCAGTTATTTCCCAAGCTCAAACATTACCCTTGTTTTTAAAGCATAATTTCTTAAGATCCTTCTAAACCTATTTTTGGAATGACCCAATCGACACAAACAAAAGAAGTTTTGCAGGTAGTAAATCCAAGAACCGTCCAAGTATGACACCATATCAGAATTCATTTTTTATATAGATATGTAGTTCAAGGAAATTGTTAAAATTTTTAAATGAAAATTTTGAACTAGAAATGCAAATAAGACTTGTTTTCTTTTTCCAGTATCCCTTATTAAGGAAACATGTATGGTATGTTCACAACTTGTTTTTCCAAACCATTCAAGTTACTCTGAAGATACCAAACTTCTAATAAATTACCATTTTGCAAAAAACCTCGTATAAGAGAAAATATGAACACTATAGAAAATAATATATAAAATACATCACAAATTTTTAAAAACTAAGCAACGCTAACTACCAAAGAGGAGGCCTATCGGTTGAAAAATATCCAATCAAATAAAAAAAATAGCTAAACTGCAGGAGACAGAATCAATAAAATAATGCCAAGTTCAGGATATAAAGATTTCTTTTACAGAATTTATACCATACCTACATACCTACCCACCTACCCTGTATTGCTTTCAATTTAAAGTTTCAACCATAAACGATTATTGACATTCTTGTCCAACAAATGCAGAATCAATAAAATAATGCCAAGTTCGGGATATAAAGATTTCTTTTACAAAACTTATACCATACCTACATACCTAACCACCTACCCTGTATTGCTTTCAGTTTAAAATTTCAACCATAAATGATTATCGACATTCCTGTCCAACAAATGCAAAATCAATAAAATAATGCCAAGTTCAGGATATAAAGATTTCTTTTACAGAACTTATACCATACCTACATACCTACCCACCTGCCCTGTATTGCTTTTAGTTTAAAGTTTCAACCATAAATGATTATCGACATTCCTATCCAACAAATGCATTTACATTTATGGAAGATCTTTAAAGCACACCCCACTTGTACTTTCCATGTAAAACCATCATTCACCACAGATATTGTGTGGCTTCTACTGGAAAAATGAAATTTATATTATTCTGCAATAAAGAAATATTTTGATGGAAATTAGTCAGTTATGAGAAAATCATACAAAAATAAGGGATTTAAGATCAAACCCTCTCAAGATGAGAATTAAAAATAAACTAGTGCAACCATAAGTCATAACCAACCACTTAGTTTTGTGAAGATAGTTGGCTCTTAAACAAGAGCTAAGGTATATAGTTTTAGAGTTAATATAAGCACAAAATAAATACTATTTAATAAATAAATAAAACTGATATGAAAAAACAAAAACAAATTGTTACCCGTTTCTTTAACTACCATTTAACTGAAGCCTATTTAAATCTTAATCAAGATGCATTTAAGTGTAACAAGATACTACGACCATGAAATGAATCTTTGTTGTAAACATGTTACACTTGGGTTAATCTTGTTGATCCGTTCAAGCATGTCCAAAATGTGTTGTAAACATGTTACACTTGGGTCAAGTCCAAAATCTAAGATAATATCTAAATGCCCATAGACATAAAAATAACTGAAGTGAAAAGAAAAACTAGTAACCTAACAACGGCAAATGAAACAACATATCAAAACCTGGGCCAGGAAGAAGGTTATCTCATGAAAAATACTTACATTACAAAAACAAATTGTTAAAGGTTTTTTTAACTACCCTTTAGCTAAAGCTAATTTAAATCTTAATCAAGATGGATTTAATTATAACAAGATACGACGACCATAAAATGAATCCCTGCTATACACTTATTACACTTGGGTTAATCTTGTTGATTTGCTCAAACAAGTTTAAAATACACCTAAAATGTGAAATAATATCTAAATACCTATCAACATAATTATAACTAAATTTCCCATCAATAAACATTATTTTCTTATTTCTTTGTCCTTAAATATTTTGTGACCATTAATCACTTATGTGGCCATTAATCACTTATGTGAACAGATATAAATGGACATGTTAAATAAGTTCTTCTAGGTTCTTAAATGAATGATATAAACGGACATGTTAAATAAACTTGCACTGGTTCTTCGAGGTCTTTGAATAAATAAAATCCATAATCGAGAATGATTATTATCCATGGTTGGTCAATTAATCGGATGCCCAAAAAAATGAACACTACGGAGAAATAGCTTGCCGTCTCTGAATTTAAGCAATCAATGAGTTATGAAAAGAAGTCGTAAGCATCTTATGATCAATTACTTGTGCTCATTGCTTACATGCTTCACTTTATGGGGCTTTGATTATGGAGCTTAATAATATGGGAACATCAATTGAGGCTTTTATATATTTATGTATAGTCATTTGAAGATTTGATCCTAAAACCTTTTGCTTACAATTCATAGCTTTTAATCACTTAGATTGAGCTAACACATCATACTAGATTATTCATTCTTTACACTTTTAACTTGTTAAATTTCTCATTCCTAAAGGCACATTTAAGCCAGCAAGGTTTTATCATGTCTCTTCCCATTTGCTGCATATAATTTTTTTATAGTCTTTTGTTTTTCTACTAGCATAAACAACACACCTCATGATAGAGACAACTTCTAATCACTACCAGTTGCGTTTCATTTCATTAATAATTTAGAGACTGTTGATTCTTTGACAATGTATTCTATGATTTACAGTGTGCACAATTATGTTTCACTCATGCTACAATGTAATGTTATGCATTCTCTAGTTAATGAAATTTTATATGTTGTTGTCCCTGGTTAATGGCAACTTTTGGAGTTGTCTCCGATGTGATCAAGTAACAAACTAGCTAGGCTTTTTCTACAGCATGGCATAGTTCTGCGTCATGGAGATTTCTAAATTTATAACTTAGCTTGGGTCAATTTTCAGTGGGAAGATGAATTATAAATCTAATTGATACATGGCAAAAGTGAGATCATAGTGTGGTGGGTTATATCCGCATATGCATAAATTCTTTAGATAATTTCATAATTCCAATGATAATCTATATTTCCTTAAATTTCCAAAGGTAGTGTGCTTGATATTAGCTTACATAATAAATCACTCTCCTAATTGATTTATGTCCCATTTTCTATATACGTGCATGTAATCCATGGAACTAGACTAAGCCCCTTCTTCTACATTCTTCTTATCTCGAAGCGGTGATGTTTTTCTCATTGTTAGAATCATTAACTATGAAGCCATGGAAAAGGTGACTTCCTACTGTGGTGAATCTCCATGAACAATTTAATGGATGCAACATGTTCGCATTATTTTGCCTGTATTTTCTTTTGTACAGGCAGGTCTCGGGTGTTCTAAGAAATAGGCAGGTCTCACGTGTTCTAAGAAATTGGCACAATTAGCATAAGAGAATGGAATGCACCATGCAATTGGAGATTTATTTTTAAAGAAATCTGCAATTGAGCAATTGTTGTTCAATATTGGCCCTATACCTATAGTCCATCTACCTCCAAGCAATATAAGCACTACGTAGCCTAGTGATGCAACAATCTAGGAAGGAGCCTATCTCTCCAACAATAGATTCTACAACTAAAAAATTGAAAGACTTATGCATAGTATTTTGCCATCCATCAATACTAATATCTTAGAAAGCTAAGTAATTCAAGAAACAATTTTATCATACAAATACCACAAGATTAATGTCTTTCCCATTTTCCAATTAGTATTCAGTGTACCAACCTACACAAGATGATTAATATATTTCTCATTTTCCAATTAGTATTCAGTATGCCAACCTAAAAGAATCGAAGTAACCACACCTAAATTTATTTCATTATTGTTTTTTCCACAACTATATATTTGAGGCTAAAAATCATGTACAGATGATCACATCATAGATCCCAAATGAAAACAGCCCCCAACTGACCGCCCCGCCCTACTCGAGTTGCCCTACAAATTTTATGCCATTACTCTAAAAAGAGTGGCTTCTAAAATCGTTGGTGTTGAGAACTCGCGTAAACATACCCAAGATTGATGTATCATGTCATAAACCCAAAAAGCGTGTTTGCTGCACAATAATAAATCCCTAATTCCAATGAATCGGAAATCATTATTAATTATTTCGCTTACAGGAAGGGGAGGGGCCGGAATGAGCTCTGCCATTTTCCAAACGCTTGCCTCCATATCGAACTTCCAGAGCCCAAAATAGATGCGCCCAGCTAATTCCTCATCTGTTGTTCTTCTCATGAGACACAGCTGCTTTTTATGTTCGAAAACGCACAGATACTTCTCGTTATCCCACGGAGTATGAAGGAATGGTTGTGAGTCCGTCCATGACTCTTCTTCCACATCAAACACCAACACCGCCTTTCCTGTGGATGATAAGCACACGAACCAACACAGGAACCGGTCGTGCAGGAAATAGCGAGTATAGTGATGAAAATAGCAAGCAGCAGTGGCTACTTTCCATTCTGGTATTTTCTTCCAGGTGCCCTCTTTCAAGTTGTAAACAAAACAAGTAATTATACTTATATTACACGCTTCAGTCTTCGTCTTCTGCCACAATACCAGTTTGCACACGCGGTTTTTTCTGTCGTAGGCGATTCCTGAATACACTCGACGATCAGCCATATACATGTCGTCCACTGGCTGTGTGAACGTCCTCTGCTCGTGGGGAAAGAGAGGGTTCAGCACTTTGCACAAATAAGGCGGTGTGGATGTGCTATAACACACGAATCCATCTCCGTAACAGGTCCGAAGCCACTGGTGATGCCCCAATACATTATCAAACGGGTTTTTCCAGGTGACTGTGACAGGACTCGTGACAGGCCTCCCTTCCTGCCAAATAATGGAGTGCAGAGAAAACTCGGCAAAAGTAATAACAAAGAGCAGAGGATAACCAACGCAGTGCCGGTGTGAGTAAATGGCAAAGTAGGGATCTGACAGCAAAGGAAGGTGATAGTTAATGGCAAATGAGGGATCTAATAGCAAGGAGGAATGAAAATGAAAATACTTGCAGGGTTGTAATAGCAAGGAATGAAAATACTTGCAGGTGAGTGGCAGTCTAAATAAATCCAAGATGGGAAGCTTTGATAGCACTAAAATTTCCAAATCCCTTGGCAATTTATTCCACTGATTGTCTTCCATAATGTTCTTCAACGATTTCTAGGAAAGGACAGCAGCAAGTGAAAATGGGACGGGGAAGGTGAGGACGATAAATTTATAGGTTTTACAGACATGCTTTTACAGATTAGGGAAGCCATTTCGTTTTAAAACTAAAACCCTGCTGAGCATGCTTTGCCAAACCAAAATTCGCTTTATTTTCATCAATATTTTTCCAAAACTTAAGTTAACTGCAGGATGGCCATGCAAGATCAAATTAGCTACACAATTTATATATATATATTACAATGGAAACTGCATGTTCCACGTTTAGCCCACACGCTTTTAAAAATTCGTTTCCATCAAATTTTGTTTTTCATTCATCAATATTTTTTCATAACTGAAGTTCATTAAAAGATAGGAGTGCAAGATTGAAGATCCGTATGCAACATGATTTAAATATATATTTATTATATTAATAGACATTTTCATTTGAGTTTTGGAGTTGATAAATATTTATATATATTTTTAGATTACATAAGTATAAGATTATTATTTATATTGATTTTATGGTAGTTTTTATAAATTCAAAATAAATAATTATTGAAAAAAAATATATACATGAATAACTAGTAGGTGATACATGGATAGCTCTTAGCTAATATCTAGATAATTGGTAATGTGTAGTATATACTCTTCAAATTGACTCTAGGGTAGTAGTTATAAATCCAAAATAAACAATTATAGATATATATATATATATATATATATAATCGATGCATGGATAAGTGGTACCTGGTGTATGGATAACTCCTAGCTAATGGGTGGATAACTCTCAGTTTAAGAGACATAACTCATTTAATTATAATAAGGCAAGAACAACTAATTGATATTGTATTAATAGCACTTAACTTGTGACCTCTTGGTGTTCACCAACCACTTGTTAAGTGGCTATACTAGTCTTATTACAATGAAAAGTCCATGAAATAGTCCATGTTCACAAGTTTAGCCAAGTTGACATGATTGGCATGCAAAATTAAATTATCAACCAAAGGTTCACATGATTGACATACACTCTTTAAGTTATGATTTAAATATTTTGAATTTAGTGAAGTAACAATAAGAGTTTGACAAATATGTTAAAATTATATCAACCATATTTTTGTTGTTGTTGTTTTTATTTAAAATTATATCATTCAATTTTTATTGTTTAAGAAAATCTAACCATTTATATTTTAAGATTTTAACTCACAAAATTTTATAGTACTAACTTATAATGATTCATCAATAATCTCATGAACTTGGTGTCATCAATCTATAATCTATAGGAAATTCAAATGAGGCATTGGCTTCATTAAATACAAACACATAACTCAATTATAACTTCATCATAATTCAAAAGAAGAAGAAAACACATTCCCTATTGTTTAAGATTTTAATCTTAGTGTGCAACATTGTAATATATAAACTATTTTCCATGCACATCCTTAGTTATATAACATTTTTGCTTATCAGCCCCACCAAGTGCATATTTCTTCCAATTCTTCCATTGTAATTGGCCAATCTTCAACAATTCTATACAAGAAAATGCTTGCATCATTGAAATTTTGTATTAATGATGAGATACAGATGATGAATTCAAGCAACAAAATATTACTTTTTTGGGTATGATAGATCTACACTAATACTTCAATTCTATGAGGGACCAAATATCCAGGACAGTTTAGCCATTTTACAATGGAAATATTTACAATTACATTCTACTTAAAAGACTTAAAAATAGTTTGGATCAATCTACTACAAAGATATTCATAAGTTGTAGGTTGTATGACAAGATACAATTTTATCCTCCTACATTAGTTATATGACAAGATAATATATTACTATAGGGTATAAGAAAACCAACTAATTCAAAACCAACAAAGTGTAAGATTATTTATGAGTTGTCGAAAAATATAACATTCTTACATCAATTAGAAAATCATGCCAGTGAATATAGATCATATCATACATGTTGATTCATCAAAGAGTTCATTTTGAATAAAAAAATTGTTTAAGCATCATTATTGCCCTATCCTACTAATTATTGTTTTATGACAACCAAGCTTTCAAATTATTCTAGTTGTAATAGGGAGCTCTAATTCGGAATTGTGAGATATGAGACAAGAACTGAAGAGGGCACACACAAATCACTTATAGACCATTGTAAAACTATGCTCCTACCCTAACCCAATCTTTACCATGCACATAAATTGATGCTACAAGTGCCATCAAAGCATGTTGTTGATAGAAAAATAGCCGCCATGCAACTAGGTAAACTCGAACATATGGCACATCGTCCGTCATACTTTATAAATTCCCTTTCCTCTGATAACAAGTCAAAATTTTACATGTATTCTAAGGATATGTCATTCAATAAATATTTTCCTTCCCTAAAAGGATAAGAAATTAATTTATCCTATTTTGTTTGAAGAAGCAAACTGAAGTGAAGTGCAGATACTTTTCACCTCCATTAAGACAACCCAAGGTGTTTAAATATATCAACAAACAAAATACCAACATACCCATATATATTCAGTTTAAATCTATCGACAAACAAAATACCAACATACCCATATATATTGAGGAAGTTGCCAACAACCCTTACTCAAATGGAGGATCGGTTCCTAACTTCCATTTGATGAAATAAACCATGCACAATGTGCATTAATATTATGACAAATTTGGATGCCATAGAATTTTTCAAGTAAATAATGTCACTGCTAAACACATATCTACATCTTGAATTAAGTATGCACTACTGCCAATATATTCCTTTTTGAATAATATTTTGTAATTTCATCTCTCGTTTTTTCCCACTCTACTTGAATGACAATTATAAAATAATAATTTATTTGAAAGCATCCTCAATACCCAAAATTTTATCTACTCTCACTTATCCTAAAATTTGTTGAATAAGACGAGTTTAACAATCCAGTTGCCTTGGCTCACCTAGTTGATATGTAGGTTTCTATAAATGCCAAGTACAACAAAAAATAACAAAAATGCATGACACTAACCAATGATATTGGAACTTACGGTTTCATTGGAAGCAGGCAGTCCTTGTCCAAGCTCAAACATTACCCCTTGTTTCAAAGCATAATTTCTTAAGATCCTTCTAAACCCATTTTTAGAATGACCCAATCCACACAAACAAAAGAATTTTTGCATGTAGTAATTCCAAGAACTGTCCAAGCATGACACCATATCAAAATTCATTTTTATATAGATATGTAGTTTAGGGAAATTATTAAATCTTTTAGATGTAAATTTTATACTGGAAATGCAAATAAAAATGGTTTGTTTTTGCCATTATCCTTTATTAAGGAAACATGTATAGTATGTTCACAACTTTTTATTCCAAACCATTCAAGTTACTATATAAACATATAAACATTACATAAAATAATATATAAAATCTATGACAAATTTTTTTAAAAACTAGGCAATGCCAACTACCCAGGTGGAAGCCTCTCACTTGAGAAATAACCAATCAAATAAAAATAATATTTAAACTCAAGGAGACCGAATCAATATGAGAATAAAAAATATTAAAAAAAATAACTGAATTGAAAAGAAAAACTAGTGACCTAACAATGGCAACTGAAACAACATATCAAAACCTGGGCAAGGAAGAAGGTTATCTCATGAGAAAAACTTACTCTTTTTATTTTTAAATATTATACTAGCACAAACATAAGTAAAGTGGTTGGGTGAATGGTGATCAACACAACCAACCACTTAGTTTTGTGAAGATAGCGGGCTGTTAAACAAAGGCTACAATATATAAATTTATATAAATTATTCATACTAGATTGTTAGAGTTAATATAAGCACAAAACAAATACTATTTAATAAACGAAAACATATATGAAAAAACAAAAACAAATTGTTACGCGTTTCTTTAACCACCCTTTAACTAAATCTTATTTAAATCTTAATCAAGATGCATTTAACCATAACAAGATACGACAACCATGAAATGAATCCCTGTTGTACACTTGTTACACTTGGGTTAATCTTGTTGATCAGACCAAGCAAGTCCAAAATGTGAGATAAACCATGCACAATGTGAATTAATATTATAAAAAATTTGGATGACAAATAATTTTTCAAGTAAATAAGGTAACTACTAAACACATATCTACGTCGTGAATTAAGTCTACACTACTGCCACCAGATTCCTTTCTTAATAATATTGTGTAACTCTATCTCTATTTTTTTCCCACTCTACTTGAATGAAAATTATAAGATAATAATTTATTTGAAAGCACCCTAACAATGACAAATGAAACAACATATCAAAACTTGGCCAAGGAAGAACGTTATCTTATGGGAAGAACTTACATTTCTTATCTTTAAATATTATACTAGCACACGCACAAGTAAAGTGGTGGGGTGAATGGTGATTGACACAATTCCTTAAATAATGCTTTTTAGCAATTAACCACTTATGGAAAAGGATATAAACTAGCATGTTAAATAAATTTGCACTTGTTCTTCCAAGTCTTTAAATGAATGGAATCCATAACAAAGAATGATTATTATCTAACATAAATTAGCAATGGTTGGTCAATTATGCCCAGAAAAATGAACACTACGGAGCAATAGTTTGCCATCTCTGAATTTAAGCAATCAATAAGTTATGAAAAGAAGTCGCAAGCATAGCAGGATCAATGAGGTGTGCTCACCCGAAGAGGCCTCACCCTATAGGCTCTAATTATGGAGCCTAATAGTATGGAAACATCAATTGAGGCACTTATATATCTATGCATAGCCACTTGAGGATTTGATCCTGAAACCTTTTGCTTACAACTCATAGTTGTCTACCACTTGAGCTAATTGATCATACTAGATTATTCATTCTTTACACTTTTGGCTAGTTATATTTCTCATTCCTACCTACACATTTAAGCTAGAAACTTTTCATCATGTCTCTTCCCATTTGATAGCAACTGGTGCATATAATTTTTTGTGGTGTTTTTTTTACTAGAATAAACAACACACCACATGATAAAGACAACTTCTAATCACTACCAGTTGTGTTTCACTTCATTAATAATTTAGAGGTTTTTGATTCTTTGACAATGTATTCTGTGATTTACAGTGTGCATAGTTATGTTCCACTCATGCTACAGAGTAATGTTATGCATTCTCTAGTTAGTGAAATTTTATCTGTTGTTTTCCTCGGTTCATGGCAACTTTTGGAGTTGTCTCCTATTTGATCGATTAACAATTTGGCTAGTTTTTTCTACAGTGTGGCCTAGTTCTGCGTCATGGACACTTCTAAATTTATGCCCTAGCTTGGGTCAATTTTAAGTGGGAAGACGAATTATAAATCTAATTGATAGATAATTGATGGTGAAAGTGAGATCATGGTGTGGTGGATCATATCCGCATATGCATAAATTCTCTAGATAGTGTCACAATTTCAATAATAATCTATATTTCCTCAAAATTTCCAAAGCTAGTCTGCTTGATATAAGCCTAAATAATAAATCTATCTCCTAATTTATTTATGTCCCATTTTCTATATACGTGCATGTAATCCATTAAACTAGACTAAGCCCCTTCTTCTACATTCTTCTCTTCTCAAAGCTGTGATGCTTTTCTCGTTGTTAGAATTGTTAACTATGAAGCCATGGAAAATACGACTTCCTACTGTGGTGAATCTTCGTAAATAATTTAATGGCTGCAACATGTTCGCATACATTAAGATTATACTCTAACTAAATTTCCAATCAATAGACATAAATTTTCTCATGGCTTCTCTATCTTTCTCACTTGCAATTTTGGCCATTATTTTTCTCTCCTGTTATCTCACTATGTATTTGTGTTTTAAGAAATTGGCACAATTAGCACAACAAAATGGAATGCAATTGTCGATTTAAAGTTAAAGAAATCTCTTTTCCCTGCCATCGCTGGTATGTGAAGAAGAGGCTTGAGCAATTGTTGCTCAATATTGGCCTATCGACACATACCTATAGTCCATCTACCTCCATGCAATATACATAGCCTTAGTGATGCAACAATCTAGGAGCCTATCTCTCCAACAATGCATTCTACAACTAAAAAATTGAAAGATCTATGCATATATAGTGTTTTTTTATCCATCAATACTAATATCTTAGAAAGCTAAGTAAAACATAAAAACAATTTTGAGATACAAATACCACCATAAGATTAATATATTTCCCATTTTCCAATTAGTATTTAGTGTGCCAACCCACAAAGAATCAATCTTAAATTCAAAATATGGAAGAAAGTTGGGTGGCCTACCATCTGAATTAAGAGAGAAAGTGGAAATTCAGAATTCAAGATCTCAAGCAACAATTAAGGATTAGGGAATATGAGACTCAGAGGGCATGTGGATTGTCCTTACATGACATCTCTTGCAAATTCCTTCCATGACTATATTTTGTCTATATGCAAGAGAAATGAGAAAGATTAAGGCTTACAATATTGCTAGCAGGGCAACAACCTGAAATTGAAGGTGTTCTTGACTTTGTCATAATGTATGTTGTTTTTTCACGTAGGGAAAGGAATTTATTATGTGAATTGCACCAATTTTTGTTCCTCCATCTTGAATAAAGAAGGTAGAATTCAAAACCCATAATTGGAGATGTGAAAACTAGAGGTTTTTCTTCCTTCTTACAAAATAATATCAAGCCTTAAATGAAGATATGGACTTTTAAATATAGTGTGAGTCATGCTAAGGATCGATAGTTAGAAGTGAGCATCCAATATCTGATGTTATCATTCAAGATCATGAAAATTTCTTTACGGGTGTGTGCAAGAAGTTGAGGGACCTTTCAGATGCAATGGTGGAGTGAAGTCAATCACTCTTAATCCAAAAAAAAGAAATCATCCCAAGCAATCATGAACCTGCCAAGCCTCATCCCAAGCAATCATGAACCTGCCAAGCCTAGTCCCAAGGATGGCAATAGGCATGCCAACTAGGATAGAAAGACAAATCGCGCCTTTGTTTTAGTGAACAAAATCGTGTGCACGTCGTTCACTAAAATGGAGGCGTGATTTGGAAAGCCTGTTTTTTTTTTAAAAATTGGTCGAGGCTGTATTTTTCTCCTCACCGCATGGCTATTGGACCAAGGAGGAGCAAATATTGACTAGGAAAATGCGATTTTGGGTGTGCCAAAGCCCTCCATCTCCACCTTTGGATAAACCTCCCCTTTGTGAGGTATTTTCCTCATTCCTTTTCATGTTTTTTTTCTCTTTCTTCATCAATTTATTTTCCCTAGATTGAAAAATTAAACCATATTAAATTAAATTATGGCCAATTGAAACAAAAACCCAATGGAATCACCCAATTGAAACAAAAACCCAATGGAATTGGCCAATGGAAACAAGAACCCCAATGTAATTGGCCAAATGAAACCAATTCCCCAATTTATTGATAAAAATTAAATAATTTTGATTATTTAACAAAATTCATACCCAAAATTCCCATGCACAATGGAAACCAAAACCCCAATTAACTCAAAAAACAAATGAATTTCACTATTTCCATATGCATATTCACAAGGATCCTTGTGAATCCATACCAAAATCCACAAATAAACACCTTATAATTTTGATGAAACTTCTCGAAGTTGCTCTTCCAAGAACATCAATAAACACCTTATAGTTTTGATGAAACTTCCCAATCCAAGTGTCAAAATAAGGTATAGAAGCCTCCCATGCTTTTAACAAATATTTCGTCTTGAACGAAGGGTACTTTTTGGTAAGGTCAAGACAACAAAGTTCAACAATAGACTCTATGAATGTGAAGATACTGTTGAGGCCTGGGAATTCGTAGGCGGCAACAGTAAGGGATTCTCCCCAATCAGCGTTCCCAACTAGCCCGCTGACTGTTTGGTATAGGGAATCCGTCCGGTTCGCGGTCCGGCTACCGTGAGTCAAGTAACAAAAATGAAGCTTTACCGATTGCGGCCCGGACCACCGAGTTTTTGTATTTTAACTTAAGGGATGAAATGCAAGTGCCTAATTAAGTGCAAGGTGATTAGAATGCGAGGGGCTGTCACAATGTGATGCACAGGTTCTTACCTCTCGTCTTAGACCCACAGGCAATCAAATCACATACAATAAGAAAAGAAAACAAACTAATTATCTAATCTATCCCTAGGGAGCGAGTCATCAATTTAAGTGAGTAATTCATTTTTTGCAAATGCAATATGAAGGGTTACAGTTAGATGATACTCCTTTCAAACACATGAGCAATCACAAATATTTAACAACCAGATAGCCAATTGTTGTATGAAAACCAATATTACTCACACGGAAAGATCCTAAAAATACCAGAGAACATTTAATAAGAACATAGGTTCAAGAAATTAAACATTCTCACAGTAAATGAAATGCTGCTGAAAACGAAATAGTTCCTCTTCACATCATTCATTGAATCACATTGACACATTCCATTTTACTTTCTCCAACCAGGTAGAATTGCAGTTTCCTTTGCAAAACGAAGTAGTTCCTCTTACAAGCAAACATTTACAAATTTTTTCCAGGGGAAAAAGCCCTCTTCCAGTCCTACTTCCCAATATTTAAACTACAACTGTCGTCCCCTGGGCTACCCTCAGCGTGTGACGTTTCAGCATCCTTGACGATTCAGTTCCTTCTCTGATCGTCGCATTTTCCCAATCATTTCCATAGGCGTTTACCTTCTGACAGTAACTGATGAATCTGCCTCGTCGGTGCCTCTGTCATTCGTTTGTTTTGTCCTTTTCTTCGCTCTAGGTTGCTTCAGCGATCTATGGAATTCTCCCTGCAAACAACTTTGATGCATTATCCATTAAACTGAGATATTAGGCATTCAAAATTTCTAACCATAATGATAAATCCACAATGAGCTGGCCTGGTTCATCCGGGTGGGGACTCACGTGAGCTTGGGACGGCAAAAAATAAATCGGTGGTCGAGCGATACTCGGATCGGATGGGACGAGACTTCTGCATCGGATGGGAAAAGGTTTCAAGAGCCGCAACGACGGAGGAGCATAAGAACCGGGTAAGTGAAAACACGGGCGACAAAGGAAATTGGATGCCGGGGAGGAGTGTATCGGAGGCTAGATTGCTCTGCCACCCGCAACGGCGGAGGGGGCAAAGGCTGAGCGACGCGGGTGGGAGAAAAGAGCTTAAGTCGGACGTCGGACGACACCCGCGTCGGAAGCTGACTTCATCCTCCCGGCCGCAACGGCAGGCAAGTAGAAACTTAGGAGCAAGCGGTTTAAACAAACGAATCGGGCGTCGGATGAAACTCCAATCGGGCGGAAAGTTTGATCCAGGAGCCGCAACGGCGGGTGAGTAGAAACTTAGGAGCAGGCAGTCTAAACAAACGAATTGGGCGTCGGATGAAACTCCAATCGTGCGGAAAGTTTGATCCAGGAGCCGCAACGGCGGGTGAGTTGGAACTCAGCATCTTCCGATCTAACCACAAAAGAGGCCCGATCCAAAGAGAAAACCAACGGCATTAAGGATCAATTGCAGCCAAAAATCACTTTTTCTTTGTTAAGGCAAGATTTTAATGTTCTATGGGTAGTAAAACAGACAAACACGACTCAAACTAAACTGAACGAGGCAAACAAATTAGCGGGCATTCAACTTCAAGATAAAACGAACAGATATGCTCGAGGGTGTCAAGCCTTCAACAATCAACCAAGCAATAAATGATGAGGAGGGGTCCCAGAGTTTAAGTAAAAAATAAAATCGAGGATAAAAAGTTGCGGCAGCAACAACTGGCGATTTCCTGGTGAACCTAGATCTCTGGGTGATTTATTTCTTGAATGGAAGACTGTTCCACAACAAATGTATCCATTGAAATCTTCCAACTATACAGATTTCTCAATAACAGAAGTGTGTACCTCGATCATTGATATTAGTCCAATTCGGGCGATGAAAATCAAGATTTTCGAGTCCGGATAACTCTGCTGAGGCCAAAATATGAATTCATTATTAATTTTGTTTTCAGGTAGCTGGCGACATTGGACACCACAGGATTGTAGCAGGTGATGAACAGAAACGTTCATTTGTTCCTCACTCCCATGCCATTTTAGCAGCTTTTGTGCTTTTTTGGATTTTTTGTCCCCTTTTAATGCGAGTCTTCATGGGTGCCTTTCTTACTGAATTTTAATTCAGGATCCTCTATCCCATAGTGCCCTTTTGTGTGAGCGATGTGCTTAGAGTTTCAGCTCACGGACGGAGAGGATCATTGGCAAATTAGTACTTTATGATCTAGATTTAGCTTTGAAGCATGATGTTTTCATAGGAATACTGACTCTTATCTGCCTTCTGGCATTTATTTCCTGGCATGGGATCATTTATATTTAACACTCTGTTCATCTTGCTCTTTTTCGTGGGTCCCCTGTCATCGCCCCTTAGACTTTTAAGTGTAAAGTGTACGGAGCCTGAGCATAGTATTCTAGACTTTTGAATCTGGTTAATCTTACAGGGGTTTAAGCAAGACCTCAATGCACACAAAGATTTCGAGAAACTATTGGGTGGAAAGAATTCACATGGTAACCCACAGTCTGACTATTCAAAAATGTTTACCATTTCCAGAAATTTGGCGTTCCCCACATAACCACGAGTTAACCACCTTTATTGAAACCAAAGACTCAAATTAAACCAAATGAAAGCATAACTCAAAAACAACTTATTTATGTACAAGTTAGAAAGCTCAAAAACAACTTAAGAAAAATAAGGTTTGAGAACCAAACCATTAACTGGCAGTTTCTCCTCCCATCCCTGTAAATCTTGTAACATATACGTAGCAGGGCCAAGTTTTGCGGTGATTTGAAACGGACCTACCCATAACTATTGGAACTTAGTGTGCTTCCCTTTCTCATCATGGGGATGATCCCATTTGAGAACAAGGTCTCCCACTTCCAAGTCCTTTTTTCTAGCTTTATGTTTGTCAAACCATTTTTTCACTACCTCCTGCTGCTGTTGGAAACGTTCTCTAGCCTTGGATCTGGCCTCCTCTGCTTTCAGAAGATTGTATATTCTTATTTGGAGAACCTCATCATCCGACCCCCTAGACTCCTGAGCTAGTATGGAAGATGGGAGCATGATGTTGGGGGGCAAGATGGCTTCCTTACCGTATACAAGGGTAAAGGGTGACACTCCTATTGCAGACTTGGGGGTGACTCTGTCAGCCCACAGGGCATTGGGTAAGGCTGAGTGCCAACTTCGCTAGTTTTCTATGACGGTCTTCTTCAGGATTCTAATGAGGTTTTTATTGGAGGATTCATCCAAGCCATTCCCTTGTGGATAATAGTTATCAGGATAGTGTAATTTTATCCCTTTCTCATGAGCAAATGCAGTAATCTTAATGGATGAAAAGTACTTAGCATTATCAAAAACTAATGAACCTGGAACCCCAAACCTGGTCATAATATGGTCTTGTAGAAAATTGATGACTTCGTCTTCGTTTATCTTACACAATGGGATAGCTTCGACCCAGCGAGTGAAATAATCAGTTGCAGTAAGAATATACTTGTGTAGCAGGGAGGAATTTGGCTTTATTTCTCCAATGATGTCTATTCCCCATTGCTCGAAAGGCTCTGTGATCATTACAGGCTTTAGAGGTGCTGCTGCTCTAGGTTGTCTTCCACCACATCTTTGGCAAGTATCACATTTTCTGACGTGCGCATGTACATCCCTGAAGAGTGTTGGCCAATAGTAACCAGCCCTAAGGATTTTGTGGGCTGTAGTGTCCCCTGAATAATGTCCGCCGGCCGGACCATCGTGCAATTCTGACATTACTTTCTCAGCGTCTTCTCTTTCCAAGCATCTTAAGAGAACTCCATCGTAGTTTTTTCTGAATAATACGCCTTCCACAATTTGGTAGGAAGCTGATTTCAGACGCAGAGCTCTTCTTTGTTTAGAGCTCCAATGTTCTGGCAATACTCCTGACTGCAAGTAGTGCACAAGATCTCTGTACCAAGACTCGGGAGCTGTAAATAAAGGACAAACATCGATCACATGCAGCTCGGCTTCATCTTCCCATACTTGTTCCTTGCTGTCTCTATTTCCAGTCATCAACTTGCATAACCCTTGCCCTTTCACTATAGTGGCCGGCTTGAACTCAAGGTCATATTCTTGAAGGGCTGTCACCCAGTTGCCCCTTCTTTCCCCTAATTCTTTTTGGATGAGCAGGGACCTTACAGCTGGATAAGGGACTATTACCTTAGTTCGATTCTTGAGTATATAGGGCCTGAAATGCTTTACTGCCTTAAATACTACGTATGCCTGCTTATCAATGGCTGGGTAGTTTAATTCAGCCCCCTGCAGCCCAGTACTCATAAAAGAAATTGGGAATTCATCACCCCCATCTTCCTTTTGCGTAAGTACGGCTGCCAATGAATCATCAGACGCAAATGTATACATAATAAAGTCTTTGTCAAAGTCTGGACTTCTCAGAGAGGGTGCATGTGCGACAGCAGTCTTGATTTTACTGAAAGCATTCTTTTCCGTTTCAGTCCACTTAAACTGTGTATTTTGCTTAACCATCTGCTGTAATGGTTTAACAGTCTGGGCAAAATCAGGCACAAACCTACACACGAAATTTATCGTTCCCATGAAGGATTGCATCCCCTTTTTATTATGAGGCATAGGGATTTGTTCAATAGCCTTAATTCTTTCTGGATCTAGGGATATACCCCTCTTTGAAACTATATGCCCCAGTAACTTGCCTTCAGTGACCGCGAACACGCACTTCTTAGGATTGAGGGAAATACCATATTATGATGTCATCAAGGTAGACCACCACACTTCGCCCAATCAGTCCGCGAAAAGCTATGTCCATCGCTCTCTGAAATGTCGCGCCAGCATTAATCAGTCCAAAGGGCATTCTTCTATATGCGAAAGTTCCCCATTTAGTTCTGAATGTCGTCTTCAATCTATCTTCTTCGGATACCAACACTTGGTTGTAGCCAGAGAAACCGTCTAACAATGAAAACATTTCAGAACCAGAAACCATCTGAAGCAATTGCTCCATGGGAGGTACCGAGTAGTTGTCTTTATCCGAGGCGCGGTTTAAGTTTCTGAAGTCCACGCACAGTCTGATTTCTCCCGACTTTTTCCTGACAGGCACCAGGTTTGACACCCATTCAGAATGCCTGACTTTGAAGATAATCCTAGTGTCCAGCAATTTCTTCACCTCGCTTTGAATCAACGGCTCCAGCTTGTGGTGCATTTTCCTTAACGGCTGTTTATATGGCTTAACGCCAGCTTTAATAGGAATGATATGCTTAATAATACCGGTGTCGTAGGTTTTCAAATCTGCATACGTCCATGCAAAGACATCTTTGTACTGCTTAAACAGACTGAGGAACTTGCCTCTTTCCGCGGATGAGCAACTTTTGCCGAGGTTCACGAACTTGGGATCCGTTTCAGTCCCTAAGTTTATTAGCTCGAACTGCAGAGTTGAGCTGTGTGTCTTCACTTTAGCGGGTCTTCTAAATTTCTCATTCAAGTCAAACATTTTCTCTAACGTCCTGACTCCTTTGGGAATGAAATTGTCATATTTCATTTTAGCCTGATGTTCCTCATCGTCTATGATAGCCCCTTTAAAGACTTCATCATTTGTTAAGGATTCAATTATCTGCTGATCATCGTCAAATACTCGCAGGTTGGTGATCATGTCAGGTACTGAAGGCCTGAAAAGTAATTCAATAGAGCATTTGTTATTAGTGGGAACCAGCCTGGCAGCTGATGTAGCTAAGAGATCAGCAGCTGCATTTTTTATCCTTGGGATTGAAATAATGTTAAATGCATGAAATTGTCTAAGCAAATCCCATACCTCGTTTTGGTAAGCTTTCAAGTGAGGAGAGACACAATGTATTTGATTTCTTATTTGTTTCACAACTATTTCTGAGTCCCCAAAAACTTTTAAATTACTAACCTCTAGCTCGATTGCTTTCTTGAGTCCCTGCAATAATGCTTCATATTCGGTTGTATTGTTAGTACAGTCAAACTCTAATCTACAAGAAAGGAAGTGTTTATTTTTTTGTGGATCAATAAGGACGCAACCGGCCCCTGACCCTTCTAACGTCTTTGAGCCATCAAAGTATAAAGTCCAAAAAACATTATCTACTGAAAACGAATTTACTCCTATGGCTAAATCTACTATTTTACAGTCAAGCTCATCAGCCTGACAAAAACAAAGGAGATCAGGCTGAGTGTCAGATGTATTGCTAGCCTCTTCCGCTTGATAATTCCCTGGTTCTAGTTCAAGAAAGTAGTTTCCCAATACAGATTCAACTGGTACATTCTTCTCATCCAATTGAGTGATGTTATACTTCATGTAAGGTTCTCTCAAAACTTTGATCTGATTGGGACTTCCTTTGTACGGCAACCAAAGATGGGACCAATCTGAGGCGAAATACCCATTTAATTTAGCTGACCAATCCCTACTCAGGACCAGGCCGTAAGCATCTGGTATATCAGCCACTACGATGTTAATAACTTGGCATACTCTGTTATCAGATGCTAGGCGGATTAGGACGTCCTCCATTTCACCAATCACCTTAACGTCTGTCCTATCCAATTGCACCACCCTCCACGTGGATGGCTTAGGCTGCCCATTTATTTTCTTGCATACCGATATGGGCATGACATTAATTGACGCCCCTGAGTCTACTAGACAATTGTGCACGTTATGATTAAAAACCTCAAATGTCAGGAGGAAAGGTGGATGTTTAGTTTTAGACATACCTCCGGTGCTAGCTTCTCCGATTTCTTCTTCATCCCGGGGCTGGTTTTCAATGGGCAGCTTCTCTTCAGACGTTTCAATTGCTTTCAACAACTTTTCTTTCTGTTGAGGTACTTTGCACATTTCGAACAGTGGGACATTTGCCTTTACCTTCTTCAAATCTTCAACAATGTCATATTCAATTTGTGATCTAGTGAGCTGAGATTTATCAACACTCGCGTTCTCTTGATTTGGCTTAGGCAACGTTCTGTTCTGTCTAGGGTCTTGACTGGTAATAGTGAATTCCAGTATCTGATCAACCAAGGACTTGTCTTGAAACTTCTTCCTGACATTCCTTTGCAGCCTTCTGATCTTTGGGAGTAAAAGACTGTCATCGCTAACCGTCCCTTTACTTCTAGTTGTCACGTTAGCTTCCCTGACCTCCTTGCGTCCTTGAGTATTTTCCTCTTCTGCATCGAGCATGGAAACAGAGCTCCATAATGCCATAGTCTCTTCCTCCTGTTCTTTTGTAGAAGTGGAAGCAGCATTTTCTTTTCTTTCATCATTATCTTCTTCTGTTAGTCTGGAATCCAACATCTGGTTCATGACCAATGTCATTGAATTTATCCATTGCGGACAGTTCTTTTCGGAGTGAGGCTGCTGATGAAAAGTACAGAAATTTTCCATACCTATGTCTGTCAGATTCATGGATGCATTCCTTTGAGGGGGAGGTTGGGTCTGATTGCTGTCCTCCCTTTTCTTATAGTATGGCCTGTAGAACTTTTGTGCTTCTTTTTCTTTCTCTAAGTCTATGATCTTGTTAGAGAGCTTTTGCACCATTTTGGCCATACCTTCATAGTCTGATGCTTTCTCCTCTTTGGGCTTAGTAAACAGTAAGGTTTTCCTTTTCTCCCTCGACTGTTCAGGATAATCTTCGACGCTCTCCCTCTCAGCCTCCACCACTTCTGCCTCTTCATAAGTCTCCGTCAAAGTAGGCTTGGCCCTACCTTTTACAAACATGGCCAAGTCAGGACCCAGGGCTGATGTATAATACTCAATCAGGCCCTTATCTGAAGGTTTGTCTGCATCAGAGAAATTTTTTAGATATGTTGTAAACCTTTGTGTGAAACTGTGTACTTTCTCTTTCTTTTCTTTTTTCAAAGCACATAGTCCCTTCATAAGAGCAGCGTGAGTATTTTGGACTGCATACTTACTTCTGAACATTCTTTCGAAGGTATCCTAGTCTGGGATAGAGTTGGCAGGAAATCCAAAATACCAAGAAGCTGTAGCTCCTTTGAGTGTGTGTGGGAACAGTCTACAAACCACATCTTCATGCTCCCCTGCCCTTAATCCTTCTATAGCCAGGTAGAAACTCTGCAAGTGGTCGTCTACCAATATCTTCTCATTGGGATCAAACTTAGGCAATAACTTTTCGAAGGCTTGAGGTAGGTCGTGCAAAGGTGGGGTCAGATTCAGAGGTGATCTGGCTTTCCATGCAGGTGGCGGGTTTGGAGGATTGGGTGGCTGGTTGGCGTTAACTCCTGCCATAAGTTGAGGTGGCGAGTGTGGAGGTGAACCAACAGGAGTGTGAACAGGAGAAATGTACGGGGTCTCTGGGCCTTCTTGGTTCAAAGGTAGCTCAACTTCTTGTAAGGCAGTCTCTACAAGTTCTTCCCAGTCTCCAACCAACACTGAGTCCTCTACTATAGGACGGTCTTTCTTCTTGTATTCTCTTCTAGGCAGCTCGTGGATGATTGGTAATCCCCCAATCTTCTTTACGTATGCCCTGGTGTGTCTTCTCAGATCGTTAACAATATCGTTGCGAACAAGATATAGATATTCTCTTTCTTCTTCTTCCGGAATTGGATTGCGTGGTACACTACTTTCAGAACTGTGACTAGTGGAATATTCTCGGGAAAACGAGTTTCCTCGTCCAGCCATGCACTGGCGGCCCTCCTTCTAGCGCCAAAACTGTTGAGGCCTGGGAATTCACAGGCGGAAACAGTAAGGGATTCTCCCCAATCAGCGTTCCCAACTAGCCCGCTGACTGTTTGGTATAGGGAATCCGTCCGGTTCGCGGTCCGGCTACCGTGAGTCAAGTAACAAAAATGAAGCTTTACCGGTTGCGGCCCGGACCACCGAGTTTTTGTATTTTAACCTAAGGGATGAAATGCAAGTGCCTAATTAAGTGCAAGGTGATTAGAATGCGAGGGGCTGTCACAATGTGATGCGCAGGTTCTTACCTCTCGTCTTAGACCCGCAGGCAATCAAATCACATACAATAAGAAAAGAAAACAAACTAATTATCTAATCTATCCCTAGGGAGCGAGTCATCAATTTAAGTGAGTAATTCATTTTTTGCACATGCAATATGAAGGGTTACAGTTAGCTGATACTCCTTTCAAACACATGAGCAATCACAAATATTTAACAACCAGATAGCCAATTGTTGTATGAAAACCAATATTAGTCACACGGAAAGATCCTAAAAATACCAGAGAACATTTAATAAGAACATAGGTTCATGAAATTAAACATTCTCATAGTAAATGAAATGCTGCTGAAAACGAAATAGTTCCGCTTCACATCATTCATTGAATCGCATTGACACATTCCATTTTACTTTCTCCAACCAGGTAGAATTGCAGTTTCCTTTGCAAAACGAAGTAGTTCCTCTTACAAGCAAACATTTACAATTTTTTTCCAGGGGAAAAAGCCCTCTTCCAGTCCTACTTCCCAATATTTAAACTACAACTGCTGTCCCCTGGGATGCCCTCAGCATGTGACGTTTCAGCATCCTTGACGATTCAGTTCCTTCTCTGATCGTCGCGTTTTCCCAATCATTTCCATAGGCGTTTACCTTCTGACAGTAACTGATGAATCAGCCTCGTCGGTGCCTTTGTCATTCGTTTGTTTTATCCTTTTCTTCGCTCTAGGTTGCTTCAACGATCTATGGAATTCTCCCTGCAAACAACTTTGATGCATTATCCATTAAACTGAGATATTAGGCATTCAAAATTTCTAACCATAATGAAAAATCCACAATGAGCTGGCCTGGTTCATCCGGGTGGGGACTCGCGTGACCTTGGGACGACAAAAAATAAATCGGCGGTTGGGTGATACTCGGATCGGACGGGACGAGACTTCTGCATCGGATGGGACAAGGCTTCAGGAGTCGCAACGGCGGAGGAGCATAAGAACCGGGTAAGTGAAAACACAGGCGACAAAGGCAATTGGACGCCAGGGAGAAGTGTATCGGAGGCTAGATTGCTCTGCCACCCGCAACGGCGAAGGGGGCAAAGGTTGAGCGACGCGGGTGGGAGAAAAGAGCTTAAGTCGGACGTTGGACGACACCCGCGTCGGAAGCTGACTTCATCCTCCCGACCGCAACGGCGAGCAAGTAGAAACTTAGGAGCAAGCGGTTTAAACAAACGAATCGGGCGTCGGATGAAACTCCAATCGGGTGGAAAGTTTGATCCAGGAGCCGCAACGGTGGGTGAGTAGAAACTTAGGAGCAGGCAGTCTAAACAAACGAATCGGGCGTCGGATGAAACTCCAATCGGGTGGAAAGTTTGATCCAGGAGCCGCAACGGCGGGTGAGTTGGAACTCGGCATCTTCCGATCTAACCACAAAAGAGGCCCGATCCAAAGAGAAAACCAACAGCGTTAAGGATCAATTGCAGCCAAAAATCACTTTTTCTTCGTTAAGGCAAGATTTTAATGTTCTATGGGTAGTAAAACAGACAAACACGACTCAAACTAAACTGAACGAGGCAAACAAATTAGCGGGCATTCAACTTCAAGATAAAACGAACAGATATGCTCGAGGGTGTCAAGCCTTCAACAATCAACCAAGCAATAAATGATGAGGAGGGGTCCTAGAGTTTAAGTAAAAAATAAAATCGGGGAGAAAAAGTTGTGGCAGCAACAGATACATAGGTAGGTTGATGTATTTGATTAAACATGCCAATCACATACTAGATCATACATGATATTTAATGCAGTAGAACCCTTGCAACCATAAAATCCATAAAGTTCTGCTAAATAGCCTTTGGAGTCTATAAAACATCACACTATAGCAAATAATTACATATCTAACGAAATCGTTGCCTATACTGGGATTGTATTCATCAACAGCACATTATGCCGCCTATTGTATGGTCTAGTTGTTGCCTCTACCCACAATTTGGGAGCTAGTCCTACAAAGGCAATAATCAACACCTCACAATTTTGATGAAACTTCATAATCCAAGCCTTAAAATAAGCTAGAGGAGCTTCGCAATCAACATATGCACTCAAGACACTTTATGTACACATGCATGTACTTAAAAATTGGAATTAATACTTGAATTTAGGACATAAATATGAAATGAAAAAATGTTAAATGTTTATTCTTTACTGTAAAATTCAAGATCAATTTTTAAATTTACATGATAGATTTAGTTTATATGGCATTAGTTATACAGTTTTCATTTCTTAGATATGTCATTATATCGTGTGTTTATATTTCTAATGATATTTTATTTGTATTTATGATTGCAGTGGCTACTATGGATCATAACAATGCGGAGATACTGAGGTTTATTGTCCATTTGAGAGAGATTGGTTTGGCTTGGAGGGGTGGAGATGAGCTTCGCCGCTCCTTGTCAGATTCATTGTTGTCTATTGTTGATACGATCGCAAGATCGAATGATGATTTGTATAGCATCGCATCTTACAGGGAGAGGAAAAGGCAACAATATGCTGATGGGTTGAGTTACAATGAGGTAAAAAAGCTGAAAATAACAAAACAAGCCATCTATTCATTGTTTAGACTTCCTGGGATGGATGACATTCCGGAGATCAGCAGGCCACATATTTCTATTGAGTGGTGCACTTTTCCACCCATTAGAGACAATTGGATGGATAGGTGGTACATGGTTTTTGACATTCCCCCTCACAACAATAGGGAAGTACCGATGTACTTCCTCCGAAAACTGTATGCAGAGTTTGTGATGGGGAAACATGTCAACTATTTTGACATGTTGGGATTCTAGGGAGTTGGTAGGGGGATGCCCCAACACCGACCCCATGCTAGGCATAGAGAGGCCAATCCACAGATACCTGCACCCCGTGCCCAGCTACCAAGGGCAGACATCCCTCCTACACATGACATGGTTTTCCAGACACAGGATGCATTTTTTACTCTAGCTGAGATGGTCTCTCAACACACGACCACTATTGACCAGATAATGCCCTCTTCCTTTGCTGGTGTACAACCACCAGCTTCTGGTGGTGGAGGGACATCTATTGGTGGGGATAGACCGACATGCCATGTGCCTCAGAGTGAGCCACACATCTGCACATCGTGTGGGGGACCCTGTTATGGTCCTGGACCAAGACATGGTACCACTACGATGACTGGTGGTCAAGTAAGGACATTGTTTTAAAACTCTGTTATTGTTTAATTTTTAATTGTTCCATACTATATCTAACATATTAAAAGATTCATAATATATATTCAATATTTACTCTTGCAGGAGATTGATGCCTCTCACGGGGGTGGTACTGCACCCGGTGTGGTTGCACCCAAGGCCCAAAGAACCACAATTGAGGTAATATTTAAACACTTGTCATTTTGTTATTACATATAATTTTGTTAATGCATGTGTTAGTCTTGATTAATTTATTACTCTAATATTTACAATTTTTGAAGTTGCAGGAACCCCACTTAGAACGCAATGTTGGAGACATTGATATCAACGACATAGTCCAAGGTGGAATTTACGACTACTTGAAGAATGTAAGTACATGGGTTATGATTGAATCTTGTTTGAATTATTTAAATTTCTTACTGTACACTCCTTTATAGATCGCTAATGTAAATATAATTTTTAAACTTGCAGATACTAGAGGCATCTGAAGAGGGGCAAGAAATTGATGGAAGCGGTCACTCCCATGGTGGAGATATGTCCTAGGAAGGGCTAAGTATATTACAACATGTTATTTTTTCAGTACATATTATTCCATCCATTCAAATCCATGTCTAACTATGTAACACTTTATGAATGCAGACGTCATCGCAGATCCCTGCACCACCTCTTTGGTTTGGATCTCCCCGTAGTCCAAACATAGATAAGGGGGTTGTTTACACTAAACGAGGTCCCTCTTCCTTGAACAGAGTGGGTGTGCATGAGGATCAACCTACTCATCCCACGATAATATACACACTTCCAATGACAGTTGTTGGTTAGCTATGTATTCACTTCACAAGTGGTTTTTCTTAATGTTATTTTCGCATGTTTACAACATCAGGATGTAGAGTCATCTGTGCCAAACCTTAGTGGGATTGTTGATGCCGCTGTCAATGCCGCATCTACAATAGGGATAAGTCACAGTGAGGTACAGCTACTTGAATATTTGTAATTGTACATTTCATTTGTATTGTTTCTGGACATGCACGATGTCTAACTATTTAATCATTTGGTGAATGTAGCCACACCCTGATCCATTAGTGCACGCAACTGAGGTTGATGTTCAACCTACGACTCCTCTTACTACTGAAGAGTACCAGACTCATCCCCTAGAAATGGTTTTTTCGGTGAGATGTTCATTTTTTACATAATTGATTAGTGCTTTCTCATTCATGTACATGTTGATAATTCTTGAGATAATTGACATATTTTTTTTTATTTGCAGATAAGCATGGCAGAGAGGCTCGCTGCAAGGTGGAGGACACCAGAGGCACCTACACCCTCGACACCATAGGCACCTATACCCCTGATGGATGTAGTGACTCTTTGTTTTATTTACAATTGAGTCATATTTTAAATTTTCAAACTTTGTTATTGATGGAAAGTACTAGTTCAATAACCTGATCAAGAAATATTGCCATTGATTTGCAGTCGCCAGAGATGCATAATGGTCGTAGACAGATCCAAAGAGCATTAGGGTCCGGGAAAAACAAGAGAAAGTTAGAATTTTGATGTGTTAGTCCAAGGCAATTATGTATTTTTATGTACAATCCGGAGTTAGAGTATAGGGGCGTGATCCACGACATATGTACTTTTGTTTGCACATGTACATCAAATATGTTTTTGATACATGTACATTGACAGGCCATAGATAGGCCTTATATTTTTGTATTATAACTTTCATGGTATAAAAAATATTTCATATCAAGGCTCTTGAGATATTCATGGTTCAGTCTTTTAAGTGTGATTATACATGTGTGGCAAAGAATGTTTCTATGTGTAATGTTCCCAATTTTTTTATAGATTTTATGATTGTATGGAGATATCAATTATAAATTTGAGAACAATGCGCAATTACAATAAATTACGTAATGACAAAAATGTACATTTTAATTTTTTTTTACCACGATCCAATTGCATATACAATGTTATATTAACAATGTCAAATTGTATTCAAAAAGATGTAACATAGGTCTAATACACATTTAAGCACCCAACACAGCTAAGCAACTGATCCAACTTGGTGGAATACAAAAGCACCTTACCCACATAACAACCTAACAAACATTTAAAGGATGCACGAAGTTGTCACACTTAAATGATGCACCAGTGTGGTCTACATAAATAAAATTATTTTTTGGCATGATGTCTTTTATCTAACGAATACATGGGATACACATCAAACCTAAAAGTATCTGAGTATTATAAGGTTGATTCAAAATAATGGTTGTGACTATATCTTGCATATTATTTTATCATTTTGTTAATGTACATGACATTTGATGAATGGCCTCGAGTAACAACTTTGAAAGAGATGAAAGTTATGTGTTATTAATGTACATGGCATTTTCGAAGTATTCGTAGCATGAAGATATATATATTTTGTAATAATGGCGTAATAAAATGGCCACTTGTTTCTAAACATAAACATGTTCCATTACATGGTTACTGACATAATGGAATTGTCTCCTCCTGCATTTCATCGTACAAATGCTCACATCTCTTATATGAGGGGAAGATCTACAATCACCTTCAAGCTGACCTTTATGTGCAAAAATTTCACATTCACTTACTGAGCAAAACCCTAGTTTCCAAAATTGACAAAAAAAAATGATCCCTTATCCATGGACCCAGAGTAGAGGGCCACTCTAGCACTATTGCGATGTACTGAATCCAATGGAGCTGACAGTTCATCGATCCGAGCAACGGTCATCAATCTATGGAATGTTGAATCCCACCTCCCACAAGCTTTTAGGGACACCTATTGAATCCCTCACTGGGGCATAGAGTGGAAACCGTGCATCAAAAAGGGCTTTCAGTGGGTCATGCAAGCATGTTTAGGCAGGTTCCATGTGGGAATGCTAGCCACATGTTCACGGTCAAGGAATTTGCAAAGCCGACCCATATGTGTAGAAATTGGACATTCACTTACTGAGCAAAACCCTAGTTTCCAAAATTAACCAAAATAATGGTCTCTTCTCCATGGAAGTAGATTAGAGGGCCACCCTAGAACTATCTCGATGTCTGAAATCCAACGAAGCTGACGGTTTGTCGGTCCGAGCAACGATCATGATTCTATGGCACGTTGAATCCCACCTCCTCCAGACTTTCAGGGACACCTGTTGAATCCCTACTCGGGGCATAGAATGGAAATCGTGCATCAAAAAGGACTTTCGGTGGTTCATGCAAGCTTGTTAGGCATGTATTATGTGGGAACGCTAGCCACACCTTCACGGTTGAGTAATATGTGAATTTGACCCCTATGTGCAAAAATTTCACATTCACTTACTAAGCAAAACCCTAGTTTCCAAAATTGACCAAAATAATGGTCTCTTCTCCATAGAACAAGATTAGAGTGCCACCCTAGCACTATCCCAATGTCTTGAATCTAACGGAGCCGACGGTTCATTGATCTGAGCAATGGCCATGATTCTGTGGCACGTTGAATCCCACCTCCTACAGGCTTTCAGGGACACCTGTTGAATCCCTACCCAGGGCATAGAATGGAAACCGTGCATAAAAAAGGGCTTCCAGTGGGTCATGCAAGCATGTTTAGGAATTTGTTATGTGGGAACACTAGCCACACCTTCATGGTCGAGCAATATGTGAATTTGACCCCCATGTGCAAAAATTTCACTTTCACTTACTGAGCAAAACCCTAGTTTCCAAAATTGACCAAAATAATGGTCTCTTCTCCATGGAACCAGATTAGAGGGCCACCCTAGCACTATCCCAATGTCCAAAATCCAATGGAGCCGACGGTTTTTCGATCCGAGCAACGGTCATGATTCTATGGCATGTTGAATCCCACCTCCTACATGCTTTCAGGGACACTTGTTGAATCCCTACCCGGGGCATAGAATGGAAATCGTGCATAAAAAAGGCTTCAAGTGGGTCGTACAAGCGTGTTTAGGCACCTGTTATGTGGGAATGCTAGCCACACCTTCACGGTCGAGCAATATGCGAATTTGACCCCCATGTGCAAAAATTTCACATTCACTTACTAAGCAAAACCCTAGTTTCCAAAATTGACCAAAATAATGGTCTCTTCTCCATGGAACTAGATTAGAAGGCCACCCTAGCACTATCCCGATGTCCTAAATCCAATGAAGTCGATGGTTCGTCGATCCGAGCAACGGTCATGATTCTGTGGCACGTTGAATCCCACCTCCTACAAGCTTTCAGGGACACCTGTTGAATCCCTACCTGGGGCATAGAATGGAAACCGTGCATAAAAAAGGGCTTCCAGTGGGTCATACAAGCATGTTTAGGCACCTGTTATGTGGGAACACTAGCCACACCTTCACGGTCAAGCAATATGTGAATTTGACCCCCATGTGCAAAAATTTCACATTCACTTACTCAGGAAAACCCTAGTTTCCAAAATTGACCAAAATAATCGTATCTTCTCCATGGAACCAGATTAGAGGGCCACCCTAGCACTATCCCGATGTCTTGAATCCAATGGAGTCGATGGTTCATCGATCCGAGCAACGGTCATGGTTTTGTGGCACGTCGAATCCCACCTCCTACAGGCTTTTAGGGACACCTGTTGAATCCCTAGTTGGGGCATAGAATGGAAACCGTGCATGAAAAAACTATTATATTTAAAGGTTTCAATGATCTCAATACATGCACACTAAATTCAACTTCATGAATCAACATGATTTGAAGCATAAGTTCACCGGATTTGAAAAAGTTGAGTTGGACACTAGATTGATTCTGAATTGAGTCGTGACAGTAAGATAAGATTAGGGTTAGGATTAGGGTTTCCTAGGTAGGGTTATGTTTATGGACCATGCATGTTAAACAAAAAAACCTAGTTAGGGATAGGGTTTTCCAAGTTTGGCATTCGTTGGCATGAAATGCATTGTCCAACTTTGGCCCAAATCTCTTATTATATTTTATTATCTTTTAAGTAGAAATTAAACTTTTAAATAAATAAAAAATGAGATGAAATTCCAACACTACTATGCACTACCCCTTTGGCAATGGACATGCGGGTATAAGAGGTGAGCTGTCAAGAAGGAAATTATACAAGCCTTAAAACATAATTTTATCATTTCGGCATCTTGTTTCCATCATCCTAGTTGTATATATCGGCTGAAAACATTGACAATATTACCTACATGAAAAATTAGGGTTTAAGTCCTGTAAGAGAGCCTACAAAGAACTTTGATAGGTATGACCTACAGAGGTACATGTATGTATTTTAATGTTATGTATATCATGTGAATGAGATCTTGAAATGTTCATATGATTGATATATATGGTTTATTGATCATATGTAAAATTTGGCATGTTCATTAACTTGACATACAAGAGAATTTTTGGCATATTTATAAACAACATTATGGAAAATTCCGTATATCAAGAACAAAAAATTGACATATTCATAAGAAACATACATGGGAAAAATAAAATTATGATACATACCTCATCATGCTAGATCCCACCTAATATCATACAACCAAGGCCTCCGGATCATCTCTTATAATGATGGTCTCCATTAGTCTCTCATGCTTTGTATCTGGTAAGAAGTAGCGTACAAGAACACAAAATTGACATATTCATAAGAAACATACATGGGAAAATTAAAATTATGATACATACCTCATCATGCTAGATCCCACCTAATATCATACAACCAAGGCCTCCGGATCATCTCTTATAATGATTGTCTCCATTAGTCTCTCATGTTATGTATCCGGTAATAAGTAGCGTACAAGAACACAAAATTGACATATTCATAAGAAACATAAATGGGAAAATTACAATTATGATACATACCTCATCATGCTAGATCCCACCTATTATCATGCAACCAAGCCCTCCGGATCATCTCTTATAATGATGGTCTCCATTAGTCTCTCATGCTCTGTATCCGGTAAGAAGTAGAGTACCTTTGATGAATTCCGACTAGGCATTGTTCGTACCTGGCGGTTTGTACCAATGATTAAGTTAGTAGAGTGATACACACTTGCACCTAGTTTGTAATCCCTGTAAACATATCCACCCTTCTTTCTTGCATTGTTGTCATGTGTAAGATATTCACCTTTAACAACCATAGACCCAATGGGGAAGTGGTTGTTTTCATCATCAGTCATGGACATAATGAGGGTTTGCTTTCCCTCTATACAACGTGCCAACCAATAATCACCACCCCATTCACTATCTTTTGAGGAAACCGCTGCGTATATGTGTCCTGCATAGTATGATTGTAGGTATATGATCAAATATTTTTCGTGTGATACAAGGCCATTAATGTGAGTTTCAAGACTACGTAAATTTTACAAAAAAATGTTAAGGAAATGCATCATACCAGGTTGTACAAGGCCTGATACATGATCAAAATCTATAGAAATAGACGATTGGTCTTCTTCCAATGGAGTTAACTCAACAATTGCATGCTGATCAAGTGGAAGTGATATGCGATCCCATCCATCAACCCAATCCAATGATTCACACACATCCTAGTCAACATCACAACAATGCGGGAAAAAACAAGCGAGTTTTCTGGTCCAAATTTCAAATACTGGGTAATCAGAGCTTCGAACTGAATGAAATCCACGAGTCCCAGGAACAGTCTTGCATTCCCATGCATGTGAGCGATCTATGTCTACCACCTCCTAAAAAAATCTCTCCACATGTCTCTTTCTTGTGGATTTTACTCGTATAGTTCATTCCTCTCCCATTATTGACGTGCACCACCTGACTATAGATTGAGCATTTCGAATAGTAGATATTGTAGATAATTTCAATTCCTCTCTTCGTAGGGTTGTTTTGACACATGCTCCGGCTCCATCGTGCTCTCCTTTACCATGCCCAGTCTCAAAACAGTTCCACATATGTGGAACTTTGTAGTTTTTATGCAATGAACACAACCATTGAAATATGCGTGCATTTTTTAACTGACCAGCACATCCATCAGACCAAATCCAGTGTCGATCCATCTGTATGTTCCTGCCCTTCAAATGATCATAGAACATGATGAAGCAATGACGTGCATAGTGGAAGTCGTGGCACCTATCATCACTTATGTAGAAGTGATATTCTTTTAGAATTTCTCTTTGCTCTTCACTTCTATTTGGGCCATGCCTATATGTGATATGCACCATCAAGGAAACCTGCTCAGAGTGATAATACTGACTTTGGATCTCGTTTTGAGGTTACAGAGTGTAGTTCTCAGCAAAATCAACAACTGAAAGTATAGTACCATGAGGAAATGTATCTCTGCATATTCTAAACTTCTCATCTTGCCATCGTGCCAAGTGGACATGCTAAACATATTGACGTGTCTTTTCAATAAATTCCTTGATGAAGACACTAACTTGTACCCGTTGACACAAAATGATCTCAATATCAGGTTTTTTTGTAAGTAAGGAACGAAATGCAACTATTCAAACATAAATTTATAGATAAATGCATGTACCTGAGATGTCACCAATTGTATTTTTTTGCTTTCTTTCCTTGGGACTATTTCATAGCTGAGATATTTGAAACTTTTCATGTCTGTAACCATATTCCCAAACTCATTGTCTCCAGTCTTATGCATACATTGGCTCAATAATGCCATTCCAACATAGTTGGAGCAAGTTCCATCCAAATAATATTTTGCATATTAAGTTTGCCCCTCAGGCCTATTGCACATGATACTATGAATGAATTCTCTTAATGAGGTCGGTGGTATTGTCAAAGAGCAATCCTGCACATGGTTAGTATGCAACACACGACGAATGTACAAAAATGTTCAATAGTAATATTCATATTCTGCATGGTATCTACAACAACAAGTGTTATGAAGAGTATTTATTCTAACATACTAGGGCTTACATCTCTCAAAAGATCTTTGCCCCAAATTCAATTGTCTATGTTCATTCTTAAAGTTCTCATATAGTTCTATCTGTGTTATATCAAGAAAATGCTTAATATGTGGTTCACGGTCCTTTGAACCCCTTCTCAATTTTAGTACATCCTTCTGGTTTGAAGAAGGCCTTGTGTGATCATGCCAAAAACTCTGCACTAGTCTCTTTACTGCATCAACTAGCTTCATGTCATGACGTGGCAACCGACCAATAAAGGCCCAAAAATCTATCTGGGTGGTTGTGTTAAGATGTTCTCTTCTAATAGAATACCTACGGGGGGTTTTTACATTCAAATTAACTAGTTTAGATTTAGGCTTCAGAAAACGAAGGACCCTGGTGTTCTTATTTACAATTGCTTGTGACAACACACGACGAGCCGCATTGCGGTCCTTTGACCGTGTGTTCTTACCAATTTTACCAAAGGCATCTACTAAGCTTTTAACTATATGAGAACTTGGTGCATAAGGCTTTATCATCTTTATCCCTGACGATTTCCTAACAATATTCATGCCCATAGATTTTAACAATGATAAAAATAATCTACATTATCTCCATCACATTTAGAAACAAAATATTTATTTAGTATCTGTTGAGTTTGACAAGCAATACTACATTTAGATAGCGTACCTTCAATGGAATTGAGGAGTACTTCATCAACTTGTATATGCTTTGGAGTTCTTCGACGTGTGCTTTCTAATGAGCTAAGGGGGTTGGATTTCTATCATCTAGTGCATCAACAATACGCTCTGGCGTTTTAGTAGCAACTTGCTGTCCTTCATTCTCTTCCTGGTAGTTGGATGGTGGAAGTCCAACATCCTCATCGATGGTCCAGATAATATTTTCTTCTTCAATAGTAGGCTCCATGTCCAACGCCTCTTCAACAGTAGGCTCCATGTACAATGCCTCTTCATGAGCTTCGTCTTGAGATGGTAACTTATCACTTTGTCTTGATGTGGGATTTGAAACTTCGTCTTGTGCTGGGTTAATAGGATGAACCGCCGTATCCTCTATAATTGGATTTGGATTAGTTTCCAAAGAAAGCCTCCGATTCATCATGTCTATTCTTTTCTTTTCTTTCTCTTCTTCGATGACTTCTTGAGGTCTCTTTTTCCTTGCTGATTTTCTTCCTCGGTTACGTACATTCCCCATCACCACAATGATCAATGTCAATATAGTTTGTTTTTGTTGCTCCTCAATTACAAGCTTTGAAACCTTTAACTTGCTTTATAACTATTGATCCTTTAAGGTGCTTCAGTCTTCCTTCTCAATTGTTCATATTTCCCATCAAAATAATAATGAATGGGAAAATTTACCTTTGGTTCTCTTGAATAATAAGCAAATGAAAGTTAAATCATAAATTGTTCCTCAAGCTGATTTTTTTGTACAATTGTGTATATCCACCATCACCATGAAATGACATTGAAGCTTGATATCTTATCATGTGTGCTCCTCAACCGTGAAAGATATCCTCAATGTTGCACCTGCATAACAAAAAGAATGATGGAGAATGTGTAAATTGTGAGTATTTTCACAGGCGGGCTCATGCTCCTGAAAAAAAAAGTGCGGTAATGGGATAAATTCATAAAAACAGAGTGAAGTTGCTCTCGGACAAAAACAATTCACTATTTTTACAGTCCCAAAACGTGCACACGTTATATGGAGTAAAAACGCGTACACTATTTGTTTAACTATAACGCGCACGCAATATGGTTAAGCACAATTAATAGAGTGGGTGCACGGCTAGGGCAACGAATAAGATCATAACTTCCCAAATGTTTTCCATGGCTAGCAACAAAACAAATGTTTTTAGTGTTTCCTTCTTTTCATGCATATAAATGTTTCTCTCTATAGCCCCAATAATCCCTACATATCCCTATCTCTTTCTAAATATACCTCCCTCATTGTCTCTGCATCCCTCCCTATATGTTCTTTTTTCTCCCTTACTCCATCCCTCCATACTAATGGTGATGAAGACGATGATGATTATCATGATGGTGGTGATGATGATGATGATAATGATGATGACAATGGTGATGTTGATGTTCATGATGTTGATGGTGATGATGATGATCATGTTGATGATGATGATGATGAAGGTGATGATGATGATGAGGAGGAAGGTGATGTTGATGTTCATGACGTTTATGGTGATGATGATGTTGATGTTGATGATGACGATGGTGATGAAGATGATGATGATGAAGATGGAGATGATGATGAACATGATGATCATGCCTCTTTGATGATGATGATCGATGATCAATGATCATGGTGATGATGATGGCGATGATGAGGATGAGGATGGTGATGATGATGATGATGAAGATGTTTATGATGATGATGAGGAGGAGGAGGATGAGGATGAGGATGATGAGGAGGAGGATGAGGATGGTGATGATAATGATGATGATGATGATGATGATGAAGATGTTTATAATGATGAGGAGGAGGAGGATGAGGATGGTGACGATGGTGATGATGATGGCAATAATGATGATGATGATGACGATGATGTTGATGATGATGATGATGATGATGACGACGCTGGTGATGATGACGTTCATGATGTTGATGGTGATGATGATGATCATGTTGATGATGTTGATGATGATGTTGATGATGATGACGATGACAATGGTGATGATGATCATGGCGATGTTGATGACGATGATAGATGATCAATGATCATGGTGATGATGAGGATGAGGATGGTGATGATGATCGATGACCAATGATCATGGTGATGATGGTGATGATGATGATGATGAAGATGATGGTGAGGATGTTGATGGTGATGATGATGATGAAGGTGATGATGATAATGAGGAGGAGGAGGAGGAGGATGATGATGATGATGATGAAGATGATGGTGATGATGGTGATGATGATGATGATGAAGATGTTTATGATGATGAGGAGGAGGAGGATGATGATGAGGATGATGATGAGGATGAGGATGGTGATGATGATGATGATGATGATGATGATTGTGATGATGTTTGTGATGATGATGAGGAGGAGGATGAGGATGGTGATGATGATGGCGACGATGATGACGACGACGACGATGATGTCGATGATGATGAGGATGATGTTGATGATGATGATGACGACGACGACGGTGATGATGATGTTCATGATGTTGATGGTGATGATTATGATGAAGATGATGATGATGAGGAGGGTGATGTTGATGATGATGATGATGACGGCGCTGATGATGATGATGTTCATGATGTTGATGGTGATGATGATGATCATGTTGATGATGATGATGAAGGTAATGATGATGATGACAATGATGATGGCGATGAGGATGATGATGATGATGATGATGATGATGCTGGTGATGATGATGTTGATGGTGATGTTGATGATGTTGATAATGATGATGATGATGATGATGATGATGATAATGATGACGATGATCATGGCGATGTTGATGATGATGATCAATGATCAATGATCATGGTGATGATGAGGATGAGGATGGTGATGATGATCATTGACCAATGATCATGGTGATGACGAGGATGAGGATGGTGACGATGATCGATGACCAATGATCATGGTGATGATGAGGATGAGGATGAGGATGGTGATGATGATGATGATGATGATGATGAAGGTGATGATGATGATGAGGATGATGATGACGACGATGATGATGTTGATGTTGATGATGATGACGACGATGGTGATGATGATGTTCATGATGTTGATGGTGATGATGATGATCATGTTGATGATGATGATGATGACGAGGAGGAGGAGGATGATGATGATGAAGATGATGATGATGACGACGATGGTGATGATGATGTTGATCATGATGACGACGATGGTGACAATGATGTTCATGATGATGATGATGATGATGAGGAAGGTGATGTTGATGATGAGGATGAGGAGGGTGATGATGATCGATGATCAATGATCATGGTGATGGTGAGGATGAGGATGGTGATGATGATCGATGATCAATGATCATGGTGATGATGAGGATGAGGATGGTGATGATGATGACGATGAAGATGATGAGGATGATGATGATGATGATGATGATGATGTTGATGTTGATGATGATGACGGCGATGGTGATGATGAGGAGGAGGAGGAGGAGGAGGATGAAGATAATGATGATGATGAAGATGGCGATGATGATGTTGATCATGATGACGATGATGGTGATGATTATGTTCATGATGATGATGAGGAAGGCGATGCTGATGATGAGGATGATGATCGATGATCAATGATCACGGTGATGATGAGGATGAGGATGGTGATGATGATCGATGACCAATGATTATGGTGATGATGAGGATGAGGAAGGTGATGATGATGATGATGAAGGTGATGATGATGTTGATGTTGATGATGATGACGACAATGGTGATGATGATGTTCATGATGTTGATGGTGATGATGATGATCATGTTGAGGAGGAGGAGGAGGAGGAGGAGGAGGAGGAGGATGAAGATGATGATGATGTTGACGATGGTGATGATGATGTTGATCATGATGACGACGATGGTGACGATGATGTTCATGATGATGATGATGAGGAAGGTGATGCTGATGACGAGGCTGATGATGATGATGATGATGACGAGGATGACGACGACGACGATGATGATGTTGATGTTGATGATGACGATCGTGATGATGATGTTGATGATGTTGATGTTGATGATGGAGATGACGACGATGATGAATATCTACATGATGATGAACATGATGATCATGGCGATGTTGATGACGATGATCAATGATCAATGATCATGGTGATGATGATGGTGATGATGAGGATGAGGATGGTGATGATGATGATGATGATGATGATGATGATGATGATGTTTGTGATGATGAAGATGTTTATGATGATGACGATGAGGAGGATGGGGATGGTGATGATGGTGATGATGATGGCAATGATGATGATGATGATGACGACGACAATGATGTTGATGATGAGGAGGAGGAGGAGGAGGAGGATGTTGATGATGGTGATGATGATGATGATGAGGAGGAGGAGGAGGATGTTGATGATGGTGATGATGATGATGATGATGATGATAATGACGATGATGGTGATGATGATGTTCATGATGTTGATGGTGATGATGATGAAGAAGATGATGATGATGATGAAGGTGATAATGATGATGAGGATGATGATGACGATGAGGATGATGATGATGATGTTGATGATGATGATGATGATGATGACGACGTTGGTGATGATGATGTTCATGATGTTGATGGTGATGATGATGATCATGTTTATGATGATGATCATGTTGATGATGATGATGATTATGTTGATGATGATGATGAAGGTGATGATGGTGATGATGATCATGATGATGACGACGACGCTGGTGTTCATGATGTTCATGATGTTGATGGTGATGATGATGATGAAGATGATGATGATGACGACGATGGTGATGATGATCATGGCGATGTTGATGATGACGATCGATGATCAATGATCATGGTGATGAGAGGATGGTGATGATGATTGATGATCAATGATCATGGTGATGATGAGGATGAGGATGGTGATGATGATCGATGATCAATGATGATGGTGATGATGAGGATGAGGATGGTGATGATGATCGATGACCAATGGCCACTCATTTTGATTAACAATTAGGTTCTTTAAGTTATATTTTTACATACGCTCGTTCCTTTATTACCAAATTATCAATTTATCCATTTTTATCCAAACCTATATGGATCTTGTAAAGATAACATCTCTATAAATCATGTCAGGTAATAAGGTTATATAATATCATCATTTCCTGCTTACATAGTGTTAAAACAATTTCTAAGACATACACAATGGAATGTTACAAGAATTTCCAGCTCCTGTAATTGTCATACATTGGTTTGACTAGCAAACGAAACTTACCAAAAATCCACAAATTGGAGAATGTTCTACATGTTTTGAAGATTTAAGAAATAGGTTTGATACATCCATTTGCATTTATTAACTAATAGTTTTATCCGTAACTCTTGGGCATCGCGGGCAGTCTTCACCTGTGTTGCAGCACGAGCATTTAAGTCTTCTGTAGATTGATTGAATGCACCTCGAGAGAGGTGTTTTTGACTGCAAATTTTAACAGTTTAGAAGGGTGTATGCCCTCCTAGGGTTTGACTGCAAATAATTTTAACAGTTTAGAAGGGCGTATGCCCTCCTAGGATAACTCCTCTCGGTCCGGCGTTACGAGTAACTGTATGGACTAAATTCTGAATCTGTAGAAGAGATGGTAGAAAAGCTGGATGGGCGTCTTACCGGCTGTCAAGTTCGTAAGGAAGCTTACTGGCATTGCGGCCATCCTATCAGTCGTTCCTAGGCATATGATTTGTACGCTTTCCTTATCTTGTCTCGTTAACAGTTTCAATCGATTTGAATGGTATATTGGTTGCTAATTCATTCCAGGGTTTTCGTCACAGGCCTGTAAAATTCAACCGTTGACAAGGAGATTCTTACCCCGAGAAAAGGGACTGCCGCGGAAGAATCAATTAAATAGGGAAGCTCCCTCGCCCGCCAGGTACGCTAGAATGGAGCATCCGTCTGCCTATGAAAAGGGTTTCCATGACTGTTAGTTTCTTTGTAACAACCGTTAATATCCTGGGGGTTTAGGAAGAAGAAAACTGGTTGATTTTCTTTGCCAGAGTGATCATCATTCCACGGGCATGAATCTAAAGCTTCTCCGTGTGTAAATACTTGTCTCTTTTTTGGAATTAATAAATAAAAAATAGCAAACTACAGTTCACGTTTTCAATCTCTATCAGTGTATAAATTAAGATTGTTCATTCTCTTCCTTCTTTGTTTGTCCTTGGCGTTGGAATGGGCAGAGCCCAGTGTTAAATTGGTTATGCTAAAACCTGATAATTGTTTTATATGGATTATTGAATGTTCTATTTATTCAGCTAGGGTTGTGTTAACTAGCCATTCCCAATTGTTGAAGATAATTCATATTTGTTTTCTTGATGTCTCAGGAAAGATGTATTGCTAGGGTTTTGCCCTTATATCTTAACCCAGGGTTTTGCCCTTATATCGTAAACTGTATAACTTTAACAGCTTACTGCAGTTAGTTATTGATCATCTTTTGCTGCTTCCCGTCAATTTATTCTCTGCTAATCCTGTTAGCGGGTATGTCTGAAATGGTCATCTCCCCTGCACAAATCCCTTGCTTTAGTAGGTGTGCTATATGCGCTGCACAAATCCCTTTCTTATTCTTTCTCTGGTGCTTATACGCAGTATATATCCAGGAAGGAGCATAACCCTTACAAATATAAGGAATAAGTTAACCAAGCCCCTTTATTTGACTTGACTGAAATATATATGGTAACTGAGTTATTAAAAATTACTTTTTTTTTCTAAGAAAGGTTTCTCCGCCCATTCTTAGGCTTACTTCAAATTACAACTCTCGATATGGCATGAGCCTTACAAATTCCATTTCATTAGTTCCTTTTTTATAATTATTTACAGTGTATGCATGTTAGAAACATATTTTTGTCGAGTTCTATTTCAACCAGTGATTCTGAGTTTGGATTTTAATTTCAACCCGTGAATCTGACTTTGGTTATTAAATTAGCAAAGTGCTAATCATAGATTTTGTTTACTTGAAATCATGCAGAATAGTTAAATTTATGGGAGTGTTTTTATCCCGTTTCCCTACAGAGCCTTAACCTAGTTAGGTTAGATCACCGACTGTCTAATTTCCTTGGTAAAACTAATTATTGATCATATTAATAGTACCCTAACAGGTTTTACCGTAAAGAAGCATATACATAGGGGTTTCTTGTAGACTGTTTAGCCAATCTCTGCAGCCGTAACCAATATATATAAGAGAAAACCAAGAATAACGTTGGTTGATATACATATTCATTCTATTAAAAAATTCATCATAATGACCGACAGGGATATATCAATTCAAACTCAATTTCTTTCTGCAATGATTATAAATATATGAATGGTCACTGTTTGTCTAACGTTCAGGTTGGTATAAAAAACAATCAACCAATCTTCAATTAATGATTTAACGGCACAACTGATAGAACTGTATTAAATTCTTTATGGTAGTATGGAATGATTTAACTGCACAACTGATAGGAATATTAAAGTCTTTATCGTTGAATGCAAAAAATAATTATATGATATATTTACTTTTAATTATGTAAAAACCAATGATTAACAACCAAAATAATAATGTCATCAATGATTAACCACTATAATTTTGTCACTGACATTATGTGTTTCTTTTCACACCTAAGAAAACAACTTGTTATTCAAAGGAATCAAAGTTGCTACCGGCCATACATCAAAAAGTCTAATAAAGATAGTCAAAGTTGCTACCAGCAATATATTAAAAAGTATTAAAGATAGGCTCTTCTCTAGCCCTTTACTACAAAACATTCATGTAACAGGTTCATGATCCTCCCACATCATAGTAACAAAAAGACGGTAACAAGTTCATGATCCTCCCACATCATACTAACAAAAAGACGGGAAGCCTGGACTCATCAAAACTGCTAAAAGTAAACTAATAGACAACCGAACAAAAAAGAACAAAAATCCATCCAACTACATACTGAAAATAGCCTTTTCAGCTTACCACAGCCATAAAACATAACTGAACATCATCAAAATATACTTAGAACACCAGAGGCATACAGCCTTCTATCTCCGAGTTCGTCAAAAAAGAGTCTACCATCTATATTGCCAATGGCCAACATAAAACATAATCTATATCGCCAATGGCCAACATAAAACATAATACCTAAGTATTCTAGTGTTCTATATTTCCGGGAAGAACCGTGGCTGCTCAGGCATTAGCTTTAAATGCTCCAATGAAGCTTGGACTATCTACGGATCTACGAAAATGTTCGCGGTCAACAATGCCCTCCCCTGGAAATATAGAGAAAATAGTTAATAATTCCCAAAATAAATTTATCAGTGGCCTACTGAGAAATTGAGCATAGAAATGTTACCTTCATTAACTATAGTTCTCATGGGAAACTGGGATTGGAACAAAAGATTAGCTTGAACAGTTGTAGGAAGTATTGGATCAATGTCAAATATTGAGAATCTTAAATCATCTGGCTCCCACATGTGATATATGACAAGCTTTCCACTAACTGAGAAGAACTGGGATCTATCTGCATTTTTGTGAAAACTTTTGTCAATCCCTTCTAACAGAAGCCAAACATCCCCATCTGGATAAGAGGCCCGGATTTCAGGTGGGTCCATGTCACCGTAACAAGTAATGAACATGTTCTGCACAACAGCTGCCCTAATGCCTTTTCGCCATTCTTGAATCAAGGTGTCTGAAACTGGAGTCCAAGATTTTGACTCTACTTCTAACGCTATTCCCGTCTGATCTCCTCGTAGAATTATTCTGTTTGCAATAGAAGCAGACGCCCATATTGGCGACAAACCTTCTTTAAGAGCTATTATTAAAGCTTCAGATGGAAGGATTTCATTCCACTCAGCCTCCTTATGTTTGTACGTTTCACACCAAGTGCGAGGGTCTTCTCTAGGGTTGCCTCCGAATAGACAAATATAATCATCGTTAAAGGCAGCATAGGCCTTTTCCCTCCTCACCATGGTGAAATTTGTCTCGGTCCATTTATGTTCGACTGGATCAAATACTTCAACATAGGTACATAAAAGTGGCCGCATCAAACGACCAGCTATAAGATAGAAATCACCTTTCAAAACTCCACTCGAAGAGTCTCGTTCTAAGTTATATGTTGGATCCGGAAGAAGACGTAAATATAAGTTCTCTTTTATATTGAGAGCATACAATGTATATTTCATATTGTCAATTTCATTATCCTTCACACAAAACCTTGCGTACACCCAATAACATGGAGTATTATGCAACCTGCCTCCTGCAGAATATTCACGCATTTGGTCTACAAAAGGTTCCTGCGGGAACATCATCGGTGAGGGAAAACTGTGTGAAGTAGATCCAAGATCATTTTCAGCTTGTATTGGCTTCGAGCCACAAACTTCCATGATATCAATCACAGATAGCAGGTACAAAAGAAGATTAATCACAAATGGAGCTCAAATGGGTTTGCGTTGGTGTTGGCTTCGAGCCACAAACTTCCATGATATTAATCACAAATGGCATGGTCAAAACAAGATTAATCACAAATGTAGCTCAAATAGGTTTAGGGTTCTTTCCTGGTCAAACTTTTTGTTCCACACACTTCTGGTGACTGTCATGTTCATTAAGGTACTTAAGGCAGCAAAAACATGGTGGGCAGCAAAATCATGGTCTCAGCATGTCTGACATTGAGGCATTAAGACAGTTAAATCATGGTCGGCAGCAAAAGCATGGTCTAAATCGTGTTCTACCTTTCTGACATGACAGGGGTTTGTTATTTAGTTTAACATATACAATTTAATATCAACTTTATAACTAAAAAACAGAGTCAATATTAAACATCCATATGCAAAACGCTAATGATTTTGACTTCTTGATATATGTTATGTAGTAAGAATGATGTAACAACTTATTGTTAACGAATTTTGCCATTTGAAAAAATCAGGAACCAGATTAGATGCATCAAAAGGTATAAGTGCTTAATCATAAGGAAATTCGCCATTGCAAATGTCAAAACAGAAACCAGATTAAAATGCACGGAAGGTAAATGTATAATACAATCCAGTAATCCTTCGCCACTTCCAAGCAATTTATTTTTTAAAGAAGTCGAATGATGTCTTCCAATTTGATTAGCATTTAATAATTTATCAAGACCTCTCATTTACGGTATTATTTTAAATTTGTAATATGGTAAAAGTGAAAATACAATTTGTGTAGATGATATTTATTATATGTTTTTATGATAGGATACTGTTATATAAAAAAAAAATCATCATTTTTGTTATTACAATGTTATTGAAAGAAAACATAGAATTTAACTTTTATATACATATATATTTAAGTAATTAATTATTTAGGGGATCTGAATTTATAATTCTCTAATTTCAATTACTCATTATTAATCATTCTAACTTTTGGGAATCTTTTTTAAGTAATTAATTATACTAGGTATTTGAAGTTATAATTTTTTAATTCCAATTTTTTTTTCCTTGAAAAAAAACATAATTTCATTACTTCTTTCGAGAACAAAATTACATGGCTTGGGTATTCAGTAGGTACCATAGAGGTCCGAGAAATAGAGTTCAACAGTAAAAAGGCCAAAAAAATAGTCCTTGCTTCCCACATATATCGAATCCTGAAAATATCAAAATCAAATCCCCAGCTGTGAATCTTTTACAAAAAAAACATATAGTTCAATACAGTCCTATCACATATACAAAAAGTACCAAGAACAGTGCAAATATATACCGGTAGAATGCCGCCAAAAACAAAGATGCGGAACCAAAAGAAAATAGACAGTAACCCCTATTTGGCCCTTTCTATGAAAGGCCTATGATAGTACTCATATACAACCCCCCATCAACAAGTTCATAAATCTTCCATTGACTCATTGTCAAACGAAGACCCTCCTTCGAGGCCTTGTTCACCTCCTTGTTAATCTCCTTGTAAACATGTCGGCAAGAAAAAGAGTCAAAAGATCCAATGATATCAGAAATGGATTCTAAAATATTTGATATTTGTAAGCTCCTGTAGATTTGGGTCCTCATAGTCCAATTTTTTTTTTTTAACAAAATCGTTTATATTATATTGATAGTATCAGCAAAGATGCTATCAGGAGAACATAATACAGCAATCAACCTTTTCGCTGCCTCTCTAGTCAGTCAACCTACACAGTACTAAGGCGGGATTTCAATGCTTATATCT
>LPNX010646122.1:0-59865 GCA_001517045.1 Pseudotsuga menziesii | reverse complement strand
AAACCTGGAGTCACCAAAAACCAATACTTCTTCCACTTCTTTCTTCTTCAGCTGCTTGAGCCCTTGCCAGAGCCCATAAGCCTCGGCCATGTTATTGGAGTTGTAACTGATGTTCTAATAGTATTCTGTCTCGACTTTCCCTTCCGGTTCCATAATAATTCCTCCTCCTCCCGCTCTACCTGGGTTCCCTTTATAGACTCCATCAAAGAGCAATTTGAGTATTTTCCTTTCTCTTAACCAATTCTCGAATTGGGACTTATCCATCTTGATCTCCCAGTGCTCTGATTTTTTAGCTTTCATAGAATTTGCGGCACTAATATTGAGACTTTGCATCCAGTTGTTTTCAGTTTCAGTTTCAGTTAACTTTTCTTTATTATTTGAGATCTTGGAGATTCTGACCACCTCGCCCAGTAATGCATTTGCTTTAGCAGCGATCTTCCATGTTGGCTGCCTCTTATCATGGAATATTCTATGGTTCCTCTCATTTCAAATACACCAACAAATTATTTTTGGTAATTTCATCCAGCATGCTTTTAAACCATTTTTTTTCCGGAGCTCTCCTTGATAGAGTTTATCCCAATTGAGAAAGCAAGACTGAATGTGGTCTCGTAATTTTAATTCACTTCCCCAATGTTTCAACACCTCCTTCCAGATAGAGGTAGCAAACAGGCATTTAAGAAAAAGATGGCTGATATTCTCAGCATTTACAGCGCAGAGAGGACAATGAAATGGGCCTACGATCCCTCTCTTTTCCAGGTTCTCACCAGTAAGCACTCTCTCGTGCATCAGAGACCAATAAAACATTTCAATTTTCGGGATTTTCGGGATTGTTCTGCAATTCCATAAGTAATTCCAGATTTTTGGATTTCCAGGCACGTTGTAGTTGGCGGAAAAATTTTGATAACCCTCTGCCGCAGTGTATCTGCCTGAGCTCAGCCCCCATCCACGCTTATCTTTTATGGTTTTTTTCAGCGGTGCCAGCCCAGATAAGTGGGATAACAGCATGCTTTTTTCGTTTTTTAATTCCTCAGGGCATTCCTGCAACTTCCAGGCGACCCAGCTCGCTGACTCCTCATTCTCCCAAACTGAAATGTCCTAGAGTGTATTTATTCCCTGCGCTGTCATCTAGTTTTGCAGTCGAGGGAGCTTAGGAGGAGTTTGTCCCTGGATCACATCATGCCAAATTCGAATTCGTTTCCCATTGCCAGGGATCCAGTGCAAGCTAGAAATGAAGAATGGCTGCGCCTTCCTGCAAATATTCGCTATGGGGGATCCTTTCTTAATCGCTGGCTCTCCATTGAGGCATCTCAGTCTTGGACCGTGAAAATATTTGTTTTTTAACACAGCTACTCCAGGACGGATTGGGCACTAGCATATTCCATAGCAATTTGGCCCCGATAGCCAAATTTTGAATTTTTAAATCTCTTATGAACAGACCTCCCTCAGACCATGGTTGTTCGATAATGCTCCAGCTTACCAGGGAAAATTTTTTGCCTCGTTATTTCCTCCCTGCCAGAGAAAATTTCTCATCAATCTTCCAATCTGATTGATAATGTGAGCCGGAGCAAGTAATAATGAGCATTGGTATAGAAGGCAGCTGTTCAAGACAGCTTTGATAAGCACAGCCTTCCCAGCCAGGTTGAGCAGACCGCCCCCCATCCCATGATTTTCTTTTTGACTTTTTCCACTATGGGGAGCCAAGCTGAGGATTTGGATTTGGACTTGAAGATAGGCACCCCAAGATAGTTGAAAGAGTCCCAGTTCACTACTCCGTCCATGTTAAGAACCCGGGTGATATCCAACATTTCCCTTGGATTTATGTTCCATCCATAGATCTGGGTTTTCCTGAATTTGATTTTACTACCGGAGGCTTGACAGTATCGGTGCATTTCATTCTTGAACCGACGAGCTATGATCGGATTGGCTCCTCCTAGTAGGATAGTGTCATCCGCAAATTGTGCGTGATTGATGTCTTTAGTGCCTCTTGCCATCCTAATTCCTGAGAGCTCCTGATCTTGCCTGGCTAATTCCAATTGGAAACTTAGAACTGATGGTTGGATGGGGTACAACAGAGGGGATAGCGGGCATCCTTGCCTCAGACCACGGGTGGCTTGGAAGAAGGAAGTAGCTCTTCCATTGACTAATGGAGCTATCAAAGGCTGGCTAATACAATCCTTGACCTAGGAGATAAATTCAGGAGCGAATATGAATTTCTTCATTATTATAAGGAGAAATCGGTGGCTAACTCTGTCAAAGGCATAGGCTAGGTCTAGTTTACCACATTCATTGAATCACCAAAAGCATTGAGTGTCTGACACCCTTTCTCTGCTGCAAAGATGCGGAGGAGTTTTAAGCTGAGGATCTCAGCATAGTTGTTACTGCCATCTCCCATTCCCATCGTCATAACATAAGTGTGGCCCTCCCTAAGATGTAGAATTGCACCTCCCCCACAAATATTTTCTTGTAAGGCTCCATCAAAGAAACCCCATGGCGCCGACTCTATCAATTTCAGCCTCTAACAGCCTCTAAGATAGTCCTCTAAAGTTCAGCTCTAATGTGTTGAGGAAAGGTTGAGTGAATCCCACCAGCTATATTGGTCGTGATCGCTAGGGTACAACTCTCATCAACAAAAATCGTATTGTTACGAGCTAACGAAACGCCCCAAATAACTAGCAGGGGAAGAGCTTTCATATTCTCAGAGGAGATATTTCTTCTCCAGTTTCCCCAAGTCTGCACAACGCTTAACCCCTCCCAGATGCACCGGGTACCAAAGATCTTGGAACATTCTCTCCATACCTCTCTAATATAACTGCAATGTAAAAAGAGATGTGTCACTGATTCCCCTGCATTTTTACAGAGTGAGCACCAACCAGGTCCCTAAAAGAATTGTTTTTGCAAATTTTCCCAACAAGGTGCCTTATTCTCAATAACGCACCACATAAATAATTTGCATTTTGGAGGGCACTTGATCTTCCAAAGATATTTCCACCACCAAACCTCAGCCCTGTTCACACCTTCTGCACTGAGAACGAGGTATCCTGCCTTAGTTGTGTATTTCCCAGATTGATCTCCGTCCCAAATGATAACATTGTCTCGATCTCAAAATTTTATTTGTGCATGTTCCACCACCTCAAGATATCCTCCCAACTCCCTACATTCCTTGTCACGAAGTCCCAACTTAGTAGCCCGAATCCAAGTATGTTCCCGGCGGACCTCCTGTAAAGGGGTCAAGAGTTGATAAAGGTAGTAAATGCCCCTAATTTTGAATTTCTTGATTGCTCCATCCGAGAGAATGCGTTCCTGATTGCTGCCAACCCACGGGTCCTCCCCAATGCGAAGCTTTCTACCATTTCCAATCTGCCAATTCAGTTTGGCCTCAATGAGTCCAAAAGATTTTACGATAGCTTTCTAGATAATTGAGCCCCCAGAATGTGTTTTTCAAGGATTCTGAATCTAGTCCTCCACCAAACTTGGATCAATGTACTTATGAATCATGATTTGGGTCCAAAGGCTCTCTGTCTTTAACAATCTCCACCCTCCCTTTGCAACCAGTGATTTAGAGAATAAAAAGTTGTTTTTTAGGCCCCAACCACCCATTCCTTTCGAAATGACAATTCTCTCCCACTGAACCCAAGGCATAACCTGGGTCTCTTGTTTACCACTCCAAAGAAATAAAAAACAAATTCTGCATGCAGCTTCCAGAATACCTTTAGGTATTCAAGCCAAAGACATCCAGTAGACCGGAATGGCCTCCAGAACAATGTTTACCAACACCGATCTTCCAGCCTGAGATAACCATTTATGGCTCCAAATTTTTAGGCGTTTTTCCAACTTTTCAATCAGCCATTTCTAGTCCTGTATCCGAAAGTCGTTGGGTTTTAAATTAAAACCCAAGTACTTTAACCCACCCTCAAGGCTGCCATAATTGAAAGGAAAATAGTTCAGGACTGTCAACCTTTCCTCTTCACTCAACAGATGAGTGGTCAAAGTCGATTTCCCAAAATTGATCTCCAATCCAGTGGCTTTTGAGAAAACCTTCAGAATATCAAAAAGAGTTTAATTCTCTACTTGATCTCGAACAGAAAATTAGTACATCATCAACAAACAACAAATGAGTTAGCTGTAAGTTCTAAGTGATCTAAATTCCCCTGAAAGTACCAAGTCTTTTGGCTTCCAAGATGGACCTACTAAGACCTTTAGCCACCAAAAGGAAAAGGAGGGGGATAAAGGGCACCCCTAACGCAAACCTCTCTCCACATGAAAAAAGGGGGATGCGGCTCCATTAATCTGAACAACAAAAGACATAGTAGAAATACAACTCATGATCCATCTAATGAAAGCGATATCAAAACCTAAGTGGGTTAGAAGAAGCCAAATGCACATCCATCTTACCTTATCATAAGCTTTGTCCAGATCTAATTTCAGAATAGCACCCTTAAGATTTTTTGTTTTCATAGTATAAAGGCCCTCCTAAGCAGTACCAATGGCCTCGTGAATTTGGCGCCCCTCCAAAAAACCAAACTGTTCCACGGAAATGTGATCAGACAAAATCCTTTTCAACCTTTTCAACCTTCTGGCAATCACCTTGGTGACCACTTTGTATATACAATTGCAGAGAGATATAGGTCTAAAGTCATTCAGAGTGACCGGATTATCCACCTTGGGGATCAAGGCGATAAAAGTAGAATTGAAAGTGGCCGGGATTCGACCATAAATTCTTGAGTCCTCCGCCACCTTAAGAAGGTCGTATCCCAAAATCTCAAAGAGTTCCAGAAAAAACTCAATAGTCCAACCATTCGACCCAGGACTTTTGTCCTTCTGGAAGCTCTACAATACCGCCTTTAGTTCACCTTCAGTAACATCTTCCATGAGAGCCAAGTTATCTTCTGCATCCACAAATGCCGGGAACAATTGAGTGGTACGGATCACTTCTGCAAGCATGGCCTGTACAGGATCTTTGCAGAGATTCCTGAAATGTTCAACCCCTAAGGTAGCCATGCCCTCAAAGGTGTCATGTTCTAAACCAAGGTCATCTTTAAGTCTCCAGACAGTATTGACAGTCTTTCTACCCCGAGCATAGGCATGAAAACATTTAGTGTTGTTATCCCCACATTTGAGCCAGATCGCTCTGCTCTTTAATCGTCAGGTTTCCTCCTCCTCCAAGAGCAGAGTGAACTGTCTACCTTCCAACCTGACCAAACTATCCTTTTCCATTTGATTCAACATCCCACCACCATCCATATTGTAGATCTTGTCAAGATCAATTTCGATCTGCTGCAGTTCTTTGTCTTCCCTTATCCTTTTTTCCACTGCCCAAGCCTTTATAGCCACCTTCAAACGTCTGATATTTTCTGCAAACTGAAAAGCTGCAGATATCCTATTTCCAGCGTCAGCAGGAATCCAAATTTAAGAAATCAGCTGCACAAACTCCTCATCGCGTAACCAGGTCTTATTGAATTTCAGGGGGCTAGGAGGTTTCACTGGGCCATTCTTAAAATCCAATAAGATAGGGAAGTGATCAGAGTGACCACCTTTCCCCACCCACTGCCTGATAAAATGATGATTTTCCACTAAAGTCTCCATCGCCATAAACCTATCCAGGGGCTTAGCAATCTCCCCTCACCATATCTGTTGTTCCTCCAGGTGGGAGCAAGTTTACAGGGTTCAATATCCAGCCAGGTTTTTCTCCACCAACCTCCTAGTGAAGAAATCAGTCAAAACATCAGCACGAGCATGAGGCCCCCATAACTACGCCTACCCCAAAGTAAAATTGAGGTCCCCCCCAATAATCATAACCTCTCCCCTCATGAGAGAGCAGTTAATTTTTTTTTCCCAAAAAGGGATCCGATTAAGATAAGGGCCATAAATGTTAATAACATCAAAAGTACCCCTACCAGTTCAAGGGCTCTAAAATACATGCCCAAAACAGAATCCATACCCTAGACATTCAGAGCCAATACGTTCCTAGTATTTCAGCCAATAGCCAAGCCACCAGAGTGTCCTTTAGCATCCAGGGTTTCAAAAGACCAACCACCAAACCAACTTTCCAACCTAGCTTGTATATCCTCACTTGCCCCCATAGTTTCTTGAAGCAACAAAATATTAGGGCGATAAAGATCAATCACCCATCAGAGCGCTGATCTTTTTTGGGGACCGGCAAGACCCCAACAGTGAAAGGACATATCTTCATCTTCTACCCTTTTTCTGGGCATGCACCGCTCTAAGTGCCCTTTCAATAGAGATTTGTTTGCCATCTTGAACATCTTCTTTGGCTCTAGACTGAGCTTTGGCTAGATGTGATATACGCCCCCCCCCACCCTAGATGTCCCAACAGTGTCTTTCCCCAATCCCCCAGGAATGCATTTTGAGCATGAACGGAGGAAATATCCCGAGTCTAGGGATTTAGTAGGAGAGGGCGAAGACTCAAGCAGTCGTGGTTCCAACACCGTATCTGTAGGGGGTTTCTCACCAAAAGCAGCAGAGATGGGAGTCGGAAGTTCATTAGGTTGTGTAGTAAGAGACAAATTTTTGAGACCGTACACCCAATCCAGACTCGATACATGCAAGTGATTTTTAAGTAAATTAATCGATCGAGGAAGGGTAAAAGAAGTGATACCAAGGTGCGTTGCCCCGAACAGAAAAGGATCTCCCACTTCTCAGCCAACCACCACCAGCTAATGACCTTGTTGGGGCTTAGAAAATCGTAGGTAACAACAGTTAGGGATTCTCCCCAATAAACGTTCCCAACTAGCCCGTTATTGTTTGGTATGAGGAATCCGTCCGATTTACGGTTCGACTACCGTACGTCAAGTAACAAATTAAAGGTTTTATCGGTTACGGCTTGGTCCACCGTGTATATTTTAGTTTTTGTGTTTAAGTATGATATGCAAGTGCCTATCTAAAAATGTAGATTGATAGAGATAACGAGGAGCGGTCACAATGTGATGCGCAAGTTCTTACCTCTCGTCTTAACTCTCTCGCATCTAAATCACACACAGCAAGAAACTAAAACTAACTATCTAACCTATCCTTAGGGAGCAAGATTATCATTTATCAATGAGTAATGTATTTTTGCGCATGCATTAAGAAAAATCTCAGATAGCTGTTACTTATTTCAGAACACATGAACATTAATAGATAAATGAACAACAAGATAGCATATTGTTTATGAAAAGCCTTCATTACTCACAGTGGAAATTTCATAGAATAAACTAGAGTGCATTCATAACAAGAACATAGGTTCAAAGAGTTAGAACGATCTCACAGTTAATGGACGTAAGTTGAAAACGAAATAGTTCACGTTCAACAGATCCTTAGCACAACATTTGAAAAATTCCACCAAGCTTTCTCCAACAGGAAACTTGTAATTCTTTATTGCCAAAGGAAATAGTTCTTCTTACAACATACTCTCACAAATCGCTCTAGGAAAAAGTCCTCTCTACATCTAACTCTCCTATATTTATATAAAAAATCAAAACCTTTGGGCTACCCCCAAATGACTTTTGGGCTTACCCAACGTTTCAATCCCAAAATTTTGTCTTGTAGTGAGTGCTCATCAATTATACAATATATTACATTTAAAACAAAATTAATAGAACACTTTAATGAAGAGGGCTCCGCTTGGTCATTAATGAACTTTTTCCACGCTTGGGCCTCTGCTGCTATGCCTTCATAATCTGATGGTTCAAGAAAACGGATGTTTATCTCATACTTAGCAGCCTGATTTTTAACTACTTCTACTCTTGTTGGACTCAAATGTAGCTGATCTTCAAGTAAATGGATGCTGACTGCTGCATTCTTCAGGATCTGCTGATCTAGATCCTTGACATGTTGGATCTTCTGCTCATCCTCCTGGTACCTACTTTGTAGTTGTTCTATGAACAGTTCATGTTCTGGTATTGCATCCAGTGTTTGTTCTGCAGCAACTTGGCATCTGTTGTATGTGACCAACACCCTTTTGCAGTATTCAGCACATGCTTCACTCGTTTTCTTCACAGTCTTCTTGAATTCCTCCGCAGTATTTATTGCAAACTCTAATAAGTCGTAATCCTGTTTTAAACTATGCCGATCTTTAGTTGGTAGCTCTACAGGGGTTTCTTCATTGGTTTTTATCCACACTATCCTTCCTGCTAGGACTTCCAAAATATCATGAGATCTATCTACAAAATATGAAGTAGTGTCCAATATTTCTTCCAACTTGCTATCTATTTGTAAGATTTTACACATTTCTTCTTCAATAGATATTTGCAATTGGCGAATTCTTCTTCATTGAGCTAGGACATGCTCCTTCAGAGGCTGGACATCTGTCTTCTGTTCACTCGTATCTTTTAGTGATGCAGTCAATGAAGCAATTTGTCCCTCAAAACTTGCTACCTGCACTTGATATTGCTTTTCTCTTTCTTCTATGGTGGCCTTCTGTGCCTCCAACTCAACAACTTTGCTTTGTAGCTGGTCCTTTTCTATACTCGGGTTTTCATATGATACTTTGAGGTCATTTTGCTCTGTCTTCAACACCTGATACTCTAGTTGTAGCCTTTGTAATTCAGCTAAGCTGTTATGAGCATCTTTTTCTGTTTTTTCCATGGAAACTTCTAAGGTCATCTTACTTGCCTGGAGAGTTTGAAGTTCTGCCTTTGAAGTCTTCACTTCATTCTGCATGTCTTCAAATTTCCTCTTCAGCTTATAACCTTCATCTCTCTCTTTCTTTAGTGTTTCCTTTAACTAGGCATCATTCCTTTTTTATTGCTCCAGATCTGTCATCAGTCTATCTATATTATCTTTAGTGACTTGGGTTAATGCCACTCCGGCTCATGTTGTTAATCTCGGATCTGCATATGTTCCATACACCAAAGTTTTATCAGTAATCATCATACTCGATTGTCCTCCTGTTTCAACCCTGCTTTCGGTTCTTTTCACAATCCTCTTCTTCTCCTTGTCATAGAAGATGGTGCTGAAATCAGGGACCTCTTCTCCTTCTTTCTGCATAAAAGGTATCAAATTCAATCCAGAAAAAACAACTTGTTCTTGAGTGCTGCCAGAAGTTGCAGCAAGCTCCTGAGAATCAGGATTATCTTGTCCATGCCCTTGATCTGTATGATCCTGTGTCTCTTGTGTATCTATCGGGTCAGTAGCCTACTGATCCTTTTTAGATCCTGATAATCTTAAATTTTCACTCTCTTCTTGTTTTTTCTTCATCTCTTCATCTTCCTCCTTCTTTCTTTCCTCCTCTTTCTTCTTTGTTGCTTCCTCTGTAGCTTTCTTTCTTTCTTCTTCTTCATTCCTTAGCTAACTCTATGCCTCCTATGCTAGCCTCCTACCATCCTCTTCCTTCTTTTTGGCCTCTTCTTCTTCAGCTTTCTTCTATGCAGTTTTGCTCTTACCGCCCACAATGGTGATTTTCTGTTTAAACCTCTTCTTTAATGCAGTCATATTCTTTGCATTTCTGAAGATTTCTTCATCTTTGTCCTAGAAATTTGTGTATTCAAAATGAACATTTGCCTCCTTGCAATGTTCTGCAACCTTATTTTGGGAGTCATTCCTATGGAAGTTCATCTCTCCAGAACGAAAATGCTCCAACTCTTGTACAAATTCTGCAGTTTCTTTGACCTTTGTAAACTTATAACTTCCTAACGAAAAAGGTATGGCAGGATAGGCTGCCTTCTTATGTTCAAACAAGAAGCTTTCTACACCATCAAGATATACCTGCCTAACCGCTTCTTTATGTATTACGTAATCAGTGGCATATCTAGGGAGTATAGAAGGTGCCCTAGAGCAACCATACATTCTGATGTACATTCTCTCTTCAGTCAAATAGTAACTCCCATGTTCTTCAATGAGTTTGAATGCCTCCTCAGACATGCAGTTGCATTCTATCAAGAAGATCAAAGTGTACAAAGGCATAATGAAATGTTCACATATCTCTTTGTAGTGGCTATAATATTTATGTGCCCAAAATAGTTTGTATGCAGTGTATACAGGGGTTCTGTCCCTATCTCAATTACAACTTAAGGCTGGAAATGACTGGGTACATAATATAAAATCCACTAAGATAGAGCTCATGTAGAACTCTCACTTCTTTTGGGATACCCCTCCCAAAGCTGAAGATATGCAAGTTGAGAGGCTATTGGACACTATGTTTGCCAAGTTGAATATGGTCCCCTGAGTGGCCACATAGAAAATAATGGGTATCCATCCCAATTTGAAACTTCTACCATGAGCTCTCCCAAAAAATCTATTCGACATCAGTGTTATAAATCTATAAGGAGTCCAGAGAGTGGCTGTATCATATTCTCCTGATGGCTTGGTTCGAAAGTCCTTCCTTAGGTATCATCATTCTCTTAACTGTTTCAACTAGGTCCAAATTTATCTCTTTCAACCATTTTTCACTTAAGTATACTTGAGCAAGAGGTAGGTGATATGCCAGTGAGACATAAGCAGCACTATATGTAGCATAGCCCTATTCGGTAGTATTTTCTAAGATCATCGTGGTCACATCTGCCCTAGGCAGAATCCAACTGATCACCTCTGAGCATGGGAACAACTCAGGTCTCGTGGCTACTTTCATAAGAGCCGATTTCTCGATGTTAGCATATATGGTCAGCTCTTCGAATCCTGCATCAGGCACATCCTGATTTGAAATCATCCGGTATATCTCACCCCATTTGTAATCTAGCTCTACCCCGGTGGTAGCTTTGGTATTTTCGTAGATGTATTCCACCTTGGTAATGATTTCCACATCTGGTTCTCTCTCAGCGACATGAGCCTTCTTCTTTTGTCTTTTAGAATATCTCTTTTGAAGAAGTTACCCTGTCATAAACCAAACATGTTCTTAGACCATTTGAGCTTTTAGTTAGTGTTCTAAGAATGAAGAAAACTGTATCAAAACATTTACCTCTTCCATAAGCATTATCAATAGATAAACTATCCGAATATTAATGCATAATAGAAAATAATAGGCAAAAATAACTTCTGCAAGCTGGGTCTAAAAAATTTCTAAGTTCATTTGCAACTAAACATAACCCTGATAAAGAACCTATCATTAAATTCAGACTACAATCAAAATACTCTAACTCTTCAATCACAAGAACCACACTATCGATTGTAGTTAAACATGCGGAAATCGCAGCTCGACCAAAATGCTAAAAAAAAAAACCCCACGCCGTTCCACGAAACTAGGGCAAGCGCCTAGGAAAAATGAAAACTCCCTGGATGGCCATAAACAATCCCACAAAAGTTGGTGCAGACAACGTGACGCTTGTCTGCACCAACTACCTAAACCTTCGGACTGGGATCGAGCTTCCATAACGGCTCAAAACAGGCTCAAGAAAAACACCCCACTGCAAAAACTGTCAATCTAACTGATACCTCACGCCGTAAGGATAAAAAATTCATTTTAGACGGCTAACTACACAACGACGGGAAAACCTAACCAGGGGAAAACCCTAGTTCCCAAAACAACCAGTAAACTTAAGAGAAATGAGAAACCATGGTTGGCCTACCTGGCAAGCAAGCTGTGCAGTCGGTGAGACGACTCGAAAAACTTCCACGAAAGCAAACCAATCCAACGAACTTCGGACAGCTAAGCACAGAGGTACAATTCGATCGACGAGGATGGAGCAGACATGAATTTACACAGGTAATAATTAAATAATACCCTGCCCCAATATATAGACCTTTTGGTGAAAAAGACGGCGGGAAAAACCTCAAATTGGCGGTCGAAACCACTATGGCATCGGACAATTAGTTCGCTAAGGAGCCGCAACAGCGGGTGACAGACAAACTATGGGCTCCCGCAACAATATAAAATCATCGGCGATCGAAAGAACTAAGTACTACGGATCGACGAGTTTAGAACTAAGCATCTCCGCAGTGTCGGTGAGACAAACAATAAGGATTTCGAAACGACGGCATCGCTCGAGACTAAAACTCCGACTATTTGTCAAAAACATTCCGATAGCGAAAACAAAAAAATCATCACAAGGCAAAAATGGTTTGAACCAATAAAACCACAGAATCGGCGAAAGTAAAACTTATCCATCGGCCCGTTCTTTATTTGTCCTCCGAAACAGCGGTGATATAGAAGGCTAATGCTCCGATCGTGATAAATAAAATTGTCGACAGTCCAAAAGAAAAACAATTGAGATAAAAATGCATTGACGGAAATAAAAACTGTCCATCGGGACGTTCATTACTTAACCTCCGCAACGACGGTTGCGTAGAGAACTACCGCCCCGATTCACACATAAATATACTTTCGATAGCGATAAATGAAATAATCTTTAAATTAAAAGGCCACCACTTTCAAATCAAAACTTTAAACTCCATAGTCAAAAGCATTCGCTGGACAAAAAGGTAATCATTCAACTTCCGAAATGAAGGAAAACAGTGTACCTCAATTCATCCTCACAAAATCCGAACTTGTAGCGGAATGGCAATAGAGTTCAGGAATCCAAAACAAATTCAGGCAAGATAAAATAAAAAAGGAGGGTCCAATATTTTAAAAAATATGGGAAAATAGTTGAAGCTGCAACAATTGGCGACTACTCGGTGAACACAGATTTCTGGAAAATTTTCTCTTTAAGTAAAAGACTGATTTGACAATAAATACCAACATGCTGAATTCTTCTAGATGTATGGATTTCCTAAATGGCAAGTGTTTGTACTTTTAATCATTTATGATAGTCCAATTTTGGGATAATGGAAAACAAGATTTAAAAGTCTAGATAACTCTTTTGATGCCAGGAATATGAATTTCATTTTTTACCTTTGTCTTCGGGTAGCTCCCAGCGTGGACACCATAGGATTGTAACATATGGTAAACATAAATATTCGTTTGTTCCTCATTCCCATGCCATTTTGCATCTTTGTGCTTTTGGACTTTTTGTCCATTTTGAGTCCTCCTGCATGTTTTTTTTTTTGATTTTTTTATTTAGGCTCTTCCATCCATAGTGTCCTTTTGTGTGGGAGATGTATTTAATTATCAGCTCACGGACGGAGAAGAACTTTGGCAATTTTGTATTCGTATGATTCAGTACTTTGTTTTGATACATATTACTTTCTTAGGAGTTTTTTTTCTTTCTTTCTTTTTTTTACTCTTATTTGCCTTTTTGGCTTTCAATTCTTGGCATGGGATCATTTATATATAATATACTGTTTACCTTGCTTTCTTTCCATGGGTCTTTTGCTGTCACCCCCTAAGAAATTTTTAAATGTGAGATGGATCAAGCCTCGAAATAGTATTCCAGACCTTTTGATCTCGAGTTATTTTAAAAGGATTAAGTAAGACTTCAATGTGCATAGCCATTTAGGAAAACCGCTAAACTAGAAGAAATTCTTTCAGATAAATCAATAGTACACAATCTTATAACCAAGGACTTTAGTTAATCAAGAATTCTGATGCTCTCCATGCAACCAAACGTTTGCTTCTTTTATTGAAATCAATCAAAATCTAACTAAAAACAAACATAAATAAAATAAATAAAAAATAAACAACCAAATCAGTTTATTTATGTACAAGATATTCAAAAAATAAAATCAAGAAAAATAAAGTTTGAGAACTAAACCACTAATTGGTGAGTCCTTTGTCCACCCCTATAAATCTGGCAACTTGTAAGTTGAAGGGCTAGGCTTGACTGAAAAGGCCTACCCATTATCTAATCCTACTGTGCTTGGGTCAAAAACTACATTTGAAACTAAGTCTGCTATTTTACAATTAATCTCATAAGCCCGTGAAAATCGAAGGAGACCGGGTTGGGTGTCTGGTGTACTGTTAGCTTTTTCCACATGGTAGTTTCCCGGTTGAAGGTCAAATAGATAATTTCCCAACACAGAATTCACTGGTTCATTTTTTGATTGACATCCAAATTAAATTATCAACCAAAGGTTGACATGATTGACATACACTGTTTAAGTTATGATTTAAATATTTTGAATTTAGTGAAGTAACAATAAGAGTGACATATATGTTAAAATTATATCCACCATATTTTGGTTGTTTTTATTTAGAATTATATCATTCAATTTTTCTTATTTAAGAAAATCTAACCATTTAAATTTTATAATTTTAATTCAGCAAATTATATAATACTAACTTATCACCAAATTTTTAATTCATCACTTGTCACGTAATTTAGTGAACTTGGTGTCATCAATCTATAATCTATAGGAAATTCAAATGAGGCATTAGCTTCATTAAATACAAACACATAATTCAATTATAACTTCATCATAATTCAAAAGAAGAAGAAGAAAATGCATTCCCTATTGTTTAAGATTTTAATCTTAGTGTGCAACATTGTAATATATAAACTAATTTCCATGCATAGCCTCAGTTATATAACATTTTTGCTTATCAACCACACTAAGTGAATATTTCTTCCAATTCTTCCATTGTAATTGGCCAATCTTCAACAATTCTATACAAGAAAATGCTTGCATCATTAAAATTTTGTATTAATGATGAGTTCAAAGAACAAAATATTACATTTTTGGGTATGATATATCTACATTAATACTTCAATTCTATGAGGGACCAAATATCCATGTTAGTTTAGCCATTTTACAATGGAAATATTTACAATTATATTCTACTTATAAGACTTAAAATAGCTTAGATCAATCTACTACAAAGATGTTGTAAGTTGTATGACAAGATAAAATATTACTATAGGGTATAAGAAATGAAAAGGATTGGGTATAGCCCATACAAATGTACCCTCCCATGTTGGGTGTTCCTTTTGTTGGTTTCACCATTTTCATTGTTTCCTTGTGGAAGCCATCAAACAGAAAACACAATGAAATCTCAGTGCAATCTTAACATGTTCATATAACAAATTTACAGATACCTATATGTAGAATATTATACTAGTGCAAGGTACAAGAAACCTATAAAATCCTGGAAAGGATGGTGTTTCAAACAAAACAAAAAAACAAGATTTATACATGCGAAGACATCCAGGCATATAGATTAACATCAAGATTTTTACATATGAAGACATCCAATAACATAGATTAACATTCAGTAGCATGGAGTGAAGAAATCAATCAATGCAGAAGGATTGCTTTTATGAGTTGCATCAAAATATCACGACTTGCAAAACTAATTCAAAACCAACAAAGTGTAAGATTATTTATGAGTTGTCAGAAAATATAACATTCTTACATCAATTAGAAAATCATGCCAGTGAATATGGATCATATCATACATGTTGATTCATCAAAGAGTTCCGATTTTGAATTAAAAAATTGTTGAAGCATCATTATTGCCCTATCCTACTACTTATTGTGTTATGACAACCAAGCTTTCAAATTATTCTAGTTGTAATAGGAAGTTCTAATTTTGAATTCTGAGATATGAGATAAGAACTGAAGAGGGCACACATGCATCACTTATAGACCATTGTAAAACTATGCTCCTACCCTAACCCAATATTTACCATGCACATAAATTGATGCTACAAGTGCCATCAAAGCATGTTGTTAAAAGGAAAATAGCCGCCATGCAACTAGGTAAACTCGAACATATGGCACATCATCAGTCATACTTTATAAATTCCCTTTCCTCTGATAACACGTCAATATTTTATATGTATTCTAAGGATATGTCATTCAATACATATTTTACACTTGGGTTAATCTTGTTGATCAGAACATGCAAGTCCAAAATGTGAGATAAACCATGCACAATGTGCATTAATATTATAACAAATTTGGATGACAAATAAATTTTCAAGTAAATAAGGTAACTACTAAACACATATCTACATCGTGAATTAAGTCTGCACTATTGCCACTAGATTCCTTTCTTAAAAATATTGTGTAACTCTATCTCTAGTTTTTTCCCACTGTACTTGAACGAAAATTATAAGATAATAATTTATTTGAAAGCACACTTGTTACACTGCACTTGTACCCATGCACCTTGAGGTGTACCCCAGGGATAGAGGGCTAATTTTTTCGACTAGGAGGGGTGTTACTAAATAATTGCAGTCATGGTCAGACCCTTTGGTCCCCCTTTAAGAGTACAATGTCTTAATGGAATTTTTGACCGCCCCTTAAAGAGGTTTTAACCTCAGGGTTGGTGTCTGGGGCCCCTAAAGGTTGACTACTAGGTCTCATGGCCCCATTCCTTTCTTGCATGCTATGGTGGCCCCTACTTCAGCTATGAGACACTCGTATTCAATCACGACTACTTTATACACCATCCCAGCCCTTCAATCAGTGGGTCATTTCTCTCCTTGACCTTTTTTTCCTCAAAGGAAGGCATCCTCCATGCCAGGTCATTTCCATGCTTTAAGGAGGGCGTTGACGGATCTTACAATATTCTAGGGGTTAAATGGGGCATAATTCTCTCCCTCTATCCCACCTTGGCCTTTAATTCCGAGCGATTCGCTCATTTGAGCATGTTTTGGCACCTGGGGATGCAAATACCCCAAGGTAGCCTACCATAGCTTATATTTTATTATTTTTTTTCTAATTTTAAGTTGACATTAAATAATTATAAATTTACCTGTTTTAAGGCATGTAAGCCTGGATAAGTGAGTGTGAGATCATATAGATAGATCTCCTCACTTTCACCTTAAATCAGAACTTACTGGATAATACACTATGCACTTGTTTTACCCTACTTAGGGGTTTCTCTTGATGGATGTGCTCCTAGTGAGGATTTTTTCTTGTTAATGCAAGCTTTTTTTTTTCCCTCTCTCTTTCTCTGGTAATTCTTTGGTGAATCTTTGCTTTTGGTGATGCTTCGATTTGTTGGACGAACAAAAGCACAAGGAGGTTAGGATTCTTACCTTTTTGTTGGATGTTGGTGGATGTGCATGTCTGAAGTCTTAGTGGTAGCCTTAGAGCTGCACTTTGCCCTAGGACAAGCATTTGTTTTCCTCTTGTCACCTTAGTAACTGGAGCGACGTCTTCTTGAGAGAGTCCTCTCCAATTTTTCCTTGGTTTTTCAGGATAGTTGTTGACCTAATATTCCTTCCTCTCTAGTAGGTCGTGCTCCCTAGATGCCCTAGGTTAATAGGGCTTGTGCTAGGGTTTTTCCCTAGGTTTTCACACATTTTCTCTCGCAAATCTAGTCATAGGTTATTCTAGGGTTAGTCTTAGAACATATTTTGATCCAGTTTTAGGTTAGTTTCTTAGCCAGTTAGTTCTTAGGTTTGCTTTTAGATTAAGTTAGTCTCCCCAATACCCTTGGTGGTACCTTGCAGCCACCTGCTGCAAGCTCCCCTCCTCATTATTGGCTTATCTTCCATCCTCGCGGTCTCGATTTCTTGTAACCCCGCGAGGCTCCTTTCTTTTCTAAGCTGATCTAGCAGCCACGCCTAGCTCCTCAGCTCCTACACAGACCTGCTCTCCACATCTTCAGTCACCTTTTTCTATCTCTCCTCTCCCAGCGTGTAACCAGCCTCCAAATTGTTAAAGAAAACAAGCGAAGCAGGGAATAGAAGGAACACACAAGTGGGCATTGGAATTCCTTCTTAATATTAAGCAATGTATTTATAGGACTACATAACAACAAAACCATGGGTAAATACCATGTGTTATCAAATACTATGGGCCACTAATTCTAGGTAATGTGACCAATTCAACTACTCAACTAACTAACTAATTAATGCACTATTGATAGTGGTCCGTTGAGATTACAATTCTTAACACACCCCATTAATCTCAACTAGGACAATACTTTGATCATCGTCAATGCAAAAATATGCCCGTTGGTCTATGTCTCAACAAGGATTACATTTTATTCAAAAGACTTCAACTTCACTTTTTTCCTTGAAGTGTACTTTGAATTCTCCTTTTTCTTCTGAATATTGATGCTAAGTAGTTGTTCTTCAGAGTATTTTTCATCTTTTGGAACATAGTGTAAGTCTTCTTCTTCTTCTTTCAACATGAATTTTCTGGTTGTCATCTTTCCCTGCACACTTAAACTTTTTGTTAGAAAAAATATGAATATATTTCAACTCTTCTTGGAGAGCATTCACATCTTCATGTTCCTCATCAATGGAAACAACTTCATCATTCTCATTGACTTCTTCATTGGCTTGTACCCACTGTGCATCCTTCATTGCTTCTTCAAAAATTGTGGGCTAAGAAGAAAACATAGCATATTGTAGATGCTCATCACTAACAGGAGTGTGCTCATAGGTCTCCCTCAAACTTCTCCTTTCCTGGTTTTAGGGTGGACTCTCTGTTGTTGTTTCTTTTGTGCTGCTGTCAACTAGCTATTGCTCATTCTCAACAATTGTTGCAGCTTCTATGCTGCTATCAACCGTCTCTTGCACATAGAGACTATCACTCACATGATTGAGTACCGCTATAGTGATAGTTTTTTTTTCACTATCATCAACAAACATAACTGGATCAACATCCTTTGTTGGGATTCTTGGTGCTTTGCCTCACTTGCAAAGTCATCTTCCTCTACAGTTCTTTCCTCACCAAACACATATTTCAGTGTATCCCATGCTCTCTTTGGAGTATCGAATTCTACAATGTAATGAAATAGGGAATAGTCTATACTGTCTTGTATGAGACATAAGGCAACAACTTGCCTTCTTTCTTTTTCGAACCCTGTCAAAGCATTAAATTTTTCTAGATCAATGGGATCCCCTTCAACTATAAAGTACCACAAATCTTGTAATTTTAGAAGATTAATTACTTTGTTTGCCCATGCACCATACTCATCTCCATTGAAGGTCTGCCATAAACCTTTTGGTGTTAATATATTTCTTACCTCTTCAAATTTTTCTAGTAGCACCATTTTAAATTGATCTTTTTGTCTAGATCACAACCTCCAATAAGATTGTATCTATGGGTGTGTGTGCTTTTCACTTTGTGAAAATGATTACCCAAGATAATAATAACCGATTTTTCGATGTGTTGGGACTTCAATTGCAACCTCCTTGTGTGTGTGCTTTCCACTATGTGAAAAGGATTACCCTTACCCTGGATCAGGTCATAACCTCTAATACCATGTTAAAGAAAACAAGCGAAGCAGAAAATAAACAGAACACACAAGTGGGCACAGGAATGCCTTCTCAATATTAAGCAATGCATTTAAATGACTACATAACAACAAAACCATGGGTAAATACCATGGGTCATCAAATACTATGGGCCACTAATTCTAGGTAATGTGACCAATTCAACTATTGAAGTAACTAACTAATTAATGCACTATTGATAGTGGTCTATTGAGATTACAATTCTTAACACAAACAACCTGCCAGCTCCATATTTCCTCCACGCGTTGCGACCTTCCCATCATTGCAGCATCCTAGACATACATCCCCCAGCTCTGTGCTCTCTTCCACCGCCAGCAGACCACCTCTCTTAGTCGCTTCCTCTATTCGGGCATACCTCCAAGCTGCAGCCGCAACCCAACCTGCAATCAATTGTTAATTTTCCTATGTTTCAAAGTGAAAAATATAAATGTGGCTTGTTGAGATTTAATAATTATTAAATATTTCAGGATTTATAATCATCAAACGCCGTGAATGTTTGTAGTTTATTTTAATAAATTGTATTACTCATTTGAAATACAAGTGCGATTGGTTACTTTTATGATATTTGAAATATAGGCAAACTCTATATAATTCCTAAATATTGAAATTTGTAACTAGTCAATGCATTAATATTTTATTGTTGATATTGTCAATAATTATAAATGTTTTATAAATAGTATTTTAAGTATTTGCATTAACTTACTTTTGGTTATTATATATTATTTTGTTATTAATATTGTGAATTAATTATTTTACTATTTGTATATTCTAGTTTATTAATTATTTCATGTTGTTTTGTTATTTATTTGTTAATTGCATAGTTATAGTTAGCATAACAATACCTAATTATTCCATAGGCATATTATTCATTATTGAATTAGACTCCATTAGGCACTTATCAATAACATACTCGAGAGAGATATTTTTGTGTTTAGTGTCTTTTGCAGAGTCGCATAGGGATCTACCCTAGGAAGTTACCACTTCTGAAGAAGTTAAGCGAAAGTGACTAAGGTGGCAGTGGTCACTTGTTCTACATATGCTTACCGACGACAATAACCTGCCATTTCAACCGGTAACACACCCTCATTACCCAAAATTTTATATCCTCTCACTTATTCTAAAATTTGTTGAATAAGATGAGTTTAACAATCCAGTTGCCTTGGCTCACCTAGTTGATATGTAGGTTTCCATAAATTCCAAGTACAACAAAAGAAAAGAACAGAAGAAGTGCATGACACTAACCAGTGATAATGGGACTTACGACTTTTCCTAACCAAGCAGTTATGTTAGTGTTGTCAATGATTCAAATAAGATCCCCATTGTTGCATCGGAAGCAAGCAATTTGTGCCCAAGCTCAAATGTTACCCCTTGTTTCAAATCACAATTTCTTAAGATCCTTCTAAACCTACTTTTGGAATGACCCAATTGACACAAACAAAATAAATTTTGCATGTAGTAATTCCAAGAACCATCCAAGCATGAAACCATATCATAATTCAATTTTGATACAGATGTGTAGTTCAGGGAAAATGTTAAATCTTTTAGATGTAGATTTTATACTCGAAATGCCAAATAAAATTGGTTTGTTTTTTCCATTATCCTTTATTAGGGAAATATGTATGGTATATTCACAAATTTTTATTTACAAAACTTTTTAAAAACTAGACAATGCTAACTACCCAGGTGAAAGCCTCTCAGTTGAGAAATAATGAATCAAATAAAAAAAAATTAAACTCCAAGAGATCGAATCAATAAAATAATGCCAAGTTCAAGATACAAAGATTTCTTTTATAGAACTTATCTCATACCTACATACCTACCCTGTATTGCTTTCAATTTAAAGTTTCAACCATAAATGATTATCGGCATTCATGTCCAACAAATGCATTTGCATTTATGGAAGATCTTTAAAGCACACCCTACATGTACTTTCCATGTAAAACCATCAATCAACATAGATATTGTGTGGCTTTGGATAGAAAAAATGAAGTTTAAGAAATACTTTGATGGACTAGAGAACTCGTCAGTCATGAGAAAATCATACAAAAATAAGGGATTTAAGATCAAACCCCTAAGATGAGAATAAAAAATAACTAAATTTAAGAAATACTTTGATTGGACTAGAGAATTCGTTAGTTATTAGAAAATCATACGAAAATAAGGGATTCAAGATCAAACCCCTAAAATGAGATTAAAAGATAAAAAATAACTAAATTGAAAAGAAAAACTAGTAACCTAACAACGACAAATGAAACAACTTATCAAAACCTGGTGTTGAGGCCTAGAAATTCGCAGGCAACAACAGTAAGGGATTCTCCCCAGTCAACGTTCCTGACTAGCCCGTGACTATTTGGTGTAGGGAATCCGTCCGGTTTGCGGTCCGGCTACCATAGGTCAAGTAACAAAATAAAAGGTTTTACCGGTTGCGGCCCGGTCCACCGTATATATTTTTGTATTTTGGTTTTAGGTATGACGTGCAAATGCCTGTCTAAAATGCAGATTGATTGAGCATGCAAGGAGTGTTCACAATGTGATGTGCAGGTTCTTACCTCTCGTCTTAGGCTCTCTTGCATCTAAATCACACACAGCGAGAAACTAAAACTAACTACCTAACCTATCCCTAGGGAGCAATATTGTTACTTATTAGCGAGTAATGTATTTTGTGCATGCATTATAAAAAGAAATCACATATAGTTGATACTTCTTTCAAACACACGAACATTTAAAGATATTTGGACAACCAGATAGCCAATTGCTTATGAACAACATTTATTACTTGTAGTGGAAATTTTTCATAAAACAAACCAGAGATCATGCATGCAAGAACATAGGTTCAAAGAATTAGAACGATCTCACAGTTAATGGACACAAAGTTGAAAACGAAATAGTTTCTCTTCAACAAATCCATAGTATAACATTTGAACATTCCACCAGGCTTTCTCCAACATGCAAACTGTAATTATTTATTGCAAAAGGAAATAGTTCTTCTTACAATATGTCTTCCAATCTAATTGGGAAAAATATCCCCTACTTGTCTAGATTCTCTATATTTATACAAAAGAGAAAAACTGTTGGGCTGCCCACGCAATGACTCTTGGGCTTCCCCAACTCTTCATCTCCCATATTTTCTTTCATTAAGTGTTTATGAAAATTACAATAAATTACAACAAAATGAATAAGATGCTCATGAGGAGGGTCTCACCTGACTATTCAAAAATTTATTCCATGCTGAAGCCTCTGAAGCAATACTTTCGAATTCAAAAGGTTCCAGGAATCGAATATTTATTTCGAATTTAGCAGCTTGGTTTCTGATGACTTCTATTCTGGCTGCGCTCAGGCGAAGTTGATCTTCTAACAACTGCACACTAACCACGGAATGATCGACTTCATTTCTCAGGGTCTGTTCATCTAAAGCTTTAATGTGTTGTATCCTTTTTTCATCTTCATGATATCTTCTTTGTAAAATTTCCAAAAACAGGCTGTGTTCTGGAAAAGTATCGATTCTTTGCTCAGCCTCTACCTGACATCGATTATACGTGATCAAAAGTCTCTTGAATAATTTTGCACAAGCCCCTTTTATCTTCTTAATAGCCTTCTTGAATTCTTCGGCTGTGCTGATGGCAAATTCCAGTAAATCGTAGTCTTGTCTTAGGGCTTGTTGATCTTTTGAAGGTAGATCGGCAGGAGTTTCTTCATTCGCTTCTAATCTCGCCATCCTTCATAATAGGACTTCTAAGATGTCCTGTGATCTGTCAACAAAATATGAAGAGGTTTCCAAAATCTCTTCCAGCCGACTGTCCACTTGCAATACCTTGCACCATTCCTCCTCTATGGCCACCTGTAGCTGGTGCATTTTGCTTCTCTGTGCCAGAAAGTGCTCCTTGAAAGGCTAAAGACTGATTTGCTGTTCCTTGGCCTCTTCTAGAGTTGCTGTCAACGAGGTAATCTATCCTTTGAGCTTTGCATTTTGCCCCTGAGTCTGCCTCTTTGATTCCTCCAAGGTAACCTTATGCAGCTCCAACTCCCCTATCCTGCTTAGCAGTTGCTCCTTTTCTTCCCTCAACTCCTGATATTCCTGCTGCACTTTCTCCAGACATTCACCGCTGCGACCCTGGTTCATAAAAGAGAGGGCGACGATATAGTGGAAACAAACACGGCATCTCATTAGAAATCCATGAAAGCCCTCCCTGGATGGCCAAACACAAATGGGGGGAAACTAGTGCAGACAACGTAACGACTGTCTACGTCGGTTTCCCTAGCAATCGAGTGCAGGATGCAAAACCATAATGGCCGCGAGAGAAAACATCAAGCAAAACCACAAACACCCCTTCCCAACTGACGGTCGGACCATTTACCTCAGAATATATACATGCCAGGACGAAAAAACCTAAGTAACCACTAACCGCGGAGACAACAGAATAGTTCGTCTAATCGAACGGAACGGGAAAACGAGCATAAGGGCCTACCTGGCACTGCTGCGCGACTGGTGGAGAAAAATTGTAACTTCCACGGCGGAGCCACCTAGGAGCGTAGGTACCGATAACGAAATTCTCGGTCTGCTCGAGCAAAAACAACAGCATAGAGAAAAGTCCAACATAATAATAAAAAATGAAACCCCCAAACTCCACTATATATGTGCCCCAGTCAACTACAATTGGCGGGAAAAAAAAAAGTCATCGGGTGGCAAAAGGATAAGGGGTCGGTGATCATGTCAATATCGCCTCCGCAACGGTGGATGATGAAACAACGGAGTGCCCGCAATGGCGTTGGCGGGAAAAACAAACTCGCATCGGAGCTCGCGAGACTAGGGCTTTGGGTCAAAAGATGATTAGAGAGCCGCAGCGGCGAACACGTAAGAGAAACGAGTTCCGCAGACCAGTTAAATCAGAGTCCAAAAATAAATATGAATCAAGCAAAAATATTGACCAAGCGGAACAAATAAGTCAAACTATCGGAAGCACAATTCCTTCTAGAGCCGCAACGACGAGAGTTAACAAGAACCAAAGACCAGCGAAGCAAAACGGTGGGGATTGGAAGAGTATGAAACAACTCTCGGACCACCTCGCAGAACCCCTTCCGCAACAGTGGAAGACGCATAGACAAAGGCTCCGATGGGATTTCAAAACAATTACTGATAAAGAAAAAATACATCGCAGACCAAAAACATTTGACTTCGGACTTGATGTTTGGTTCTTCTCTATAATGACGGATGCGCAGACAACTAGAATTCCGAATCACAGTCCAAAACACTTTCGATGGCAAAGCGAAAATCAATTCAAACATTAAAACATTTCCCGCATAAAAGTAATCTTCATTCAAGCATCAAGCAAAACCAAAAACCGAGCAAAAACAAATTAAAGGAGGGTCCCAAAATTTTTTGAATTTTGGGAAATAGTTGCAGCTGCAACACCTGGGCAAGGAAGAACGTTATCTTATGGAAAGAACTTACATTTCTTATCTTTAAATATTATACTAGCACATGCACAAGTAAAATGGTGGGGTGAATGGTGATCAACACAATTCCTTAAATAATTTTTTTTAGCCATTAACCACTTATGGCAAAGGATATAAACTGGCATGTTAAATAAATTTGCACTTGTTCTTCCAGGTCTTTAAATGAATGGAATCCATAACAGAGAATGATTATTATCAAACATAAATTAGCAATGGTTGGTCAATTATGCCCATAAAAATGAACACTACGGAGCAACAGTTTGCCATCTTTGAATTTAAGCAATCAATGAGTTATGAAAAGAAGTCGCAAGCATAGCAGGATCAATGACGTGTGCTCACTGCTTAGGGGCTCACCCAAAGAGGCCTCACCCTATAGGCTCTAATTATGGAGCCTAATAGTATGGAAACATCAATTCAGGCACTTATATATCTATCCATAGCCACTTGAGGATTTGATACTGAAACCTTTTGCTTACAACTCATAACTGTCTACCACTTGAGCTAACCGATCAGACTAGATTATTCATTCTTTCCACTTTTAGCTAGTTATATTTATCATTTTTACCTACACATTTAAGATAGAAACTTTTCATCATGTCTCTTCCCATTTGATAGCAACTGGTGCATATAATTTTTTGTAGTGTTTTTTTTGTTTACTAGCATAAACAACACACCACATGATAAAGACAAATTCTAATCACTACCAGTTGTGTTTCACTTCATTAATAATTTAGAGGCTGTTGATTCTTTGACAATGTATTCTGTGATTTACAGTGTGCACAATTATGTTCCACTCATGCTATAGAGTAATGTTATACATTCTCTAGTTAGTGAAATTTTATCTGTTGTTTTCCCCGGTTCATGGCAACTTTTGGAGTTGTCTCCTATTTGATCAATTAACAAATTGGCTAGGTTTTTTCTACGGTGTGGCCTAGTTCTGTGTCATGGACACTTCTAAATTTATGCCCTAGCTTGGGTCAATTTTAAGTGGGAAGACGAATTATAAATCTAATTGATAGATCATTGATGGTGAAAGTGAGATCATGGTGTGGTGGATCATATCCGCATATGCATAAATTCTCTAGATAGTTTCACAATTTCAATGATAATCTATATTTCCTTAAATTTCCAAAGCTAGTCTGCTTGATATAAGCCTAAATAATAAATCTATCTCCTAATTTATTTATGTCCCATTTTCTATATACGTGCATGTATTCCATTGAACTAGACTAAGTCCCTTCTTCTACATTCTTCTCTTCTCGAAGTAGAGATGCTTTTCTCGTTGTTAGAATCGTTAACTATGAAGCCATGGAAAATACGACTTCCTATTGCTGTGAATATTCGTAAACAATTTAATGGTTGCAACATGTTTGCAGACATTAAGATTATACTGTAACTAAATTTCCAATCAATAGACATAAATTTTCTCATGGCTTCTCTATATTTCTCACTTGCAATTTTGGCCATTATTTTTCTCTCTTGTTATCTCACTATGTATTTGTGTTTTAAGAAATTGGCACAATTAGCACAACAAAATGGAATGCACCATGCAATTGTCGATTTAAATTTAAAGAAATCTCTTTTCCCTGCCATTGCTAGTATGTGAAGAAGAGGCTTGAGCAATTGTTGCTCAATATTAACCTATTGACACATACCTATAGCCCATCTACCTCCATGCAATATACGTAGCCTTAGTGATGCAACAATCTAGGAGCCTATCTCTCCAACAATGCATTCTACAACTAAAAAATTGAAAGATCTATGCATATATAGTATTTTTCCATCCATCAATACTAATATCTTAGAAAGCTAAGTAAATCATAAAAAAAAATTTGAGATACAAATACCACCACAAGATTAATATATTTCCTATTTTCCAATTAGTATTTAGTGTGCCAACCCACAAAGAATCAATCTTAAATTCAAAATATGGAAGAAATTTGGGTGGCCTAACATCTAAATGAAGAGGGAAAGTGGAAATTCAGAATTCAAGATCTCAAGCAACAATTAAGGATTAAGGAATATGAGACTTAGAGGGCATGTGGATTGTCCTTACACGACATCTCTTGCAAATTCCTTCCACAACTATATTTTGTGTATATGCAAGAGAAATGGGAAAGATTACGGCTTACAATATTGGTAGCAAGGCAATGACATGAAATTGAAGGTGTTCTTGACTTTGTCATAATGTATGTTGTTTCCTCACGTAGGGAGGGGAATTTATTATGTGAATTGCACCAATTTTTGTTCCTCCATCTTGAATAAAGGAGGTAGAATTCAAATCCCATAATTGGAGATGTGAAAACTAGAGGTTTTTCTTCCTTCTTACAAAATAATATCAATATAAATGAAGATATGGACTTATAAATATAGTGTGAGTCATGCTAAGGATCGATAGTTAGAAGTGAGCATCCAATATCTGATGTGATCATTCAAGATCGTGAAAATTTCTTTACTCAATGCAACAAGGTTGAAGTATTCAGGAAGAATTAGAGGTTATCCATTTAAAGTGTTGAAACAACTCATGATGAATATGCTTATAATTCTCTCGCATTCTATCAAGAAAGATTACAGTTGTTAAGACTAGTATTACAACAAAGATACCCCATGATTTTCCCTATGTTTCATGTAGCCTTGACTAGAACACATTTTTTTCTTAGACTCTTTAATGAGACATGGGACCAGATGGATTGGGCTTAAGTTCCAATTCCCATCGGCATGGTGTGCTTGGAAAGTATTTAGGTTATATACCATTGGAATGAATTTGAATAGGTTGTAGCATAGATTGAGGTTAATATATGTTTAGGATATTATATAGTACCAAAGCTTGTCATCTCTCCTACAATTGAGATAATGTATATCTTATAATGCCATTATATGGAGACATGCAACATCATGAAGGAGATGGTGGCCACTCATTTTAACCTTATTTTGATTAGCAATTAGGTTCATTAGGTTATTTTTTACATATACTCGTTCCTTTATGACCAAATTATCAATTTATCCCTCTTTTTTTCCAAATCTATATGGATCTTGTAAGATAACATCTCTATAAATCATGTCAGGTAATAAGGTTATATAATATCAGCATTTCCTGCTTACATCCTAGTGTTAAAATAATTTTTAAGACATACATAATGGCATGTTACAAGGATTTCCAGCTCCTGTAATTGTCATACATTGGTTTGAATAGCAAGCGAAACTTACCAAAAATCCACAAATTGGAGAATGTTCTACACGTTTTGAAGATTTAAGAAATAGGTTTGATACATCCATTTGCATTTAGTAACTAATAGGTTTATCCAATAACTCTTGGGAATCTCGGGCAGTCTTCACCTATGTTGCAATGTTCTTGAAATGTTCAACCTCTAAGGTAGCCATGCCCTCAAAGGTGTCATGTTCTAAACCAAGGTCATCTTTAAGGCTCCGGACAGTATTGGCAACCTTTCTACCTCGAGCATAGGCATGAAAAGATTTAGTGTTGTTATCCCCACATTCGAGCCAGATCGCTCTGCTCTTCAATCTCCAGGTTTCCTCCTTCTCCAAGAGCAGAGTGAATTGTCTACCTTCCAACTTGACCAAACTATCCTTTTCCATCTGATTCAACATCCCACCACCATCCATATTGTAGATCCTGTCAAGATCAATTTCGATCTGCTGCAGTTCTTTGTCTTCCCTTATCCTTTTTTCCATCGCCCAAGCCTTTATAACCACCTTCAAACGCTTGATATTTTCTGTAAACTGAAAAGCTGTAGATATCCTATTTCCAACGTTAGAAGGAATCCAATTTGAAGAAATCAGCTGCACAAACCCCTCATCACGTAACCAGGTCTTATTGAATTTCAGGGGGCTAGGAGGTTTCATTGGGCCATTCTTAAATTCCAATAAGATAGGGAAGTGATCAAAGTGACCACCTTTCCCCACCCACTTCCTGATAAAATGACGATTTTACACTAAATTCTCTGTCGCCAGAAACCTATCCAGCTGCTTAGCAATTCTCCCCTCCCCACATCTGTTGTTCCTCCAGGTGGGAGCAAGTTTACAGGGTTCAATATACAGCTAGGTTTTTCTCCACCAACCTCCTAGTGAAGAAATCAGTCAAAACATCAGCATGAGCATGAGGCCCCCATACCTACGCCTGCCCCAAAGTAAAATTGAGGTCCCCCCTAATAATCATAACCTCTCCCCTCATGAGAGAGCAGTTAAATTTTTTTTCCCAAAAAGGGATCTGATTAAGATAAGGGCCATAAATTTTAATAACATCAAAAGTACCCCTACCAGTTCAAGGGCTCTAAAATACATGCCCAAAATAGAATCCATGCCCTAGACATTCAGAGCCAATACATTCCTAGTATTCCAGCCAACAGCCAAACCACCAAAGCATCCTTTAGCATCCAGGTTTTCAAAAGACCAACTACCAAACCAACTTTCCATCCTAGCTTTTATATTCTGACCTAGCCCCAAAGTTTCTTAAAGCAACAAAATATCAGGGCGATCAAGATCAATCACCCATCGGAGCGCTGATCTTTCTTGGGGACCAGCAAGACCCCAACAGTTAAAGGACATGATGTTCCTCTTCTACCTTTCTTCTAGGCATGCACCGCTCTAAGTGCCCTTTCAATAGAGATTTGTTTGCCATCCTGAACATATTTTTTGGCTCTAGACTGAGCTTTGGCTAGATGTGATATATGGCCCCTGCCCCTAGATGTCCCAACAGTGTCTTTCCCCAATCCCCCAGGAATGCGGTTTGAGCATGAACGAAGGAAATACCCCGAGTCTAAGGATTCAGTAGGAGAGGGTGAAGACTCGGGAAATAGTGGTTCCAACACCGTGTCTGTAGGGGGTTTCTCACCAAAAGTAGCAGAGATGGGAGTCGGAATTTCATTAGGTTGTGTAGTAAGAGACAAATTTTTGAGACCGTCCACCCAATCCAGACTCGATACATGCAAGTGATTCGTAAATAAATTAATCGATCAAGGAAGGGTAAAAGAAATGATACCAGGGTGCGGTGCCCTGAACAGAAAAGGATGTCCCACTTGTCAGCCAACAACCACCAGCTGATGACCCTGTTGAGGCCTGGAAAATCGCAGGTAACAACAGTTAGGGATTCTCCCCAATAAATGTTCCCAACTAGCCCGTTTTTGTTTGGTATGGGGAATCCATCCGGTTTACGGTCCGACTACCGTAGGTCAAGTAACAAATTAAAGCTTTTACCGGTTACGACCCGGTCTACCGTGTATATTTTAGGTTTTGTGTTTAAGTATGATATGCAAGTGCCTATCTAGAAATGCAGATTGATAGAGATAATGAGGAGCGGTCACAATGTGATGCGTAGGTTCTTACCTCTCGTCTTAACTCTCTCGCATCTAAATCACACACAGTAAGAAAATAAAACTAACTATCTAACCTATCCCTAGGGAGCAAGATTATCATTTATCAATGAGTAATGTATTTATGCGCATGCATTAACAAAAATCACAGATAGCTGTTACTTATTTCAGAACACATGAACATTAATAGATAAATGAACAACAAGATAGCTTATTGTTTATGAAAGGCCTTCATTACTCACAGTGGAAATTTCATAGAATAAACTAGAGTGCATTCATAACAAGAACATAGGTTCAAAGAGTTAGAACAATCTCACAGTTAATGGACATAAGTTGAAAACGAAATAGTTCACATTCAACAAATCCTTAGCACAGGATTTGAAAAATTCCACCAAGCTTTCTCCAACAGGAAACTTGTAATTCTTTATTGCCAAAGGAAATAGTTCTTCTTACAACATACTCTCACAAATCTATCAGGGAAAAAGTCCTTTGTACATCTAATTCTCCTATATTTATACAAAAAAGCAAAACCTTTGGGTTGTCCCCAAATGACTTTTGGGCTTCCCCAAAGTTTAATCCCAAAATTTTGTCTTGTAGTGAGTGCTCATCAATTATACAATATATTACATTTAAAACAAAATTAATAGAACACTTTAATGAAGAGGGCCTCACTTGGTCATTAATGAACTTTTTCTATGCCTGGGCCTCTGCTGCTATGCCTTCATAATCTGATGGTTCAAGAAAACGAATGTTTATCTCATACTCAACAGCCTGATTTTTAACTACTTCTATTCTTGTTGGACTAAAACTTAGCTGATCTTCAAGTAAATGGATGCTGACTATTGCATGAGCTACTGAATTCTTCAGGATCTACTGATATAGATCCTTGACTTGTTGGATCTTCTGCTCATCCTCTTAGTACCTGCTCTGTAGTTGTTCTATGAACAGTTCATGTTCTGGTATTGCATCCAATCTTTGTTCTGCAGCAACTTGGCATTTGTTTTATGTGACCAACACCCTTCTACAGTATTCAGCACATGCTCCTCTCGTTTTCTTCACAGTCTTCTTGAATTCCTCCGCAGTATTTGTTGCAAACTCTAATAAGTCGTAATCTTGCTTTAAACTATGCCGATCTTTAGCTGGTAGCTCTACAGGGGTTTCTTCATTGGTTTCTATCCACACTATCCTTTTAGCTAGGACTTCCAAAATATCCTGAGATCTATCTACAAAATATGAAGTAGTGTCCAAGATTTCTTCCAACCTGCTATCTATCTGTAAGATTTTACACCTTTCTTCTTCAATAGATATTTGCAATTGGTGAATTCTTCTTCGTTGAGCTACGACATGCTCCTTCAGAGGTTGGAAATCTGTCTTCTGTTCACTGGCATCTTTTAGTGATGCAATCAATGAAGAAATGTGTCCCTCAAAACATGCTACCTGCACTTGATATTTCTTTTCCCTTTCTTCTATGGTGGCCTTCTGTGCCTCCAACTCAGCAACTTTGCTTTGTAGCTGGTCCTTTTCTGCACTCGGTTTTTCATATGATACTTTGAGGTCATTTTTCTCTGTCTTCAACACCTGATACTCTAGCTGTAGCCTATGTAATTCTGCTAAGCTGTTCTGAGCATCTTTTTCTGTTCTCTCAACGGAAACTTTAAGGTCATATTGCTTGCCTGGAGAGTCTGAAGTTCTGCCTTTGAAGTCTTCACTTCATTCTGCATGTCTTCAAATTTCCTCTTCAACTAATAACCTTCATCTCTCTCTTTCTTTAGTGTTTCCTTTAACTGGGTAGCGTTCCTTTTTTATTGCTCTAGATCCATCATCAGTCTATCTATATTATCTTTAGTGGCTTGGGTTAACGCCACTCCAACTCTTGCTATTAATCTCGGATCTGCATCTGTCCCATACACCAAAGTTTTATCAGTAATCATCATACATGATTGTCCTCCTGTTTCGACCCTTTTATTGGTTCTCTTGACAATCCTCTTCTTTTCCTTGTCATAGAAGATGGTGCTGAAATCAGGGACCTCTTCTCCTTTCTGCATAAAAGGTATCAAATTCAATCTAGAAAAAACAACTTGTTCTTTAGTGCTGCCAGAAGTTGCAACAAGCTCCTGAGAATCAGGATTATCTTGTCCATGCCCTTGACCTGTATGATCCTGTGTCTCTTGTGTATCTATTGGGTCAGTAGCTTGCTGATCCTTTTTAGATCCTGATAATCTTAGACTTTCACTCTCTTCTTGTTTTTTATTCATCTCTTCATCTTCCGTCTTCTTTCTTTGTTGCTTTTCTTTCTTTGCTGCTTCCTCTACAGCTTTCTTTCTTTCTTCTTATTCATTCCTTAGCCAACTTCTGCCTCCTGTGCTAGCCTCCTAGCATCCTCTTCCTTCTTTTTGGCCTCTTCTTCTTCAGCTTTCTTCTGTGCAGTTTTTCCCTTACCGCCCACAAAGGTGATTTTCTGTTTAAACCTCTTCTTCAATGCAGTCATATTCTTTGCATTTCTGAAGATTTCTTTATCTTTGTCCCAGAAATTTGTGTATTCAAAATGAACATTTGCCTCCTTGCAATGTTCTACAACCTTATTTTGGGAGTCATTCCTGTGGAATTTCATCTCCCTGAAACGAAAATGCTCCAACTCTTGTACAAATTTTGCAGTTTGTTTGACCTTTGTAAACTTATAACTCCCTCACCAAAAAAGTATGGCAAGATAGGCTGCTTTCTTATGTTCAAACCAGAAGCTTCCTACACCATCAAGATATACCTGCCTAACTGCTTCTTTATGTATTACGTAATCAATGGAATATCTAGGGAGTAGAGAAGGTGCCCTAGAGCAACCATACATTCTGATGTACATTCCCTCTTAAGTCAAATAGTAACTCCCATGTTCTTCAATGAATTTGAATGCCTCCTTGGACATGCAGTTGCATTCTGTCAGGAAGATCAAAGTGTACAAAGGCATAATGAAATGTTCACATATCTCTTTGTAGTGGCTATAATATTTTTGTGCCCCAAAATAGTTTGTATGCAGTGTATACAGGGGTTTTGTCCCTATCCCAATTACAACTTAAGGCTGGAAATGACTGGGTACATAATATACAATCCACTAAGATAGAGCTCATGTAGAACTCCGACTTCTTTTGAGATACCCCTCCCAAAGCTGAAGATATGTAGGCTGAGAGGCTATTGGACACTATGTTTTCCAAGTTGAATATGGTCCCCTGAGTGGCCACATAGAAAATAATGGGTATCCATCCCAATTTGAAATTTCTACCATGAGCTCTCCAAAAAACTCTATTCAGCATCGGTGCTATGAAAATATAAGGAGTTCGGAGAGTGGCTGTATCATATTCTCTTGATGGCCTGGTTCAAAATTTCTTTCTTAGGTATTATCATTCTTTTAACTATTTCAACTAGGTCCAAATTTATCTCTTTCAACCAACTTTCAGTTAAGTATACTTGAGCAGGAGGTAGGTGATATGCTAGTGAGACATAAGCAGGACTGTATGTAGCATAGCCCTGTTTGGCAGTATTTTCTAAGATCATCGTGGTCACATTTGCCCTAGGCAGAATCCAACTGATCACCTCTGAGCATGGGAACAACTCAAGTCTCATGGCTACTTTCATAAGATCCAATTTCTCGATGTCGGCATATATGGTAAGCTCTTCGAATCCTGCATCAGGCGCATCCTGATTTGAAATCATCCGGTATATCTCACCCCATTTGTAATCTGGCTCTACCCCGGTGGTAGCTTTGGTATCTTAGTAGATGTATTCAACCAAAATGCTAAAAAAAACCCCCCCATGACGTTCCACGAAACTAGGGTAAGTGCCTATGAAAAATGAAAACTCTTATAACGGCCATAAACAATCCCACAAAATTCGGTGTAGACAACGTAACACTTGTCTGCACCAACTACCTAAACCTTCAGACCGGGATCGAGCTTCCATAACGACTCAAAAACAGGCTCAAGAAAACCCCCCCACCGTAAAAACTGTCAATCTGACTGATACCTCACACCATAAGGATAAAAAATTCATTTTAGACGGATAACTACACAACGACGGGAAAACCCTAGTTCCCAAAACAACCAGTAAACTCAAGAGAAATGAGAAACCATGGTTGGCCTACCTGGCAAGCAAGTTGTGCAGTCGGTGAGACGACCCGAAAAACTTCCACGAAAGCAAACCAATCCAATGAACTTCGAACAGCTGGGCACGGAGGTACAATTCGATTGGAAAGGACAGAGCAGACAGGAATTCACACAGGTAATAATAAAATAATACCCCGCCCCAATATATAGACATTCCGGTGAAAAAGACAGCAGGAAAAACCTCAAATCAACGGTTAAAACCACTATGGCATCGGACAATTAGTTCGCTAAGGAGCCGCAACAGTGGGCGACGGACAAACTACGGGCTCCTGCGACAATAGAAAATCATCGGCGATCGGAAGAACTAAGGACTATGAATTGACGAGTTTAGAACTAAGCATTTCCACAGTGTCGGTGAGACAAACAACAAAGCTTCCGAAACGACGGCATCGCTCGAGACTAGAACTTCGACTATTTGTCAAAAACATTTCGATAGCGAAAACAAGAAAATCATCGCAAGGCAAAAAGGGTTTGAACCAATAAAACCATGGAATCGGCGAAAGTAAAACTTATCCATCGACCCGTTCTCTATTTGTCCTCCGAAACAACGGTGATATAGAAGGATAATGCTCCGATTGTGATAAATAAAATCGCCAACAGTCCAAAAGAAAAACAATTGAGATAAAAGTGCATCGGTGAAAATAAGAACTATCCATCGGGACGTTCATTACTTAACCTCCGCAACGGTGGCTGCGTAGAGAACTACTGCCCCGATTCACACATAAATAGACTTCCGATAGCGATAAAGGAAATCATCTTTAAATTGAAAGGCCATCATTTTCAAATCAAAACTTTAAACTCCATATTCAAAAGCATCCACTGGACGAAAAGGTAACCATTCAACTTCCGAAATGAAGGAAAATAGTCTACCTCAATTCATGCTCAAAAAATCCAAACTTGTAGCAGAATGACAACAGAGTTCAGGAATCCAGAACAAATCCAGGCAAGATAAAATAAAAAAGGAGAGTCCAAAATTTTTAAAAATTTGGGAAAATATTTGTAGCTGCAACAATTAGCGACTACTTGGTGAACACATATTTGTAGACAATTTTCTATTTAAGTAAAAGTCTGTTTTGACAATAAATACCAACATGCTGAATTCTTCTAGATGTCTGGATTTCCCAAATGGCAAATGTTTGTACTTTTAATCATTTATGATAGTCCAATTTCGGGATAATGGGAACCAAGATTTAAAAATCTAGATAACTCTTTTGAGGCCAGGAATATGAATTTCATTTTTTACCTCAATCTTCGGGTAGCTCCCAGCTTGGACACCACAGGATTGTAACATATGGTAAACAGAAATATTCGTTTGTTCCTCATTCCCATGCCATTTTGCATCTTTGTGCTTTTGGATGTTTTGTCCATTTTGAGTCCTCCTGCATGCCTTTCTTTATGAATTTTTTATTCAGGCTCCTCTATCCATAGTGTCCTTTTGTGTGAGAGATGTATTGAATTATCAGCTCACGGACGGAGAAGAACTTTGGCAATTTTGTACTCATATGATTCAGTACTTTGTTTTGATACATATTACTTTCTTAGGAGTTTTTTTTTTACTCTTATTTGCCTTTTTCGCTTTCAATTCTTGGCATGGGATCATTTATATATAATATACTGTTTACTCTGCTTCTTTTCCATGGGTCTTCTGCTGTCACCCCATAAGACATTTTTAAATGTGAGATGGATGGAGCCTTAAAATATTATTCCAAACCTTTTGATCCTGAGTTGTTTTAAAAGGATTAAGTAGGAATTCAATGTGTTCATAGTCATTTAGGAAAACTGCTAAACTAGACGAAATTCTTTTAGATAAATCAATAGTACACAGTCTTATAACCAAGTATTTTAGTTAATCCACAATTTCGATGCTCTCCATGCAACCAAAAGTTTGCTTCTTTTATTGAAATCAATCAAAATCTGACTAAAAACAAACAGAAATAAAATAAATAAAAAATAAACAACCAAATCAGTTTATTTATGTACAAGATAATCAAAAAATAAAATCAAGAAAAATAAAGTTTGAGAACTAAACCACTAACTGGTCATTCCTCTGCCCACCCCTATAAATATGGCAACTTGTAAGTTGAGGGGCTAGGCTTGATTGAAAAGGCCTACCCATTATCTAATCCTACCGTGCTTGGGTCAAAAACTACATCCGAAACTACGTCTACTATTTTACAATCAATCTCATCAGCCCGTGAAAATCGAAGGAGATCGGGCTGGGTGTCTGGTGTACTGCTAGCTTCTTTCACATGGTAGTTTCTCGGATCAAGGTCAATTACATAATTTCCCAACACAGAATTCACTAGTTGATTTTTTGATTGACATGCAAATTAAATTATCAACCAAAGGTTCGCATGATTGGCATACACTGTTTAAGTTATGATTTAAATATTTTGAATTTAGTGAAGTAACAATAAGAGTGTGACATATATGTTAAAATTATATCAACCATATTTTGGTTGTTGTTGTTTTTATTTAGAATTATATCATTCAATTTTTCTTATTTAGGAAAATCTAACGATTTAAATTTTATAATTCTAACTTATCACCAAATTTTCAATTCATCACTTGTCACGTAATCTAGTGAACTTGGTGTCATCAATCTATAATCTATAGGAAATTCAAATGAGGTATTGTCTTCATTAAATACAAATGCATAACTCAATTATAACTTCATCATAATTCAAAAGAAGAAGAAGAAATGCATTCCCTATTGTTTAAGATTTTAATCTTAGTGTGCAACATTGTAATATATAAACTAATTTCCATGCATATCCTTAGTTATATAACATTTTTGCTTGTCAACACCACTAAGTGAATATTTCTTCCAATTCTTCCATTGTAATTGGCCAATCTTCAACAATTCTATACAAGAAAATGCTTGCATCATTAAAATTTTGTATTAATGATGAGTTCAAGGAACAAAATATTACATTTTTGGGTATGATATATCTACATTAATACTTCAATTCTATGATGGACCAAATATCCATGACAGTTTAGCCATTTTACAACGGAAATATTTACAATTACTTTCTACCTAAAAGATTTAAAATAGCTTAGATCAATCGACTACAAAGATATTCATAAGTTGTAAGTTGTATGACAAGATACAATTTTATCCTCCTACATTAGTTATATGACAAGATAATATATTACTATAGAGTATACGAAATGAAAAGGATTGGGTATAGCCCATACAAATGTATCCTCCCATGTTGGGTGTTCCTTTTGCTGGTTTCACCATTTTCATTGTTTCCTTGTGGAAGCCATCAAACCGAAAACACAATGAAATCTCAGTGCAATCTTAACATGTTCATATCAACAAATTTACAGATACCTATATGTAGAATATTATACTAGTGCAAGCTACAAGAAACCTATAAAATCCTGGAAAGGATGGTGTTTCAAACAAAACAAAAAAAACAAGATTTATACATGCGAAGACATCCAGGAATACAGATTAACGTCAATATTTTTGCATATGAAGACATCCAAGAACATAGATTAATGTTCAATAGCATGGAGTGAGGAAATCAATCAATGCAGAAGGATTGCTTTTATGAGTTGCATCAAAATATCACGACTTGCAAAACTAATTCAAAACCAACAAAGTGTAAGATTATTTATAACTTGTCGGAAAATATAACATTCTTACATCAATTAGAAAATCATGCCAATGAATATAGATCATATCATACATGTTGATTCATCAAAGAGTTCATTTTGAATAAAAAAATTGTTGAAGCATCATTATTGCCCTATCCTACTAATTATTGTTTTATGACAACCAAGCTTTCAAATTATTCTAGTTGTAATAGGGAGCTCTAATTTTGAATTGTGAGATATGAGACAAGAACTGAAGAGGGCACACACACATCACTTATAGACCATTGTAAAACTATGCTCCTACCCTAACCCAATCTATACCATGCACATAAATTGATGCTACAAGTGCCATCAAAGCATGTTGTTGAAAGGAAAATAGCCGCCATGCAACTAGGCAAACTCGAACATATGGCACATAATCAGTCATACTTTATAAATTCCCTTTCCTCTGATAACAAGTCAATATTTTACATGTATTCTAAGGATATGTCATTCAATACATATTTTCCTTCCCTATAAGGCTAAGAAATTAATTTATCCTATTTTGTTTAAAGAAGTGAAGTGAAGTGAAGATACTTTTCACCATTAAGACAACCCATGGTGTTTAAATATATCAACAAACAAAATACCAACATACCCATATATATTTAGTTTAAATCTATCGACAAACAAAATACCAACATACCCATATATATTGACGAAGTTGCCAACTACCCTTACTCAAATGGAGGATCGGTTCCTAACTTCCATTTGATGAAATAAACCATGCACAATGTGCATTAATATTATGACAAATTTGGATGCCATAGAATTTTTCAAGTAAATAATGTCACTGATAAACACATATCTACATCTTGAATTAAGTCTGCACTACTGCCAATATATTCCTTTCTGAATAATATTGTGTAATTTCATCTCTCGTTTTTTCCCGCTCTGCTTGAACGACAATTATAAAATAATAATTTATTTGAAAGCATCCTCAATACCCAAAATTTTATATGCTCTCACTTATCCTAAAATTTGTTGAATAAGACGAGTTTAACAATCCAGTTGCCTTGGCTCACCTAGTTGATATGTAGGTTTCTATAAATGCCAAGTACAACAAAAAATAACAAAAGTGCATGACACTAACCAATGATATTGGAACTTACAGTTTCATTGGAAGCAAGCAACCCTTGTCCAAGCTCAAACATTACCCCTTGTTTCAAAGCATAATTTCTTAAGATCCTTCTAAACCCATTTTTGGAATGACCCAATCCACACAAACAAAAGAATTTTTGCATGTAGTAATTCCAAGAACCGCCCAAGCATGACACCATATGAGAATTCATCATTTTTATATAGATATGTAGTTCAAGGAAATTGTTAAATATTTTAGATGTAAATTTTATACTGGAAATGCAAATAAAACTGGTTTGTTTTTGCCATTATCCTTTATTAAGGAAACATGTATAGTATGTTCACAACTTTTTATTCCAAACCATTAAGTTACTATATAAACATATAAACATTACATAAAATAATATATAAAATCTATGACAAAACACTACAACAAAAACTGGATTTAGCGTCAGATTTAGCGCCAGATTTTAGTGTAATTTTTTTTCCAATTTTGGTGAACAATCCAGCACTAAACCTGGCGCTATTGTACAATTCCATAAAACGCTGTCAATTGCACCCTTTTTTCCCGTCCTTTTAAACATCCATTTTTGTCTCCACTTTTGCGCCCAATTTTTTGCATCTTTTGTTACACCCTTATTTGCGCCCAATTTTGCATCTTTTTTTTGCGTCCTTTGTTACATCCTTGTTTGCACCTAGTTTGACGCTTAGTTTTGCATCCAATGTTGTGTCTTATTTTTCTTCTAGTTTTTCATCGAGTCTTGCACCATGTTTTGTATCAAATTATGTGTCCAATTTTGCATCTAGCGTTACATCTAGCTTTGCATCCAATTTTGGGACCAATATTGCGTCTTGTTTTGCATCTAGTTTTGCATCCAATTTTACTTATGATGTTGCATCTCCTTTTGCATCTAATTTGCATCTTGTTTTACATCTTTTTTTGTATCCATGTTTGTGCCTGATGTTTCATCTCATTTTACGTCGTATTTTGCATCTAGGTTTGCACCTAGTGTTGCATCTTGGTTGATGTCTTTTTTTGCATATTTGTTTGAGTCCAATGTTGCACCTAGTGTTGTGACTGGTTTTGCAACCATGTTTGTATCTAATGTTGCATCCAATTTTGTGCCCAATGTTGCATCCCATCTTGCATTCAATATTACGTCTAGTTTTACATCCAATGTTTCATCCCATATTGCATCCAATATTGTGTCTCATTTTAAGTTTTTGTTTGTGCCAAGTGTTTCCTCCAGTTTTGCACCTAGTGTTACGCTTGGTTTTATGTCCATCAATACACCATATTTTGTGCCCAATTTAATGTCCAAATTTACGTCTAGTTAGGAGTCCACTTTGGCATCTACTGATGTGTCTAGTTTTGGGCCTAGTATTGCATCTAGTTTTGAGTCATTAATTGTGTCTAGTGTTGAGTTTCTTTTTGCAACCAATTTTGTGATTAGTGTAACATCCATTTTTGTGTCCACATTTGCATCTGGCATAAGGTCTGCTTTTGCATTTACTTTTGTGTTTTGTGTGACGTCTACTTTTACATCCTCTTTTGCATTTAGTGTTGCATCTAATATTGCATCAATCTTGCACTACTACATTTTTTACCTTTAGAAATCCATTGCAATATCATTAGGGCATGGAGGAATCAAACCAACGACCTCCTGCTTATAAGGCAGGCACTCTTCCATTGAGATAGAACCCTTTAAGAATCAGAAAGATGAGCAATATTAACACAATAAATTTCATCATTGTCCCTGAAATATTGTTTCACCTTTATTGTTTTGTGTATAATTTGTCATGTGTTTTTCCTATCATGCCTATTGACATACATTTAAATATTATTATGTTTTCTCATCTAGAACCAACATATTTGAAATAGAAGGATTCTAAATACTTGCATATGGAAACTATTAGTTTCCATTCTGATAGATTGCACATCCACCTTGGTTTTCCTACAACAATGCCTACAGATGTAATACTATGTTACCAAAAATGAGAAATGAGAAATGCAAAAAGAAAAGGGAATGGTACATGAAATGGGTTTTGGAGGTTTCACATAGAAGAAACAAGGAGAGAGAGAAAACAACACTAATGGTGAAGAAGAGCACGGAGATCACAAAGCCTGGATACAGTAAAAATGCAGTCTAGGTTGTCAATGGGTCTTGATTTGTGGGTCAAGTATGTTTACTTGGTAAAACTTGTTGTAAACAAGAGCTTGGCTAGTTTGAACTTTGTATGCCAAGAGGTATTTAATACAACCAAAAAAATCTAGCAAGTCCTCTTCAATAAGGCCTAAATATTCGATAATTAGGGTTAGTTTTCCAACCAAAAAAAAAGAAGAAATTATAGAATTTCCACTGCTTTACACAAAGAAATATGGAAACTGAGGACCACTTCACAAACTACAATGGGTGATCAATGATCGACAGAGTAGAACTGAGACCTAAATCGTGTATACAACAAATACAAATGAATTAAAATGGAACTGGGAAGAGGCTAACCAAATGCCAAGATAACATAGAAAAAATGAAAATTTATCATGAAATTACACAAAAAATATGGTCATCCATACCTTCAATTGCAATTTGTGTTGTGGGTATGGAATAGAGTCAGGATTGAAGTGAAATTCAATTTCCTGAAGAATTGAATTTCCGGTGCTTGAAAAGGTGGAGAAGATGACAAACTGGTTAAAAGGGATTGAACTCCACACTTTCACAGCCACAACAATAATATCCATCACTCTCAATAAACTCTTTTATTCCAGGTTCTCGTGGCCGATAGAGAGGGTTCCCCCAAAGGGACCATATCATATGCAAACGATAGTAGTGCAGTTAGGACATGGTGTAAAAAGAAACCATTACCAGCATGGGTGTTCTTCTAGAGGTGTATCTCTTTTTTCTAGTCCATCGGTTTAAATCCAAACTACATCAACGTAAATCTGAAATAATTTCAGGGATAGGGGGCAGCCCTAGTTAACCCAACTAGTGCTCCCGATGAAGTGAGAAAACCTCCAATATGTGGGAAGTTGTCATATAACTGCCATAGAGCCTCATAATAGAAACACTGACGTTTCATTCAACAATGATATTGTGAATTTCTCATGATTCATTTCCTAGTTTAAGTTTCTTTAAAGTTTTCATGCTTTGTCTGATTATCCATTTCACCTATTTGAAGGTATGCAATGTATTGACAATTGAGGATTGCTTTATTGCTCTTGTATATCTGGCATTTAGTTTTCCAATCTATTATTGTCTAGTGTTCCTGAATCGCAAATTATGAAACTAATTTTCATATTGTTGCATTGCAGGCTTTATTCTACTTTGCTCTTCGTTGTGCATGAGAAATAATGATTGTTGATGATGGATCAAGGAACTTACTGAGGGCTGTAAATAGCAGGCTAAGTGCACTGGCTTTTCATATTAGAGAGTATTATTATTGGATTGATACGATAAATCTCAATTAAATTTATAGATGCAAGACAAAAGAATATACCCCTGATGCTGTCAACAAGTTCAATATTTACCCAGAGCAAATTCCATCATGGCTTGTTAATTTGATGCCTGATCAAGGAGGATTCCTAATTGGGAACCTTCAACCTGCTCACATGGATTTCAGGTTTTTCTCCTTGGGGAATCTTTGGGCTATAGTAACATCTCTAACTACTCCAGAACAGGCTGAGGCTATATTGAACCTAATTGAGAGCAAATGGGATGATCTTGTGGGAAGCATGACTATGAAAATATGCTTTCCTGCATTGGAATATGAAGAGTGGCGAATTATCACTAGCAATGATCCAAAGAATACGTACTACTCTCTCCTTTTGCTTATATTGATTGTTAATATGCATGGTTTTGTACATCGGGATTTAGAAGGGAAGCATACAGAAATTTAATGTTCAGGGTTGTGTTTGCTATCCGTGTTCACTTTTAATATTGAAATCATATATGAGTGCTGAAGGACAGGATGGGATTTTGCAGTTGCATTCTGTGTGTTGTATGTTGTCATGTACCTACTGTAAGATGCTGAAAAAGTATTATGTTCACCTGTCTCAATGTTTCCATCTGCTTCATTTTTCCTCAGTATTGTGTAGCATATCTTCTTTAGCTATATGAAATTTTGATAGTATTCTTGGTAATTCTCTATATATAATGTTGTGTATTTGAAAGCTGAAGAATAATCTATGTTTGATTGGAAGCTATGGTATGGAACCCCATGCTTTGATTGTAAATGATTTATATTATCATCTTCAAGGGGAGTTAGAAGGTCAAAAAATTCCTCCGCTTTCTTTTCAGAGAGTTTCAGAGCACCTCATAAAGTTGGAGATAGATTCAATTTTGCAGACTGTTAAAAATTTCCGTTTAAAAGAGATTCATCCATTATGTGAAGATAAGTATATTTATGATACCAAATCCCTTAAAACAGAATTGGGTATAGATTGGTGGCCTCACTCAGATGACAAAGGACTCACAGCTGCAGTAGAAAAGACACTAGAAATCTTGAGCCGTGCAAATAGGGCCTCTTGTCTTGCAGATTTTCAGTTGAATGCATTAAAAGCATGGATGACTGTGTTAGTTTTGTCAATGTTTGACAAAAAAGTTGTAATTTCATTCATGCTTGAGAGCTATCATACTTATCCAAAACAATGTCTGTGCTTGTTATGTTTCTAGACCATAAGAATACTTACTTTCCTTGTTTATGTTTTATAGCCTTTTTGGATCAATTTGTTTTGGTGCTTATATTTTTGTTTGCAGTACCTCATATCGTTTCTTGTTGAACAGGGGACAGAGTTAGGTTCAATAACCCTAAATGTAGCCCTCTCAGAAGAATCTATAGGGTTGTGTGTTGAAGATCTTTGCAATTATCTATTGACATCAATGCAATTGTTAGGCCCTCTTGGTGATCCAACAAATTACATGCTAAATTTTCTCATAACACAGGCCCAACTTTTGATCTTTTTTGTGAGATAGATGTGTAGTCGTATAATGTCAACAACAAAGAGAATGCATGCTTGGCCACTCTATGCAAAAGTGATCCAAATAGTGATCACAAGCCTAAAATTATAGATGGATATAAAACCATTTATTCCAGACAGACTTGAAACAATGCCTAAATGTCTCCTGGCAATGCTTCTGACATCATTAGACTTTATTCATTCTCAAAATAAAGAGTACCAGGAAAGCAGAGAATCAAAGATAGATATGCAGAATGTGGTAGATGTCTTTTCTGATGTTTCTCTTATGAGTTTGGGATTTCTACCTGTTCTTTGCAGTTGTGTTGAAAACAACAAATTTGCAAACCTATCTTTAGTTGTAATTGATACACTCTTAAAAGTTTTCTTGGCACCTAATACTTGGTTGCCTGTTTTGCAAAAGTGTTTTCCTATGCAGTGTGTAATTGGTCGGATTTGACATGATAGTTGGAGAGATTCAGCTGCTGTAATCCTGAATTTCTGTTTACCTTTAGCATGTGTGAGAGGAGGTGCTGAGATGCTGCAGTACGCTGGTTTTTTTTCATGCTTGTCAACATTTAGTCACTTCCTACGAGATGAAATTTCATTAGGCTTGGGAAACAAAGAGGGTCCATTTTCTGTGTGGCATAATGGTAGGCTGTGTGATGGGTTATGGGGTTTAGGGCTAGCTGTTGTAACATCAATGGTGAACTCTCTTGGAGAAAATGATGCCGGTGCTTTAGTTCTAGAAAATGCATTGACCTACTTTTATTCTGAAAAAGATTATATCTTGTGTGCACTGTATTCCCCCAAACTTCCAACCAATGCACTTGGTAGGAAGAGAACTAAACATCAAAGGCCCCAAACTTCTCTCGTCGCATTACAAGAAACAGAACATGCCATTACTCTTATGTTCCATCTTGCAAAGAATCGAGTGACATGGCTAAATGTTATGCAAGGTGTAGATTCATAACTCCGGGAAATTTGTATACATCTACTAGCCTTTATTGCTAGAGAAGGTCTCATATGTACTCGAGATAATGCTAGGGAAAGTATGCTTTTGCGATGCCCTCCCCTTCAAAAGGAAGAGATAGCTGCACATGAAAATCCTTCAATAATAAACAACAAAAATGGATGGTTTGTTGTTTCAGCGTGTGTGTGAGTGAGAGAGAGAGTGAGAGAAAGAACGAATGGGGCGATGGTGTGTTAGGGGGAGCAAGGAGGGGGGTTAAAGGTAGGGAGAGGAGGGGGGGTGTTAGAGGTAGGGAGAGGAGGATGGGGGTTAGTAAGAGTTAGGGGGAAGAGGGGGGTGGCTGGGGACATAAAATAATAAAATTGTTGTTATAATTGGAAATGCAGTCAAATCTAAAGTTATATGCTTACATAACGCGCACATGTTATAGTCTTACAAAATGTGCACATGTTTTATAGTAATATAACGCATGCACATCTATCATTAGCGCGAATACATATTTGAATTTAAACAAAACGTGAGTGCATTTATTGCCACTATGGCCGAACCTCCACCCATGCTAGTATGGAATTCTTATGCCTATGTGTTTGCTTCATACTTTGCTTCGAATTTATCATGTATATGCCTTGGAGTATGATAAACTATGGCTAATTGAGCATTATATCCAAATATGCTCATGTTTATCCATTGGTTATAGTATGCTACATATCTCCATTTTTTATGAAATTTTAGAAACAGATATGGTTTTTTTGGCAGATTCCAAATATGTAATTTTTAACAAGAATATATACATTTTTTATATTTTTTTCTTATTTATCTTTGTGTCATCACTCCTCAACTCAAAAAACACACTATTAATTTTTCGTCTACAACTCTTTTGTTTCTTAACCATTTTGAAAAAAAATTGCATGGTGCACTAAAGAACAACATCCTCTACATGCCATAAAAAACCCATTTCCAAATAATTGCATTAAGAGATTCAAACACTGCACCCACAATTGACATACAGTTTTCGAGTTTTGATCACTTAGATAATTAAAAAAAAAGATTTAAGAATATTATTTTTGTTATTGGAAAAATGGTCGTGCACTAGTACTATTTGTTCTCTATATGTCTACCAATTTTCATAAGTTTATTCCATTATTTAGTCACTCAAAGGATGCACCCACAAAAACATATACCTTATAATTTGTCCCGAAAATAAAAAGTTCTCTTTAAAAAAGATCTAACTTTAGATAGTTAAGAAAATTTTCAACAAAAAAAAAATATATATATTTGGAAACGTCATTCAATTTCCTACATTTCATCTTTTTTACTCATCACAAGATTCATTGTGTAAGAGTCTCAAAATATCCATGTAAGTTAATGGATTCCTGTTTTTTCAGTTTTCTATTGCATTTAATGTGTCAAAAGAGACCCTCATTAGCTTGCACACACCATTAAATGTTGTATATTAATTATCGGCTGTGATTCAATGAGACACTGACATCATTGAATCCCAAATTTCAATTGGAATTTCATTGGAGGATAACGAGTGAACATATGAAGTTTCCAAGATATTCATATGCTCAATTGATTGGAAGAAATATTCGTCATAATAAGTTAAATAATAAGTGTCTCCATAACTAAATACCTCTATGACTACTCTGGAAAACCTATTGATGTGGAGGAGCTTTCTTTCCAAATTCACTTGGCTAGATTCAAGGCCATGTTATTGGAGCATTTGGTTTCTTGTAGCATCATGATAGATGGTTTTTCAATGTATATTTTCTTTTTGAATACTCTTGTTCTTTTAGGACCACTCGTTCCTCTTACATTCCATAATATTAACTTCAATGAGAATGGGGAGCGTTGATGAAGAAAACCTCCATAAGTTGTAGGTATTTTCGAGAGACTATGCTCTTAGCGCCAATTTCTTTAATTCATTGCTTGTTTCTTTTGTATCCCCTACTTTTAATCCTCTTTAGTTCCTTTTCTATTTCTTTGAGATTCCTTCTGTGGACACCCAATTGAGGGGTTGTTCTGGATTTGAGCAATGCCTCTTTCAATAGTTGAGGTTGTTTGGGAGAGATGGATTTGTGGCTCTAGTTGTTACAAGATTCCCTACATTCCTTCCACATCCAACTATCCTTATTCCATATCTTCCCTGTATTCTTCCATGATGTTAGCCTCCACTTCGTTTCCTTGAGATTTAGATGCATGGGTTTGTTGATCCAAGTTTTCATAATTTTCAATTCTCTTCTTGCATCCCTCTAGTTCGTCTTGATTTGGTGCCACTTCGAAATGTGAATCCTTTATTAGAAAAAAAAAGGGTTGATGAATTTCATAGTTTCCTTACTACTGGTAAGGCTCAGTAGACACAGCGAGAGAAGCAAACTATTTTGCTAAAACCGTCACAACTCAAGACAGGTTAGTTTGCGAGAAAAATAAGTATAATGAGAGACAGGTTAGGTTGCTAGTCTACTTATTTTGCTCAAATATAGCATTAACTATTTGCCCTAGTTTGGCGTAGAGTAGTTAATGAGGCATAATCGAAGTGGCTATGAAGTTGGCCTTAACTTACATGTCCGAAGGGCTTGTAATTTGGGCATGCATGAAAAGGCATCCACATATACGTTCAAAGTAACATTGTCCAAAGCAGTTGTAGATTAAAGTCAAATAAGCTCTCTCAAATGTGTAATCAGAGCAAACAGATTTCTACTAGTAAAGTCCAATTGAGGTTTACGAACCGAGGCAAGAAAATATTTTATTATACTTATGGATTATAATTGTGTTGTAAAATTTTAATTATTATTAAAATAAAAATAATTAAAAAACAATTTTATTTCATTTTTTTAATAAATATTAAATAATTATTATATTTTATTTTTATTAGTAAATTCTATTAAAATTTATAGAAAAGTTCAAAATGTTAAATTAATTATAAGCTAAATTAAAAATATATATAGATATTTTCAAATTATATATTGTATAATTAAGAGCATTAGTGTTGGCTTTAGTGAAGTATAAAAGTTATAAGCCTCAACTTCCAAACAAGAACTTATTTTTATAATCATATCTTTAATTAGACATTGGAACAATTTGTATAACCATACTGGGTCTTATAGGTGTATAGGTAGAAAGAATTGTTATCTAATCAATACATAAATTAATACTTTTTAGTCTTGCACACAACTCGGTCCTATAAGTGTATTGGTAAAAAGAATTGTTATCTACTAAATACATAAAATAATACTTTTTAGACCAATAAAATCCAACAATTTCGAATTTTAAAATAACTCTCTTTAATATCTCAGTGTAAATGTATGTTTACTACTTCATTTCATTGGATGATAAACATATGATATACTTCTAGTACTATTCTAAAAAAAAACACATTGAAATCTTGAAAATTTCATCCATCGGCATCGATTTGGAAGTGTCCTGTAGTATGCAGCTCGAAAGGAAAATTTACTTTGAACACTTGAAAATGTATTAAGCAAACCATGAGATGTTCTAATGGATATATTAAACAAACAATGAGATGTTCGAATGGTTGTGAGACTATTCCTATATGTTATTGTTAAAGTTTAACAAACATAGATGAAGGACAAATGGAGGAAGCAACAACATATACAGGAATACATAACAACAAAACTATGGAACAATATCATGGGTAGGAATATACTATGGGTCACTAATCAGAAAAAGGTGACCAAATCAACTACTTAACTAACCAACTAATTAATGCAATATTGATCAATGAGATTACATTTCTTAACACACCCTATTAATCTCAACTGGGACAATATTATCAGCATTGCCAATCCCTAAGTGTTGTCTATGAAACTCAAATGTATGTATTCCAAATGGTTTGGTGAACATGTCAGCCAATTCCTCCTTAGACCACAAAAGAGTGATGTGATATCTCCATTATTGAGAAACTAATGAATGAAATGATAGTGAGTGTCCGTATGTTTTCTCTTTTTATGAATGACATTATGATTAGACAATGTTATTGCAAAACTATTGTCACAAAAAATAGGAGTTGGATCCTTTTATGTATGTCCCATATCCTTTAAAGGTCTTCTTAACCTAACTGTATGGCAAGTTGTCGTGGTGACTACTACATATTCTGCTTCTACATATTACATGATGACAATAGGTTGTTTTTGAGATGCCGAGGATATCAGATTTGTACCCAAATGAAAAGCATAACCAAATGTGTTTTTCCTATCATCAAGTCTTCTTGCAAATCAATGTCATTGTACCCTATGAGAGTATTGTCTGGTGAATGTGTGTACCAAAGGCCATATATAAGTGTGCGTACAACATATCTTAGAATACTTTTTCCAACTTTATTAATCTAGAAATAAGACTAATAACACACATCAAATCATGTCTAGTTGCATTCAAAAGCATTAAACTCCCTACCATTCTTTTATAGAGTGTAGAAGTTACTGTAGGTCCACCATCATTCTTTGTTAAATTGGTACTTAGAGCAATGTGGGTTTCTATTGGTTTACATTTATCCATTCTATCTCTATAAAATATCAGTAGTTGATCCATATTTATGCTGGAACGCAACAGAATACACAAATAACCATAGAAACAAATATGCAATGGAAATAACACTTCATTTCATTAATCAAAGAGCTAAAACTTGTTTACATACAGAATGTAAATAAACTAACTAGAGTGCTGGTAGCTCATCTCTGAGAAGAGATGTGGCGGCTACATGCCTCTGAACTCTGTGTTACAATGAGGCTCGAAGGCCTATATATTATTGAGAAACAATGGAAACCCTACACATCCAAAAACCTAACCCTAGGAGGTGAAACATAAGAATGTGGGCCCCTTTGGGTAACTTGGTACATCAATTTCCTAGGGTCGTAACTTTGGCATACTGCCTCCATTTGGCGTGCATGATACATCGTTAGAAAGATCTATTCAAGGAATACATCCATAATTGGAGAATATTAGGTGCCTTCTGCACTCATATTTTCTTGACATTCGATGCCGAAAAAAAGTCATTTAGGGCCTCAAAACGGCTCCGGAAGTTTAGGACCCGAAAACTACAAAAAATAGTAAATTTTGCTACAATTAAGGAAACTAGAAAACTGAAAGAAACAATGGCGGGGGTCCAAGTGGAATAGGTGGGTGGACACCAATATCCTCCTGGATCATTCCTTCCCCCTTAGGAAGCAATGGTCCCCATTGCGTTGAGTTCCTCCATGAGATGAGGAAACTTCTGCTGAACTTGGTCTTCGGTGAGCCACTTTCCTTGGTGAAGCAGTTGGCCTGCTTTGACAACTCGATATAGCTGGATCTTCTACTGGCGGGTGTTCTTGATCTGTGTGTCCATAATCCAATCAGTTGTGGATTGTTCCATGCAATCGGGGTTTAACTTTGTTGGTGTGAGTTGTTCTGTCACGTCTGATGTGTCCAGTAGAGGTGGAAAGTAGGGTCGAAGGAGGTCCACATTGAACACTGGGTGCAGACCAAGGAATGGTGGAATACTGAGCTCAAAGGAATTGCCCCCGATAGCCTTGGTGATGGTGTATGGCCCATATCGGAGAGGGTGAAGCTTGCGGTGGGGTCCAACGAGGTGCTCCTTCTGCAAATGTAGCCACACTTTGTCGCCCACCTAGAACCTGTGTTGCACCCGATGCTGATTATGCCGCTGCTTGTACTTAGCATTGAATCTGTTCAATATGTCATGAACCTGTTGGCAAATGTGTTGAATGCACTCAATGAATTTGTTCGCCTTGGAAACTTCAGACTGGACATGAGCTGAATCGGCCTGAGTAGCTGCAAATGGCATGGATATGTCAATGGGACATCGTGGCTGGAATCCAAAGCCCACCTGAGAGGGGTTGTGGTCGGTTGAGTTGTGGAGGGCTCAATTATAACTATGTTGTACATAGGGGAGGCTCTCATCCCATGTGCATGGATGCTTTGAGTTCTACATGCTCAAAATGTGTACAATCATCCTATTGATGACCTCTGTCTAGCCATCAGTCTGGGGATGGAAAGCTGTGGAATTTGTGAGCTTGGTGTCTAGCATTGACCATAGGCTAGACCAAAATGTACTAAGGAACGTGGTGTCCCGATCTGAGATTATAGACTGTGGGATCCCAAAGTGTACCCACACTCGTTCAAAGAAGAGTTTAGCAGTGGCTTCTGCTATGATATTCTTCTTGTAGGCTGCCATTATGGCCATCTTTGAGAATCTGTCGATGACCACGAACACACAGTCGTTTTCGTGCTTAGTAGAAGGAAGGCCCAACATGTAATCCATGGAGATGGATTCCCAAGGTTGACTAGGGGTAGGAAACAGATTATACAAGCCTTGTTTCTTGATGGATGGCTTGGAAATGGCACAGGCAGTGCAGGATCAGATGTACTTCCCGACGTCCTGTTGAAGGTTCGACCAATAGAAATACTTCTGCAGTACTACCACTATTTTCTCGACCCTGAAATTCCCAACGAACCGACTGTAGTGCACTTCCCAAATCATCTTGGCACGCTCACTTGAAGGAACACAAAGGTGTCCCATGTGACATAGTAGTGCATCCTGGAGGTGAAAATTTGGAACTTGGTTTCCCTCCAAGAGCGTCCTGTATGTGTGGCTGAATTCTGGATCGCTCTTGTAGAGAAGCAGCCAATCAGAGGTCTCGTGCCCACAAGAGTTGATCGTGGTGGTTATCACCATGATCGGTGGTTGGCTGAGGTCGTCTGCAACATTATTAGTGCTTCCCTTCTTGTACTTGATGTTCAAATGAAGCTGTTGTAGATATGTGTGCCACTTCTGATGGCGATCATTCTGTAACTTCCCTTGTGTCTGTATGAACTGCAGGGGTCGGTGGTCTGTGTGGATGATCGTTTCCTTCCCCAAAATGTAATGCTTCCATTGTCGGCAAGCCTGTAAAATGGAATACATCTCTTTGTCATAAGTGGGATATTTGCGGACTGTGTCGGATAGTGTCTCACTATGATATGCCACTGGATGGCCTTGTTGAGTAAGGAATTCCCCAATAGCATAGTCAAAGGCATCTGTCTCGATCTCAAATGGTTGCTGCAAGTCTGGTATTGTGAGCACTGGGGCACAGCAGAGGCAATGTTTCAATTCTGCAAATGCCTTCTGTTGAGTTTCTGACCAGAAGAACTTTGCTTTTGCTCCTCCCTTGGTGACTTGACTCAAGGGCCAAGTGATATGAGAGAATCCCAACATGAACTTGCGGTAGAAATTAGCAAGACCCAGAAAGCTGCGAAGCTCTTTTAGAGTAGTTGGGACTGGCCAATCCCAAATGACTTGGATCTTGGTTGGATCCACATGTACCCCATACTCATCAATAATGTATCCCAGATGCTAAACCTGGGTCATGCCAAAAGTGCACTTATCCAAATTGGCACACAACTTGTGCTTCCACAGTGTTTGGAGGACCTGTCGGATGTGGTGGAGGTTCTCTTCCCAAGTCTGGCTAAATATCAGGATGTCATCCATGTACACTACAACGAATGAGTTGGTGAATAGCCACAAGATGTATTCCATCGGTCTTATGAAGGTTGCAGTAGCATTCGTTAGCCTAAAAGGCATGACCAACCATTCGAAAAGGCCCTCCTTGGCTTTGAAGGAAGTCTTCCACACATCGGTCGGTTTGATCGGTACCTGGTGATACCCGAACTTTATGTTGGTCTTGCTAAAATATTTTTCCCCTTTAAGCTGGTCTAGGAGTTCATCAATCTATGGGATCGGGTACCTATTTTGGACACTGATCTTGTTCAATGCCCGATAGTCAATACAGACTCTCTAAGTCCCATCCTTCTTCTGTACCAACACGATCGGGCTCCCACAGGGCAATGAACTTGGCTGGATGTGACCCTTCTACAGCAGCTCCTGAATTTGCCTCTTGATTTCATTGGCAATTCCATCGTCTAACTTTCACCAATCATCGATGGGTTCAACACTTAGACAAATTTTTACAAATTTTTCCTTCCTTCGTCTTTTCTCTCGTGACGCTCCGTCGGATATTCCATCTACTATTTTTCACTGACACTGCGGCGACTCCATCAACTACTTTGCATCGTCGTTTCGGCGGTCTTTCGTTGATGACTTCCGATGGAAGTTTCCTTTCCTTTAGCCATCCATCGGTGGACCGTATCAAAGGGCCTTCTACTTAGGTGATCCGATGCATCGGTGGGACTTCAGACTAAGTCCTTCGATGATCCGATGATCCCAATACTTAGAGAAATTTTCCAAATTCTCTGGTCGTGCACAGACTTCTTCTGTTTTCTACTGGGTAGAAGGAAACCTACCTCTATTAGCTAACCTTTCATGGCCCATTCAGGCCCATGCTGCAACCATAAGCTCTGATACCATACTGTAACGTCCCCGAACCTCCGACCGGTGAAGAGGATGCTACTATACATCACTCATTCGGGAAAATATCCCCATGAACATGAATAGGCATATAATGCTGAAATAAAAAGCTTATAACATAAAACATGCTAAGATGCATAACCCTCCATATACATAGCGGAAGCAAACATACATTCATCCAAGCATCAACATGTTCATCATGATTCCTTAGACAATAGACAGTAAATGTAAATGCAGATACGAAATAGTCAAGAGTACTTATCTTAAAAAGAATTCGTCCCGCAACCAGCTACATTGCTGCAACATTCCACCCAACCATAGGTTAGCATGCTCATCAATCTCTCAGCAACATTGCCACCCCTGAGTTGGGCATGATTCCTCAAGGAATAAGGGTCAAAGCAAGTTTACACATAGCCAAGGTACACAAATCAACCAAGCCCACACAATAGGGTTTATTAGGCCATCAAGGAGCTAGGAAAGGCTAAATGCTAAGCTGGTGGCCTCAATGGAGAGCTAAGGACGCCTACACTAGAGCTAACCCTAACCTCTAAGGCATCCACACACCCAACACCAGGAATCAGTCCTTTCTCTGCTTCACAGTCCCTCAGGCCTTGACTTCCCTTTCCAATACTATTGAAGGGTTGTGGAGAAGAAAGCCAGCAGTCTAACTCTGTTTGAGTGGCTCCAAACACCAATTTTCTCAAGCATACCCAGCCTCTAATACTACTCTCAACAGTCCAAAGACCAACCACTGCATACCGCAGTAAAACAAATAGTTCACAGCTCTATGAATAAGATGAAGACAACAGGTTGACAACCCCAAACGAAAAGGTGAACACACCTCAAGTCAACAAGGCGACTCAGAGTTGTTCTTGGCCCTAGTGTGGCCAAAACAACTCAGTAGCACCCCAAAACCATGGGAAGACAATAGCCCCAATCTCACAATGAAATGATGACAACATTACACAGTCCACAAATGGGAAAGAAGCCAAACTCCTAGCATGGACAGGGGAAAACATAAACGCATACCACAGTCGATAACATACACGACCACACTCGGTAAGGATACATACACTTACCACTGAAATCGGTATGGGATGCACAGACACACACAACCCCTAGCGTGAATGGTCACTACACAGGGAAATTCGTGGAAACAGTAAACCCTTTTCCCAGCTCCCTGCGTGAAAGGGAGAAACTTTCACAGATTGAAATCGGCAAAAGTTCCGGAGCAGACCCTATGACTCCTGCGTGACATGAACAAGCGATGGGAAATCCCCCAAAATTTGCGCACGTGAGGAAATAGAACCTCTCTGTGTGAGGATGTCCAAAATGATTCGTGGTGGGAGGAAAACCCGCACCCCCCTGCATGAGAGTGAGCAAGACTCCCAAAACCTCCAAAGAAGTGGGATTGTGGAAGAGTGGAGTGAGTGTTTCCTTTGCCCCATGTGACGTGAAGAGGAGAGTCTGCTAGTGGAGTGGGCACGTGGGTAAGGACCGACAGTCCTGCCACACCCACCACTACTCAGCAATAACTACTCCTAGATAATAGACAAGAGAAGTTTAAATGGGTGGCTGACACATGGAAAACTCCCAATGACCCCCATGGGTTGGACAACCCCCACTTAACCTTAGGAATCATGCCCTTTTCATTCAACATTGCACCATCGTAGCTGGATGTAGGTTTATTTTAATTGATGTGCATATTTACATGATGCCCAAAACAATAATGTGTTGGATAGCACGATATACCATCGGCAACGATCCCTATTGCCAAAACATACACAACCAAATCAATGGTGGGGCTTTTGCCTTTATCTCCACACCACGATTAATTACAATATATACATCATGTATCTTTTAATGTAACTGGGGTCAAAACCGGGGACATCATAGATCCATTCCTCTCCTCTTAGTACAAGCTTACTGCCTTCAGGAGGTCCTTAGATAAGTCCATATAGACATAGATGTGGGAATAATCCATATACCTCTTATTCTTTTTTTGCTTGGATACCTTCAGGAATTACCCTAATGAGTTAACAATGTCTCTCAATATCTCTATATCCCAGTACTCACGTGGGAGGCCAACCAATCGGATCCACACCAGGGCGACTATCTGATCCTAAGTTTCTATTTTGAATTGTTCTTTCCAAGCTCTCAGGTAGAGCCCTACCGAGAAAAAGATGTAAGGCCCACCCTACAGGAATCTATCCCTGTCTTCCTAGTTGAAAATGATTATGGTAAAATCTCCTTTGCCCCAGTTGGAGATCATAGTGGCCCTTAGGTTTCTAGGTTCCCTATATCCACCGTACCAATTATCTCTCTCTTAGTGAAACCCCCAAAAAATTCCTGACGAGGGCCTTTTCCTTTCACATCTTAATTTTCTCTCGAATCGTTTCTGATCGAATATGGATCCCTGGGATATTCTGGGACTTCGAGAGATAACCTCCCTAACCTGATCTCCTCCCCAATCCAGGACCATTGATGCTACCATGGCTGCTCGGGGGGAGTTCCAGCCCCCAACCCAAGAAGAACGCACACGTATGATCCCATTTCGTCAAAATCCCTCAATCCATTCAACCAAACCCATGCTAAGGTATCCCCGTATTCGTCATTTTTAGTAATAAAATACTATAACAATTATTATTTAGTTTTGAGTTGAATTCCTTAGGTCTTCCTATCACTGAACTGTTATACTGGAATGATTTAGAATTTATGAATCTGCATCTAATGGATCGGATCCTCCGTGTTTACATGGTATCATATGTTACTGTTGTGTATTTCCTTTTGAATTTGATTTTGCAATTCTTTCTGAATTCTTCATTATAATTTAAGGCATTGAATAAACTTTAATGCTTGTTTACAGTTAGATCTGAGTTATTCAATTATGGTGGTTGAGACTGTTTTTGCACAGAGAAAACCCATTTTTTTAACTGTACAAATCCTGTAAGTAATTTAGCACAGTCAGTTAAATGTTCTGAAATCATGATCAGTCGGTGGAAGTAAGGGTTGGTTGCAAACACTGGGATAAATTTTGAGATCCATTTAATTTATGGCGAGTTAAACCCCAAATCAACCACAAACTCGTTGAATATGCAAAGTTAAACATTGATCCACAAAACTAGAAGTTTAGCGGTCCAGATATAACCCGCAACAAGATCGACAGTTCACAGAAGTGTGGAAGTAGGAAGACAGATATATGGAAGTGCCGAAGAGTTGAAAGGTAACCTGACTTCGATAATCCGTAGGGTTAGATGTTGATTTCCAAGTTTAGAATATCAACGGTCCAGATCTAATCCGCAAAGAAGATCAACGGATAATCTTAGACGAGAAGTTTCATTGGAAATCCATACAAGAATTCATATCAACGGTCAAGGTTTTTTTTCGCAAGGATCAACGATGCGGAAAGCAGAAAAGTCCAAGTGATTTTTTTAATGAAGTTTTTGACTTCTGCGTTCTGCAGCCGAAGCTAGAAAGAAGAATTTTTAAGTGATCATTTAATTAAGTTTTCGACTTTCGAGTTCCGCGGCAGAAGGAAGGAAGTGAAAGCCGAAAATAAGAAATTTTAAGTGATCGTTTGATGAAGTTTTCAAATTTCAACTTCCGCAGAAAGTTTAAGTGATCATTTTATAAAGTTTCTGATTTCCAAGGTCCGTAGTGGAAGACGAAAATATGAATCCAAAAAGAAGAAAGTTTAAGTGATCTTTTGATGAATTTTCCAACTTCCGAGTTCCACAGCAGAAGCCAAAAAGTAGAAAGTTCAAGTGATCGTTTTATTAATTTTTCGACTTTTGAGTTCCGCAGTGGAAGGAGGAAAGCGGAAGCAGGAAAGAAGAATGTTCAAGTGATAATTTTTTTAAGTTACTGACTTCTAAGTTCCGCAATGAAAGGCAGAAAGAAGAAAGTGCAAGTGATCATTTCATGAAGTTTCTGACTTGCGAGGTCCATGGCGAGAGGCGAAAAGTGGAAGAAGGAAGTACGAAAAGCAGAAGACGAAAATCCAAAGGATCAAGTGATCATTCCATGGAGTTTATGACTTCCAAGGTCTACAACGAGAGGCAAAAAGTGGAAGAAACAAGAGTGGAAAGTGGAAGACGGAAAGTAGAAAGTCCAAAATATTGTTTCATGAATTTCCTAACTTTCGAGGTCCACAACGGAAGGAGGAAAGCAGAAGGGAGAATGTGAAAAACTCAGTTGAGGGAGAAAATGTCTATTATGGTTGCAGAATGGACCTATCAGTGGCGGAACGATTATTACAGGTGTTTTTACGCTTGAGGATGATTTATAAAGCGACGAATTTGACCATTTAATATGGTCATAGTGTTTTTTATTCGTTTTATGTCCTAATAGCTGGGTATTTGATTAATGTGTCTAAAAATATATGGTTATATAAATTTGTTTGTTATATTTGATTTTTGTGGTATGTTACACTCTTAAATCTTCTTTTTCGTTTTCTGCTTTCCATTGTGCAGATTGCGGATCGCAAAAGTCTTAATATTATTAAGCCTTCGCATGTCGTCTGACCTAAGGGTTTTTTCCTAACTTCTCAGTGAATCCTTGGCACGAATAAGGAAGGATCACAAACCTTAAAAGACTCATGGTTGTAAGCCGTGTGAGTTACTTAAAAAAGCTCATACTTAGGTGCTTTTGGGGGGGCTGTATAGTGGCCAATTATTAAGAAATTCCACAACCAAAATCTCCTTCACAGTTTCTCCCCCTTATGTACTTAGAGTATTACACAAGGTTTTACTAAATAGGAAGGGCCAAAACTGAGAGAGCATGTTGGCTTCCCTACCAAGGGTCCCTTAGGCTTGATTTAACACGTTGGCTTCCCCACCAAGGGTCCCTTAGGCTGGATTTAACAACAAGTAAAAAAATCATCCTAGTAAAACTTTAAAGGAACGGTGCTATAGCGTTTGAGCCACCCAAAAAACACCAAATACAAGTTACATTCATCCAGACACAGTAGGATTATCTCTTCCAGGGACTACGTCAACCTATGAGGTCTAAGGAAATGAAACAGAGCAAGGGAACATCCTACCAATAACAATTTCCATAACTAAAGCAATCCTAAACATAAGAGCAGCTCCCATTCATCCACCCTACTCTTCATCTACCACGATATAATCCTACTTGATAGACAACTCAAAATCATAGAAAAGGAATGATAAGCTTCGGTTTGCAGGGGGAATTGATCCTTCCAATGATAAATTCCAATGAATATTAGAGAGTTTAACGAATGCACGTATTTGGTAGATCTATGTTCAAGGTCATCAAATCAACGATTGAGCATAAATCCACTGAATGAAACTAACGTCTGAGATAAGTGCTGAGAATGAGAGGTGCTTGTGGATAAAACACCTTTAAGATCAAGAACAGGGATAGATCGCAAAGAAGATCAATGGATGTGAGCATTTTTTCTAATTCAACTAGCGCAGATGAATAAAACCATGGTGTGCATGAAATTCTTAGCAAATCCTCCTTATTTTGTTTGGGGTCCACCGTTGATCCAGATTTGATGGTCCTTAGGGATTTCGCACGTTCAATAAGAAAGGGAGTTAACGATAAAGGGGTGCACAAAATTCTTATCCATCTGCCTTATGGTATATGATATCCACCATCGATCCAGATCTAATGGTCCTCATGGATTTTGCACGTTCAAAAGGAAAGGGAGTTAATGATAGAGGGGTGCACAAAATTCTTATCCATCCTCCTTATGGTGTTTGAGATCCATCATCGATCCATATCTGACAGTCCTTAGGGATTTCACATGTTCAACAAGAAAGGTATTTAATGGTGGAGGGGTGCATGAAATAAAATGTAATCCAGTTCAATGCAGAGTTGAAGTCCACTCTTCGCTAAGCATTAGAGGGATCATAGGTTGGGATGGTTTACTTTAGCGGTTTGATTAAAATTGGAGCTATATAAAAACCTATATTATTCTATCTAAGGACGACGTACAGGCACTCAACACCTTCAGTATACTCGTAAGCAATTACACTATATAAATCAAGAATAACTAGAGAGCATCTAAAGGAGTACACACCCGTTTAATAACACTTCTCTCATCAACAAACCTAAGGCATTCTATTAACATTGCATCAATATGTAAAACATGCATTCTTACAGCTACCGACGCACCTTAATCTCATGACTAAAAGGAAATCATGCAAGAAACAAATAACTCTATGCATAACCACAATCTACCACTCGAGTTCTCATTTTTTTAAAATGTAATCCAAACAGTGTATGAGTACACTAGTTCATAAGCATCATTAAATTCAACAAAGATAAGCTGCTATTTCATCATTTCATTGACATTAAACACATATGATACATGAACAAACATACCCAAAGTTCAATAAAAATAACAGGAACAATAATCAGTACTAGAACTTGTTGAAATACGAGCCGCAATGAAAAGGGAACATCCACGGTCCACCGAATCGTAGATTAGGAACATATCTCTTCGTCCTCATTCACCCTCGAGCTAAACTATGCATACCAAGAGTGGTGACAGTCAAACACAATTCCAGTTCTACAGTGAGAAATTCTTTCCTAACCCAAAGTACAACAAGCAATTTCTTCCTCCAGCATACTCAACAACATTCCGCCTCCTAGCATATGGGTGATTCCATGAAGATGGGTAACACTTTTTGGCCAAATTTGGCGATGAAAACCTGATTTTTTACTCATGTGCTAGATAGAAGCCCTCAAAACGCATATATGCCATGTGAATTTTGACTTGTAGTAAGAAAACAAATTGTAGAATATTATGTTGGCTTCATAGTGATATTTTTAAAAAAAATATTCCGATGTCATTTAATTTCTTAATTTTTGCATTTAATGAACTGTGTGACCTTAAAAATTTGAAGAAGCTAATAAGTGGCTCGTGTCCACGTAGAGTAA